>BSBN01000168.1:0-600000 GCA_027924645.1 Cunninghamia lanceolata
TTACAAAAACTATGTGTAGTATTTCTGGTGTCATTTTTCACACATTCGTCAAAATTTGAAACAAATTACATTTTTAAATTCTAGACTCTATTCTATACACATTGATTTTTTTTTAAAATTTTTGATTAGTTTTCAAAAAATTGAGGGGGGAGCACACTCAAATTTTTTATTTTTCAGGATGTGTCCACTTTGAAAATTCATAAAAAATTATATATTCATTTAAAAATTAATAGAAAAATCAAGCATAAACTACATGATGTTAGCTAATTTTACACTGAAGAGATTTGTGAAATACTTAAAAAAAATCAACATTTTAGGGGAGCACACCATACGCTATGTTATATATTTATGACAAAAACAAGAGCATTTTGTGTGTTCTCCCTATTTGAACCTCTTAATCTCCACTATTTTTAGAAAAAAATAGTAGTTTGGAAACTATATTCCAAGCACTACAAATCTTGTTCTTATCAAATCTTCTAATTTTAAGCAGGGATATCTTCAATTTCTCATTCAAGGTCAATTTTTATTGATTTCAAAAAAAAAAAGTGACCACTTTTGACCCCCTTTTGGTCCCCCATTTCCATGCACATACTTGCTAGGCTCCATTCTCTTGGTATACTCTTACCCCAAGATGGTTTAATAACTACAATAATTATACTTCTCATTGTCCTGATATACCACTACCCTTGAGAAGGTTTTAATAATTCAAGATTAACTTAAATATATAACCAAAAATCTATACCTATATCATAACATCAACACCAGCTTTAAGCAAAGACCTGCTAAAACTCCTATGCCTACCAAAGCCCCTCCTAGCCTTGAAGCTGTTGACATCCTGGTAGCGCTCAAAGATGGTACTGTTAAAACTAGTTCTACGAAGATGGTCTCTAAGAGGAAACTGGAAGCTTTTGGTAGTCGGGTGACAAAAAATAGAAATGGAGTATGGAGCATACAAAGGAAAAATATAGGTTTGTTGATGTGGGTAAGCTACTCAATAAGGAGGGAGATAAAATGGGGAAGGGCAGGAGATGGCTCAATCGGTGGAGAATGGTGAGGGCAGTGAAGATACTAAGGTTGAGGGTAATGCTACTCCTTAGGGAAAGTTGATTAGGAAACCTGTTGCTCGGAGGTCTAGTAGACTAGCTGGTAAACCCACCTCTTTTTCTAGCTATGCTGATAAGAAAGATGAGACTGAAGGTAGCCAAGATAATGTTCACAATATGGAGGAGACTAATATTTCTGATAAGATGTTCCTATGGGTGTTGATGGTCCTAGCCTATTCCCTGAAATGAACCTTCTTGGTTCTAACTCAGAGATGCAGGCAACCAGACTAAAGATTATGTTGCTATCAACAAAGAATGTGATATTAGTTCCAAGGATGTGACATACCTTGCAAGCATGAATTCCAGGATGACGAAACTAGAGAAGAAATCTAACGTCTTTACTCACTTTTCTACTAAGGTAATGCATCGATTGACCACTACTTTGGCTATGCTTCAAGACTTAGAGATGAAGAAACATGGCATTGGGAGGGATAAACTGATAATATATACACCTTACTCACAAAAGGTTGGGAGCAACTCTTTAATTAGTATTTTGGGTGTGTTTTGCTCTGTTCTATTTTTGTGGCTAGTGTCTTGCGGGTTTGCTATCAATTTTTTGTCTATGGTGGGTTAATGTGTTGTTTCTAGCATCCTATACCTTTTTTGTGTGCCCTTTGGGCTAATATGTACTAGGGATCGGCACCCTTATCTTGCCGCTTATCTATATCAAAAACATTAACAATGACACATAAATACTCACAATTAAATGCTAACTTGGATATAAGCACTGTATAGGAAGATACATGCCATTATCGAGTTTCCTATAACCCTAGATGATAAATAAAATACAAATGATATGATTGCCAAGCATTTCCATTATCTTATAATAAGGTAGCACTACATACCATATTAATCGGGGTAAACCCATATTACAAGGTCGACTAGTTTTTAGTCAAAGAATAGGAGAGCTTCTAAGAGGCTCATAAATGGCCTTTGGTGTTAATGTTTTACTTAATACGATCTACAGATTAACCTACTTGGGCTTAGTCTATCCTAAACTAGAATAGTATGGTTACTTAACTATTTGGACTACACTTGCAATCATATATATAGATACATTTTGCCTTCAACTTAATCGAGTAATAGAGGTATATGACCCCAAATAGAGTCGATAATTTAGACATAGGTAAACCTATCCATTTTACAACCCCCAATTGTGGTCTTACAACATAAACAAAATTGATAACATGTTGGACTACTACCACACATTGGTATTTCCTTGTTTCATCTCTAAAAGGTACATCATAGTCACCGTGGACATAATAGAGATTACAATAGTTGCGACCAAGTTTAAAATATAAAGACAATATAAAACATTCCTTACAACCTTTATGCCACAAACAACATTTGACATATAACATATTTTATAGCATCATGGAAGAGGACTACAAGATCCTCTCCATGAATTCTAATCCAACCAGTAGATTCCTAACATAACATATGAAACACCATGAGCTCTGCGACATCATGGCATTACCATTATATGGTATATCAATTCTAATATAACGCATGGATATCATTGAAGATAATTTACTATGTATAGAATGATACAACTTGAGCATTACCACTAGGCTATAGCCTAAACAACAATGATACCATTCTATAGAGGAATTATCATCTATACACTAGAGGTAATACAACTAGATTTTGCCAATTACACAGTCAAATGCAAAAGCCATTTATAAAGGTAATATAATCAGCCATATAAATGTCATCTAATAAGATAAAATGGAAATGTAATGCTGCATGGACAAATAAATAAGCATTCAAACCTGAGGGTTCTTTCTTGTGAGATGTTGGTTCCTATCACTGCCCTCGACCACCTCCCAACTACATGACTTTCATAAGATCCACCCGTCTACTTCACTACCCATGAAACTACACAGAAGGTTACACCATTTTAGAGTTTTTTCCCCATTTTTGGACGAAAGACCACACACCCAAGAAGGAAGAGAATGCATGCTTAAACACCCACTCTCCAACTTATTTCACCCCACTACGTGAGCTATTTTTAGCCTCCACTATCCTGCAAGTGCCATAATGGCCCATGATCTCTTTCAATAGAGGTTTCCACATGTTGGAGGTTAGAATATAATAACAAGATTAATAATTCTAATTACACTATCAAGGGATTTCCATTATCAAATGTAAATTTGTAATAAGGTCCTACTCATGGATGATATTATATTTATAATCAAGTTGACCATATTAATACTACACTTATGAATATTTACACTTGAAATACACCATAACTATATATTTTGCTATTGAAATAGTAACAATATTAATAATAATCAACTTTTAGAAATATTAAATTGACCAATAGGATAAAGAATTATGACACTTTGTGACAATGCCTAATATGCTTCCAAATTATTATCAAACATCACATATAGTTGTATTATTGACTCATGAGAGTGTGTGTAGGGTTCTCAAATATTTTGGTTCCACTACCAACTTCTCACCATCTATCATCATCTCTCGGATGATACTCTCCCTTGCCACATGGGTAGGGAAAGGGTTATCCTACATCCACCTCATATTCATCCACACATTAGTTAGTCCATTAAATAAATAAATCATAGTCACAATTTGAGTAAATATCAATTGCATAAATCCCAATTTCCATATCATGAATTATTCTATCAAGATAACAAATATCATTGTCTCAATATAGTGCAATTATAAAATAGAATAATAATATTAAATCCACATATTAATATATTCCAATGAATAGAAAAAATAGGGTATGACATGCTAAAATTTCTTGCTACTAGATTTTCATTGATACATGTGCTCACTTCTCTCTTCTACAACATGTTGATAATATTGTTTCAATAAGCTCTTGTTCTTGTTTGAATAATATTGCAACTCTTCTTTATAATCTCCTTCTACATTTACATTGTCAAATCTCTTGGTCACCATCACAACCCTTTATCCAATCACATACACACACTAGGATATTCTTACTTGTAGACTAAGGATTAATGCTTATAGATTTAATTTATTATTATTGTTCTTAGTCCTAGATGCACATAGGATAGGAGCACACGCATTTTCTAGTTCTTATCTATCATTGGCTACCTGTGGAGGTCAAAAGGTCAAAGTAGGGGCTTGACCTTTCATGACAAGCTCCTAATCAGCCTCAACCATTTTTCTTGTCCTAGCTACATGTTTTTCAAGGATAAACTTGCATGGTGGTTTGCATCCTTTCATCTCTTCCTTGTCATTTCTATTTTTATTTCAAAATACATAGATTAGATAACTTTTCTTTATTTTTGTATCATTTGGTATCCCCTGGTTTGTTGCTTTTGTTGTTATGTTTCCTGTTGTGTAGGTGGGTTCAAAATCTAGTGAAAATTTTGAGTTTTTCAACTTTTCTGAATGATAGCACGTAAGTTTGATGACAACACATTAGTCAGACGTTCACACATTGTGATGGCGTTTGAGATAGTGATTTGCATCCTCTGGTGCTAGGTTCTTTATTTTCTACAATTTCTATTTCTATATCTAGTTTATCATTTGAACACTTCTTTCAATCTCAATCCAATTTCATTAATGTAATATTAAATTTAAGGTGTCATATATTTTATATTACAATGTGAAACAACAATTTATGGGTACTTGACTAGGTAGTTTAAAAAAAGTACCACCCACATCCTTGTAAAAATATTTTGTGTACTATAATAATGGTTAATTTTTCTTCATAGTTTGGTATTTACACCACAATAATCAAAGTGTGAAGTTGTTCAGTAGATAGGTGGTTGTATAACCATAATTAGATTAAATAATGTCTAGGGAATAATATGTACTTGTAAAAGATCAAAATTAATTTAAAAAACCATTAACAAAATGGAAAACCTTACAACATGCCCTTAATTTTGTTTGGCATAGCGCCCCCACTAATAAAAAATTAGAGGAGTGCAAAATAAGACAAAATCTTGTCCATGCTTTCTAATTTATAAGGGACTTAAGCTTTGAAGAGGGAAAAATCCCTAATACTACACATAAATTCATATATAAACCCAAATTGTTCTTTCTATAGGGTGCCTTCTTAAGTCCTTTATTATTGTTTAAATTTTTCTTTTTGTTTTTAGGTGAACAGAATATGAGTTGTTAAGTAGTAAGTGTTCTCATTGTGAGCATAATCTAGACACAACTATAGAACAAGTTATAGAGTAGTTAAATTATTTGGGGTAAAGAAACTATAATAGATGAATGCAAGATAAAATACAAGAGCTTCAAGCCAAGGCCTACATTGGTATTAATAGATGAATACATTTTTTGTGTACGTTTACTTAGTAATTAGTACTAATAATGAAACTTAAGCTTATTGATAGTGCAAATAACTACAATTTCAACAATATTTCTAAAATTTTGTAAAAGGCGTTTGATTTGGATCTTGGATGCACTATTTTTTGAACACGTCGGCAATAGATCATTAGGTATCATTTACATAGTTAATGTGTTACATGGTTGGTTTTGTGTGTATGGACTTCATTTCACACAAATAATCAAATCTAATTTTGATGCTACCTTCTTAAATACTATCCCTATTGTTAAACTTGACGAGTTTTTCCAACTACGCCCCATTTTAATCTCAAGTATTCTTATAACGTTTACTCTTTAGCCACGTTGAGTCTTTGTCAAGTCAGATTTCTACAAACCATGTCTCAATTTATTTGAAGTTTGAAGTCTTTGTCAAGTAAGATTTATGCTACCATGTGTCAAATAGCTCAAGGTATATAAAAAGACTATGTGAAGTCTATGAAATGCTTTGCATTCCCACTAGTTGCTTATTCAAAGAATTCTCTATGCATAAAATTATAATAAGTCCCACATTATACAAGATTGGTTTTGTCATAATTCATGAATTTGTTGGAAAAGGGAGCTAAAGACTAGGCATTATCTGAAATGGAACAAAATTTTGGAAGAGTATTTTGGGGTTTGACCATCGATTGGAATTTAACAAATTTTATTATTTCAGAAAGTTGACTATATCTAAGAAACATAATTGTGTTATCTGATGGAAATTTGTTATGTTATGACTGCATGTGTTGCTCTCTGTCTTTGTCCATGCTATCTTAACTATTGACTTTTTTTTGGTTTGTTCTTGCTATACTTGTAGCTATGTTTTTAAATCATGGATTGCTTGCACTATTATAGAACCAAAATATCAAGTATCAAAAGTGGAAATCTATTGTGACAATCTCATCTATGGTGAGAGGCATTGATCCAATTTTATCTACCATTTTGTTACATTTTTAAAATAGTAACACTTGAGATATAAGTTGCTATCTCTTGTCATAGAAAAAATATTTCATACAATAATGCCCATTAAAACTTTAATTCTAATTGTATAATGTTTGAGATTTATCATCATCTTTCCAATGTAGATCATGTGATTTATCTTTGTTGTTATAGTTCAATTATACATAACAACCTTTTTATCTGATGCAATAAATATTGTTGATATGATTATAGTAATCCATTACCTTTTAATGATATATAGCAAAAGTTATACATATATGGCTATAAAGAGCACCTAAGTTACAAAGTATCACTAAAAATAGGTCACAAGGAGTAGCAAAGAGAACTAATAAGAGTTTAGTTGTCCAAGAAACTGATATTTAGAGAAATCGATCAAAGCAAAGGAGATATAATAAGGAATCACATATAGATTAAAGCAATATCAATAAAAAAGGAGTCCACCAATGTTAAAAAACAACATCAAGGAATATTTTAATCCTTCTTAGGTCATTAGATTTAATAATGTTTTTGATCTTCTTTTCCTCATCTATCATTATGTAGTGCATACACTTGTAAATCCACCAGGTAGAGAATACACTTATGGGGATGTTGACATAGGTGCCTAACTAACTATTAGGCATGGAGTAGAAGAACCTAAAAACATCATCACTATCATCTAATCCTTTTCCTTTGTCCCTTGGAATCTCCTCCCCTATAAGCTTTATGATCTCATCTTTAGATTAATCCAATTCAATGCTACCTTTCTCGACTCCTAACTCTTGGGTTTCTCCATTAATCACAAATGCTTCTTCTTCAGGAAATGACAAAAGTTCTTAAAAATAATAAAACATTAATGAAGTTAATTATTGAGAGTCCAAGGAAAAAAGAGTTAGTAGAAATACATCCGAAACAATGAAATAAAATTTTCTTATATTGACAAAACTTTCTAACTATGCAAAATGTGTTCATAGATGTAATTTTACATGTAACCAATACAATAGATTCAATCAATATGTGAATTCCCTTTCAATCAAGAAAATTATGTTTATGCTTCTCATTTGATCGATTTGTTCTTGTCATTGATTTAGTTTATGTACCCTTCGAATAGATAATTATTTCCGTATGCTATTACATCATCTTAACTATAAAGGCAGTGCTTGTTTTCTTGTGCTTATCCTTCCTTGATTTGTTTGACATGTAAAGGTAAAATATATTATTAGTTTTCAAATATAAACTCGTAAAATAAAATAAAATCAAATGGAATTTGTTAGAAAAATATTAATCCAAGGTCATCTACTAAATATTGAAACATAAGCAACACAAAATAAATTAAAATAGTGAAAGATGATCATACCACAACAAATTTGAGACATGATTTGTGCAACAGATAAACCATTTGATGAAAGATAACCCCACATGTATTAATGAGGTTGTACTTTAAATCTTACAATGCTTACAATCTCTTTATACAAAATATGATAATTTTAAAATAATAGAGGTGAAAAGAGGAATTATGCATGTAACTCCAAGATTCTATATTTACTACCTTGTATTTTTATGTGCCTATGTGTCCTATTCCTCATGACAAAAGTTAAACTAACATGTGTGAGAAGAAAAGGAGTTACATCCTAATAATCCTTGAAATGAATATAGTGACACCTAGAAAAGGACTTACACTCCAATAATCCTTGTAAGGAATATCGTGACACCTAAGAAAGGAGTTACACTCCCCAAGGAGTATTTGGATAAAAGACAAATGAGGTGTAGGACAATATAAATTAATAAATACAAAATAATTAAAATCCTAGCCACCTTACTAAAGACAAACCTCCTAAAATGTAGGAAAAATCCCTACATAAAGGATAAGAAAGGTTGAGAAGAATAAATAAATCTATCCCATGGCTCTAGGAATTAACAACTAGGACTCTAAAGCTAAAGAAAATATTAATTCTAACATAGCTTTTTATGGACACTAAAAAAAATTGATATTAAATTATTCATATCTGTAGTGTACTTTGTTGCATGCATGTTTATGCTCATATATGCATCCAATAATGTTTTTCTACTTTTATGTACTAGACTATCAAGTCAAACTAATCATGGACTTTGAAGGATTAGAAACAAGAAAGCACAAGAGAGTGGTCCCAAGTGATCAACCAAGAGATAGCTCTATTAATGTGGGCCAACCCATGCTTTTGAAGGTACAATAGTAATCAACTACATAAGTGATATTATTGGTGTGGGGGAATTCATCTAATGCAAATGTAGTGTGTCATTGTAGATGTTCAACAAGAGGACAATGAAATCAGGTTAGAGGAGCTAACCACTTTGAACAACCTATTGATTAGATTAAAAAAAGAGACAAAACAGAAGTGAGACTCATTGTAAGTCTCATTCAAAATGAGAGTCTTCAAAGAGAACAGACTAGTACAAGGAACATATGAGAACATTGAAAACCATCCTCACTCACAAGGATAAGTCAATTGACAAACTAATTGAGGAATTAATAAAAATGCACCATACTATATTAAAATTATCAATAGAAAATATGGAAGCGGATAAGAGGTGTATAGCCTTGGATAGTTTCAAATCTTACTCCAAATCTATTCGAGACTATCATGGTGAAATTATTGGAGTTCTAAATGTAAAGTACAAAGCTATGGTATAAGTATATGCAATGGAGATTGAGTACTAGAATGCTCAATGTGAGAGGTTGAGAGGAGAGGAGAGTTAATGATCGTGGGTTGAGGGGAGTAGTTACTTCTATAGTTCTTTGATAGTTATTATTTGACAACAAAGAAATGTATTGCTATTTGTTTTCATTGACATCATGGATTCTGTACTACTATTATTTAATTCTAGAAGACATGCTTGTTGCTTGCTATTTGTTTGTCATGTTGTAAATGAATTGTAAAATACATGCTAAGTGATTATGGTTTGTTCTCTAATAATGGTATTGAATTTTAAAATACATGCTTGTTGCTTGTTTGTTTTCTATTTATGTTTCTAGATTCCTTTATTTTGTGATAAAATAAATATGATATGTTTGTAATTGAGATTCAAATATAGACCTACACAAGCATGATGACATTACCTAGTGTGTTTGTAACATTTATCTTGGATCAACCCCTAGAGAATTTTGTTATCATCCCCACCATGATCCATGTCTTATTTCACTTCCCTCTCTAGGTCATCATGCCACTGTTGAAACTTGGGATTTTGTAGTGGTGGTGGATTTGGAAACCTAGTTACATTGGTGGATATATTACACCATCTCCTAACATTCATAAGCTTGATGGAGTCTCTTTCTTGATAGCATGTGACTAAAACCATTCTACATAGGGTGAAACGATTAGAGAAATGAATGATGTAAACCTAGTTGGGATGATATTTTTCTACTCTTGAATTTTTTGTTCAAGTCCTCCAAAATATTTTTGATGAACAACAATATAAAAAAATCATTTGCATTGCACAAACAATCCTAAAACATGTTTGTAAGTTGAACCTCTTCTCCTAGTATAAGTGTATGTCTTCATCATCATTTCCCTACAAACGATCAAATAAATTGGTAGATGAAAATCATAATCTAGTTAATGGTTTCTTATAACCTTACCTACAAACCTAGTATATCACTCATGGATAGTAGCATTGTTCATCTACTATAATAGTGCAAGATGCAAATCCTACATGATCAATAGTTGGAAGGGAAAACAATTAGAAAATATCATTGCAGTTTTTATTCAGTAAATCATCATACTAGAGAAGGATGGGGTTGTCACTCATTGAATTATTAGAGATATGAGCGGCACATCCTTCTTTAGTAAATACAATAGAATTAATATCTTCACCAACATAATTGAATTTATGATGGACATGTTATGCCTCTCTTATCAAGAACCCTTAATAATATTCTTGTATGTGTATCCTTGGGTAAAGTAGTTGCAAGTGCACATAGATAGACCTAAAAATGAACCATATACTTGATAACTATATGATGAATTTGTCTCACTCATCATCCATGCTAAATGATCACCTATATTGTTGAAGGTAACAATCAAGGAACTATAAGGCATGAACCTAGGATATGTTCTCCAACTTCTCAAGATTGAAGCTCTTGTAAAACCATTATATATGTATGTATGTATGTATACTATTATCAATTGATACACTAACCAATTGACATGATAATGTATGAAAGTGCAGATTGACTTGAATAAACATCTCTTAAGATATGAGTGGTATGACTCAATGACACCATTTGTTTCCTACTATACAAGCTTGAGTATGTGGCAACATCTTGACCACATACCACCCTATGAAACCATCTATCCTCAAAGTACTCCACAAAGTGTGTTGCGTGTCTCTATATTCATCTATAGAAATGTGTGCATCCCTATTTGCAACCTTCTCATCAAATGAATGATGCATGATAGATTCAAGTCTATCAAACATCTCTCACTTGGTTACATCATATCTAACCTTTGCATTCAAGTTCTTTATCCTTGCTTGCCTCACATGCCAGGAGCATAGATATATCTCAAATCTAAGACCTCCCTATATTATTGTTCTCATATTTTGCCCAAGCCCAAAAAATCCCCAAAATATTCTAAGTTTTGCCTCTCTATTTTTCCTTAATCGGCAAAATTTCAGTTTGGTGAACTTTGTCGGCGGTTCGACAGTTCGCCCGTTCGTTAGTTTACCAACTAAGGGATGCACAAGAAGCAAAAAATAACTAATTAAGAAGACAAGGTTTGCCTTTGTCAGTGAAATTAAGGTTCTATGATCCTTAAGTTTACCGATCAGCAACTTTGTCGACAAAGGAACGAATCAGACGTGGCTAAGATAGAGGCGAAGGGAAAAGGAAGACTCTATCGGGAGGTCAGCGAAATGGACAACTCACCAAATAGTTCAGAATTCCTAAGGTTTGCTGATAGGGTGATTTGCCGACAAGGTAAAGATAAGGGAAGGAGATGGCCAAGTTCCAAAAGGGAGAAAATTGTCGACAAAGGATAAAAGATAGAAGAATCGACTAAGGCATGGAAACGTTCACAAAATCGAAGGTTTACCGATAGGAAAAGGAAAGAGCCTTTATCGGCAAATCAGCAAAGTGAGGAACAAGGCAAATGGTTTGTGTTTTCCAAGGTTTGCAAATGGGCGAATAGGCTGATAAAAGTTAAATTTGGCCAAGGCAAGGATAGTTTGTGAAATGCAAATTTCACCGACTAAGATGAAGAAGACTCAGGAAAGGGCACCCGATTGGCAGGTTGGGGAAAATGCAAACCTACCAACCAGTTCAAAACTTTAGAGATTCACTGATAAGGCAATTGAAGAGCCAAGTTCATAAAAGTTAAGTTTCGCTGATAAGGTGAAAAAGAAGAAAGATAACCAAGTTCGAAGAACATAATGTTTGCCTATAAGGAAAGATAGAGGATGATGCCAAAGGCAAAATGGTTAGAGAAAGGAAGATTTTTCCAATAAGGCAAAAGAGAGGCAAGTTTGGTTCTAAAAAGTGAGATTTTGTCGATAAGGCAAAATAAAGAGCCAGAAAAAGGAAAAAATCAATGAAGTGTAATCTTTAGAATATTTAAAGAAATTTAAATATTTTGAAGTGTTGTAAAAGCTTGAAGGACACATTTTCTATTGTTGCTGAGAGAATTTAATACCTAAAGTACAAATGTTGTAGAAAAGTCAAAATCAGGTAGTTGAAGCAGTTAAATCCTTCAATGTGATTGTACAAGGAAGTTGCAAAATGGATTTGTAGGTACCAAGGAAGAATTTCAAACCTTCCTTCTTTAATGCATCAAGTACCCATGTGTGCAGGAGATCTTCTATAGAGTTGTAGGTCTCGCAGAGGATGGCTGCCATCCCTTTCTACTGGTGTCTTCTGATAGGGCTTCTGAGCCAAATTTTATTGCAGCATGGGCCTCGGCAGTGCCAGCTGACCAAATTTTAGCGCCCAATGCTGCAGATGAATTCAAAATGCTATATATACATGCAAGAAAGATGTAAAAGGGTTGTTACCTATTCTTATGGGCTATTATACAGGTTGGAGAGTTCCTTGCGATCAGACCTTGTAATGCAATTGCATGAACCAACAGGATCCGATGCATTGTGCTTAACTTTGAGCCTTCGTTGTCTCTAGTTGATTATTCACCAATGAATGTGTAGACACCTGAAATTCACCAACGCATTATTCATGTCATCACACTACATTCGCATCATTTCTCATTAAATCACTTAAGTCTGATCATTTTGCACTAATTCAATTAATTCACCAAAAATCGTCATATTCATCTATATTAATTAAATAATCCAAATTATTTAATTGAGTCATCTTTCCTCCACTTTAAATAAATAAATTCAAAATTATTTATTTAATTAATCAAATTTCCCGCTACTTTAAATAAATTTGAATTATTTATTTAAATATTATATTTCCCTCCAAATAAATAAAAATTAATATTTTATTCATTTATCACATGTGCTCATAAAATTAAATAATTATTTATTTAATTTCTCAATTATACTCACCCACCATAATTTCCTCTGGTCAAACAGTTAACAAATCAATCAAATGAGTTGACTCATCAATCAATTCAGTCATCGGATCAATCAAATTAATCATCTAATCAATCAAATTAATCATCTGATCAATCAAATCAGTCCTCTGATCAATCAATTCAGTCATCTAATCAATCAATCCAATCAACTCCTCAATCAGGTCTATTAGCCTCCATGATTCATGAGAGCGCAAGGACACTTGTCCCTCTCTCATTCGTACACATTCTCTCAACCATCTTCAACCATTGATCTTTACTGCATCCTCACAGGTCTATAAATGGAACCTCATTCTCCATTTATGAGCATCTCTCATCTAAGTAAACTTACACTATCACAATTATCATTGGGAGATCATGAACTTACGCTTGACAATAGAGCAATCCACATAGCCAAGAGAAAAGAGAAATCAACTTGAGGTTTGGATGCTACCTTGGTACGCTCCATCAAGTGTGGTTTGTTTGTATGTTTTGAGGTAATTTGCATTGTTTTGTTTATTGCTTGAGTTCATTATTGCATTTAGATTTTTAACCATTACAGAATATAATTGTTTATTCTATGTCTACTTTCTCTGGAATAATTCTCCCTCTTTTTTAATGGCTATTTAGCCTTCATGATCAATACAATCATTGATATTTGCCTCTCTTATACTTTTACTCTATGTTTAATTAAATCTGTAGCTTATTCTGTGGGTAAAACGACCCCTCTTGCAGTTACAGTTTTCTAGTTCGAACCTCTATTAAAAGTTGTAAGTCTATGTGAGTTCATTTCAATATTTGAGACCATGTTTGTGTTATGTCAATCCCAGCTAACATTATAAATCTGGTGCATCACCTCTTTTAATTCTAGTAGTTCTCCTTCCCCTTTCCCTTGCAAGTATTAGCATTAGATTTAGCTTCTATTCTCTAAGCCTTAAGCTCAGAAAGAGGAACCAACATTCTCTAGAGGTCTGATATCATCTGCAAGGTCCCACACATTGAAATCAGTTCTATTGTGTCATTGGAATGCTTGGGCAACCTCCAAGTAGGGTGCAATTTCACGTGACAATAGTTTTTGGCATGCCTGGTGGGACTCTCTGCTTTGAGTAGGAGCTAGACTAAGAAAATTCGGTGTTATTCTCAGTTCATTTGTTGCTATGGAAGCATTCAACAAAGCACCTGGTGACTCTGTTGATCCAGTATCCATATCAACTCAATATTTCATGCCTGGATTGTAGACCTGTTCTTCTTCTAGAGGTAATTCTTAATTCATTGAACTATCATTTACTGAATCAAGAAGAAGTAGACTGTCTAGGTCCCCTGTGAGGGAAAATAGGAGTACACTTCCATCTCATTCAAGAGCCCAGTCTACCCCCCTCTAGTTAGATTTCAATATCCAAGAAGGACCTTGTGTATACCAAGGATTAACTTGAATATCCTCAACACGACAAGGAACCTTCCTTTTGTAGCATTCAACGAGGGTATCCCTCTGGACCTAGCCCAGTATGATGATATCCCCACCTTAGCCTTAAAGGCTATACCATTTTTTACTGGTGAAAATTCCACCACCCCTATTGAACATATCCAAGACATTGCCAGTGTCTGTTCTGTCCACAATGTCACTACAGACAATGTGGCTGTGAGACTGCTGGCTTCTTCATTCAAAGGGAAGGCTCTCAAGTGGTATAGAGATCTCCTAGCCAATTCCATCCACAATTGGGATGAATTGGGCACTAAACTATGCTAACATTTCAAGGACAAGAGTGACCACCTGTCATTGATAGAGAAGCTAGCTATAATCAAGAGAGCTACCCATGAATATATGGTGGACTTCAACTACCAATTCCAAAAGACATGGGATAGAATCCCATTATTGGTGAAACTCTCCCCAAACACTGCATTCATTTATTATTTGAGGTCTCTGAATTCTGACATTGCTGTCATGATTCAATCTATGGGAGGGACTATGTTGCCAGACACATACGACATAGCTATAAGGGTAGAAAACTGCCTAATCTAGGCTGGGAAGATTGGTCCAAGGGCACCAATGCCTTTATTTCTAGAGGCTCCTATCATTCAACCTGTTGTGGCTCCAATTCCTACAACAGTCACTCCTACAACCTCTGCAATGGCATCTTCAAATGAATTGCATGAGGTTAAAGCTCTACTACAAAGTTTTAGCAATGAGTTGGTGGCACTAAAAAGGCAACAAGCACAACCTAACAGGCCATATCAACTATTCAATCAAAATTATCAGTAAAGTAGGCCACCATATCAAGGTAATGTGTAGAGGCCAAATCATCCCATTTATATCATACTATTAAATGATGTACATCCTAATACATCAAGCACATCTGGGCCTCTGGTCCCCATAGAGAACAACTTGGCTCATGATAACGATTGGTGTTATCCATGCAATTAGTCACATGATCAAATTTTGTGCCAAAGTGGGCAATTCAACCAAGCTTTGACAATATAAGACCAATTAGTTCCTTCAGAAAAACAAGTCGACTCTATTCAAGAGATGGTGGGAGGGCATGAACAAATGCAAAATAATTCTACTTTGATGAATTGGACACATGATGATTTATGTGGTATCAATCAGGGCATAGGTCCTATCGCATTTAATATAAGAGCCAAAAGGAGGGCGACTGAGGATGCAACTATTCCTACAGTTTCTCACATCCCGACTCTTTGTGTATCCACATCCTATACACCTTCAACAAGAGTCATGGTAACAGAGGCACCTCTGGCAAATGCAGCGAAGGGGAATGTTGTAGGGACACCTTCAGCATAGGAGGATCTTTCTGCTGGGTGGGTAAATTCAAAGCCAACATAACAACTCCAGGCTGGACAACAAGCAAAGATTGACTTTGTTACTGCAAAAACATCACAAAGGGCAATCAAATCCCCTTCAAAATAGTTGCTCAAATGAAGAAGACCAACATAAGTGTCACTATGTGGGACACTCTGTTGATCTCAACTGAAAGAAATTTGTTGAAGGAAGCTTTGACAGGACTTCAATGAGCATGCCTTAGAGGAAACAAAAGAAAACGTTGCCATTCTAGCAAGCCTATGCCAACCCAAGGAGGAAGCGAGCACAAGAAAAACTAGTAAGCTCCCTCCATTTTATGTATCCCTAATTATTGGTGATAAATTGTTGTACAATTGCATGATAGATTTTGGGGCGGGTACCTCTGTCATGCCTAAGGATATAGCTAATAGGTTAAACATAGAGTATGAGGCTATGAATAAGGGGGTAGTGCAATTAGATGGCACTGCTGTTAAGACAGTAGGTTTTATTAAAGATTTAAAGCTCATCCTACATGCATGCCCTGGTTGCTCTATTTCACAAGACATCTCATTTATTGATCTCCTTGCACACTTTGGCATATACCTATCTATGGATTTCACTGCTAAAATAGGTGGGTATTTATCTTCTGATTGGTCCCACATGTTATTTAGAATGAGATATGGCACTAAGGTAACCATTAAGGCTGATTCTATTGCTAATGACCACATAGAGCCTTATACACCTACTCCTTTGAGCATGAACTACACAATCCATGAGATGGGGGAGGATGACAACAATATGCATGAGGCTGCAACACTAGTAGAGGAAATACCTAATATATTGTTGGATGAATGGGCAAACTCTTTTCATTTTGACACTCCTGAGCATATAGAAAACATAGCGCTGGGTACTTATTGTATCCATGATGAGGATGATGCCATCATCCCTAATATTGAAAAGGAAATATCAGATCCAAGTGGGATACAACAGATGTATTTTGATGGCTCTAGAAGCAAAATTGGAGCAGGTGTTGGGGTTGTATTGATTTCACCCCAGAAGGAAAGTTATTTCTCTACATTTAGATTATAGTTCAGTTGTACTAATAATGTACCTAAGTATGAAGCCTTAATCCAGGGAATACAACTAGGACAAAAGAGAGGAATAAGAGTTTTATAGGCATTTGGTGATAGTGAGCTTGTTGTCCACCAAATTAGATCACAAAGTGCTTCAAGGAATGACTTGCTCAAGTCATATAAACATAGAGTATGACTTTGATGCTTTCAATATCCAGGCATTGCCTAGACAAAGAAACAAAGATGCTGATAGGCTGGCTACAGTTGGTGCCCAGTTTGACATACCACAAAATGTAAAACAAAATTTAGATCAACATGTGAAGATTGTTGTTAGACCCACTGTGCTTGACAATGTGATAAGTCGACAAGTATTTGAGAGTGACCAGTAGATTGTGAATTTAAAAGATGAGGCAGAGTTTGCTGCCAAGAACTAGTCGGTATTGCAAGAATAATATGGTGACTAGGTGATCCAGCTGAAGACTAACAAACTGCCCAAGGGACTGGTCACTCTAGAGAACATATTCGGTGTTGATGACCAACCAAAGAAGAAGAAGATGAACATGATAGTCAAGAAGGAAGACTATGAATGAAGAGGTGGAAATTGTACAGGGAAGGTTCCTAAAACATGGCAAGGTATGTAAGCGAGATGAAAAGCAAGGTTTTACTAAACTTTGTAATGAATTTGATGATTTTATTGCTTGAGATTATAGGGATCTGAAATGCTTTGATCCTGGTTTAATCCAACATACCATTGATCTAGACCCCAATGCAAAACCTATCCGCTAGAAGCAAAGGCTAGTCAACCCCAAAATTGAGCCATTAATGAGAAAAGAGCTATCTAAACTCATAGAGGCCAAAATCATTTATCCCATCAAACATTCCTCTTGGGTGGCTAATCTAGTTCCAATTAGGAAGAAAAATGGGGAAATCAGACTATGTGTGGACTGTAGAGACCTAAATAAGGCCTCCCTTAAATATCACTATCCACTTCCTTCCATGGAGCAAATCCTCCAAATAGTAGCAGGAGTTGAAAGATTTTCACTCCTAGATGGTTACTCAGGCTATAACCAGATTCTTGTAAAAGAATCAGATTAGTACAAGACAACCTTTACCACCAAGTGGGGTTCTTTGGCTTACCAAAAACTGCCATTTGCATTGACCAATGCTGGGGCAAATTTTCAAAGAACAATGGATTTGACCTTCAAAGGCCTAATCAATGATATTATTTTAGTGTATCTTGATGATCTGACTGTGTATTCCAAGCATGCATCTAGTCACTTGGGTCATTTAAAAAAAGTCTTTGAAAGATGCAGGGAATATGGTATATCATTGAATCTTAAAAATGTGTATTTGTTGTCCCAGAAGGTGGATTACTGGGGCATATAGTCTCAAAAGAGGGACTGGCCATTGATCTTAAAAGAACAAGTGTCATTCTAGCTCTTCCTCTTCCCAGTCACAAGAAGGGCCTACAAAGTTTTCTAGGAAAGATAAATTTTGTGAGGAGATTCATTCCCAATTTTGCTTCAATAGCAAAACCCCTCACAGCCATGCTAAAAATGAATGTTGCCTTCACATGGTCAAAGGAAGGCAGAGATAGTTTTGAAGTTGTCAAGTAGACCATTGCACAGGCTCTAACGCTGATAAATCCTAACTATGAGAAGGATTTTATCCTTTATGCCTTTGGAGGCAAAGATGACATATCAGTTATTTTGACACAGTAGAATGAAGAAAAATTGGAACAACCAATTTCTTTCTTCAGCTAGCCTTTCAAACAACAAGATACAATTGATGGTGAATCACCCTGGCATTAAAGAATTTCTTTTAAGCAGAGATATCAATGCAAAGAGGGATGGGTGGATCACCAAGGTAATGGAATATGACGTTAACATCAACATTACCAAGCTAGTATGTGGCAAAGGCCTCTATGAGCAGATGGTCATGGGTTCTGAGGCCAAAAATGATACTGTATGTGTTCTGGAACAAGCACAACCTACTGATTCCCACGGTCCAGTGAACTGGCATCAAAATATGACCATGTTCCTACAAACAAGAAGATTCCCAGATGGATTGGACCAGGCTAAAAGAAGGTATTTCTGGCTCCAATATATCCTTTATGTTCTTTTTGATGGTGTCTTGTTTAGAAAAGACCTCAATGGAGTTCTTCTTAGATGTATTACACAAGATCAAACTTCTAAGGTGCTAGAAGAATTTCATAATGGCTCTGCTGGTGGCCATTATTCTCTAAGAATAACTGTTGTCAAGATCATGAGGGCTGGTTATTATTGGCCCAATCTATTCAGAGATGACCATGGATGGGTAAGTATCTACAAAGAATGTGCATTCTTTGTAGGAAAACAAAGGTTGGCTGCTCTTCCCCTTCATCCAATTCAGACTTATCAACCATTTGCTCAATGGGGTTTGGACTTCATTGGGATGATTAATCCACCTTCCAGTGCTAGCCACAAGTGGATTTTAGCAGCCACTGATTATTTCACTAGGTGGATAGAGGTGGTTGCATTAAAGGATGCTACAAAGGCCTCCATTTTAGACTTCCTTGAGGGGATAGTTACTAGATTTGGTGTTCCATTCACCATTATTTCTAACAATGCCAAGGCCTTTGTAGGCACAAAAATCAGTGAGTGGGCACTTAACTATGGGATTTACTTGATTAAATCATCCAATTACTATCCTCAAGGCAATGGCTTGGCTGAGTCTACAAATAAAAATTTGATCAAGATTATCAAAAGAATAGTGGATGATAATCAGAGAACTTGGCATTCCAAGTTAAAGACAACTCTCTGGGCTGATAGAATCACCCCTAAGAGGGTCGTTGGCAATTCACCCTTCATGCCAGTATATGGAAAGGAAGAAAGGCTCCCATTATCACTTGAGTTGCCTTCCCTTGAGTTGACACAACATCTAGAGCTGAAGGAAAATGATGCCATGGTAGTCAGATTTGCTAAGCTAATGGAGCTTCAAGAAAAGAGGGATGTTGCTATGAAGACCCTTGAAGCCCACCAAGATCAGGTCAAAAGGACATTCGATAGAAAATTAGTTAATAGAGTCTTCCATGAGGGAGATTTGGTACTAAAATGGGATGAAGATAGAGCTAAGGCTAGGAGGCATTCCAAATTTGATGCCTTATGGAGTGGCCCTTACATCATCACCAGTTGCAAGTAAGCTAATGCCTTTCAACTTTCTAGGTTGACTGGTGAATCACTGCTGATCCCAGTGAATGGGATTCATCTCAAACCATACTTCTAAGTTTGGTTTTGGGATCCTTGTAAATATTTAGAGTAGGTCTTTTTTTTTTTTTATGTTTCCCTTCCTCTAAGTGCTTTTGCACAGGCAACATTCTCATTGGGAGACTTCTTGTCTTGTGTATTTTTTGGTGTTCTTTGGAGGTAGTTTTAGTTTTGTTTGGTCATGTTGCTGCAGTTTCCTTTTTTGACATTGTGCCCAATGGATTGCATAAGGCAGCTAGATCTCTGTGTTTAGCAAGCAAACACCCCTGCATAGTCGCCAAAATGTTGTCATATTTTTCCCAAGCCCAAAAAATCCCCAAAAAATTCTACGTTTTGCCTCTCTATTTTATCTTAGTTGGCAAAATTTTAGTTTGGCAAACTTTGTTCGGTGGTTCAGCAGTTAGTCAATTCATCAGTTTGCTAACTAAGGGTGCATAAGCAGAAAAAATGGCTAAGTAAGAAGAGAAGGTTTGCCTTTGTCAGTGAAATTAAGGTTCAATGAACCTTAAGTTCGCTAATCAGCAAGTTCTCCAATCGGCGACTTTGCCGATAAAGGAACGAAGCAGGCGCGACTAAGACAAAGATGAAGGGAAAAGGAGGACTCTGTTGGGAGGTCAGTGAAATGATGAACTCATGAACTAGTTTAGAATTCCTAAGGTTTATCGACAGGGTGATTTGCTGACAAGGCAAAGATAAGGGAAGGAGATGGCCAAGTTCCAAAAGGGAGAAAATCACCGACAAAGGAGAAAAGATAGAAGAATCAGCTAAGGCATGGAAAAGTTTGCAAAAGTGAAGGTTTACCGATAGGAAAAGGAAAGAGCCTTTATCGGTGAATCGACAAAGTGAGGAACAAGGCAAATGGTTCGTGTTTTCCAAGGTTCACAAATGGACAAATAGGCCGATAAAAGGAAAATTTAGCCAAGGCAAGGATAGTTTGTGAAATGCAAATTTGGCTGACTAAGATGAAGAAGACTTAGGAAAGGGCACCTGATCGGTAGGTTAGGGAAAATGCAAACATGCCAATCAGTTCATAACTTCATAGATTCGTTGATAAGGCAATTGAAGAGCCAAGTTCATAAAAGTGAAGTTTCACTGATAAGGCAAAAAAGAATAAAGACAACCAAGTTTGAGGAACAAAATGTTTTCCAATAATGCAAGATAGAGGATGATGCCAAACGCAAAATGGTTAGCAAAAGGAAGATTTTTCTGATAAGGCAAAACATAGAGGCAAGTTTGGTTATGAAAAGTGAGATTTTGTCAATAAGGCAAAATAGAGAGCCAAAAAAAGGGAAAAATCAATGAAGTGTAATCTTTAGAATATTTAAAGAAATTTAAATATTTTAAAGTGTTGTAAAAGATTGAAGGATGCATTTTCTATTGTTGTAGAGAGAATTTAATACCTGAAGTACAAATGTTGTAGAAAAGTCAAAATTAGGTAGTTGAAATAGTTAAATTCTTTAATGTGATTGTACAAGGAAGCTGCAAAATGGGTTTGTAGGTACTAAGGAAGAATTTCAGACCTTCCTTCTTCAATGCATCAAGTACCCATGTGTGTAGGAGATCTTCTTCTGTAGAGTTGCAGGCCTGGTAGAGCATGGCTGCCTCCCTTTCTACTAGTGTCTTCTTATAGGGATTCTAAGCCAGATTTTATTGCAACATGGACCTGGGCAATGCTAGTTGACCAAATTTCAGCACCTAATGCTGCAGATGAATTCAAAATGTTATATATACATGTAAGAAAGATGTAAAAGGGTTGTTAGCTATTCTTTTTGGCTATTATATAGTTTGGAGAGTTCCTTGTGATCAGACCTTGTAATGCAATTCCATGAACCAACTGGATCTGATGCATTGTGCTTAACTCTGAACCTTTGTTGTCTCTAGTTGATTGTTCACCAATGAATGTAATTGTTTATTCTGTGTCTACTTTCTTTGCAATAATTCTCCCTCTTTTGTAATGGCTAATTAGCCTTCATGATCAATAATATCATTGATATTTTCCTTGCTTATACTTTTACTCTGTGTTGAATTGAATATGTAGCTTATTCTATGGGTAAAATGACCCCTCTTGCAGTTACAATTTTCTAGTTTGAACCTCTGTTAAAAGTTGTAAGTCTATGTGAGTTCATTTCAATATTTGAGACCATGTTTGTGTTATGTTAGTCCCAGCTAAAACTATAAATCTGATGCATCACCTCTTTTAATTCTAGTAGTTCTCCTTCCCATCCCCCACAAGTATTAGCATTAGATTTATCTACTATTCTTTGAGCCTTAAGCTCAGAAAGAGGAACCCACCTTCTTTGGAGGTCTAATCTCATCTGCAAGGTCCCACACCTTGAGATCAGTCCCATTATGTCATTGGAATGCTTGGACAGCCTCCAAGCAGGGTGTAATTTCACGTGACAATAATTATAAACAAAGCACATGCATAATGATAATGAATTTGATCTTAGCAATTGCATCATCGACCACAAATGCATATAGTTTCCACTCTATGTTCTTTAGATGCACTCTCTAAAGTAGGATGCTCATCTAATAAGCAATATCAGATGCACATGACCTAAACATATGAACCATGCTATTAGTAGTCCCAAATGTTTAGTGTCAAAAACAATTAGAGTGTACAATTAAAATTGCAATAAGATAGATAATAGACATGGTCAAATAAAAATTTGTTATTAATTTACATAAAAAGGTAGTTTGTAAATGCATTGCATACCTTCATTATATTTGTACCAAAGGTGAATCCATGGACAATAAGCTATTGTGGCCATATTGAAGCAACCGATCAAGTTGGCATGGCATCTGTAACCCCAAAATAAATGGAATATTTCCATCTCCATCAGGCCCAAGGTTTTGGGGTTTTGTATTCCTAATACACAAACTACTTATTGGGATTTGCCAAAATTCATTACTACATTAAACAAGCATCATTGAAATCAAACATATATATTTCATAATTGATTTTATGCTTGATGTTTGATATATCCATTTTGGTAAAGAAGTCATCCCTAGATGATTATCTGTTAAGTAATGCCAACTTCTAGTGCACCATTTCCATATGTTGTTGATGCATCAAATCTGCTAACATGCTAAAGAGCAATATAGACTCCACCCAATGAGTTAATTCTTTGTTGATGTAGGAAACAAAGAATGATCTCCTCCCTATATACTCATCATTGAATTGAGCATGACAAATTTGGCTATCCATGTTAACATGGTCAACCTATTAGTGTACCATATGAGTTTATGGTTTGGATAACAAACCATGATTTGCATGCTAAAGTGACAAGTGTAGACACATCTTCTATATTTGTTGCCAACTCTACTTCCCTTTCCATAGTTGGGCACTAGGGTGTTATCCATTAGCACATTTATTTCTCTATAGTCCTATGAGCCATACAAGCACCAGTATCTACATAGTTACAATAATAGTTACAAGATGTTAAAAAATATATTTAGCTACAAAACTAAATTGATTGTAATTAGTAAAAAAATTACTGGTCTTACATGGTGTACTCCAAGTATGAGTCAATTGTTTTTTTACTGAGGCATGTATGAGGGTATTTTTATAGTTGTGACTCATGCAAAAGATCATAGGGTAGGATTTGCTCTTGCTCTTCCCCTCTATGAAATCCTTCACCTTGTTGTCCTCAACCCAAGCTAACAAGAAATCTTCGCCTTGTCTCTCCTTATACACGTTCCATGAAAGATTCTCATAGGTAAAAACTCCTTTGGGTTGGTATTTAACTATTACTTCCATGATGTGAGACCATACCCATCCATGTAATGTGCATCATAATATAAACTAATATCATTTACTACTATAGAAAATTAGAGAATTACATTCAAACATTAGTCTTCAATGGATATTTATATAGACAATACAAAATCAAATTGACCAAAACAAGGTGTGCAACTATATAGATAAATACAAACAACTATTCCTTAAATGAAGCTTATTTTTAAAAAATGTTTTTAAGAATGATTGGATAAGATAAAATACACATTTGAAAATTATTGTATTTTAAACATATTATTGTTTACATACATAAAAAATAAATTGACAGCTCACCAAAGCATAAGTTTTGGTTGGACATAAGTGACAAAATTCAATTCAATGTCTATGTAGGGATACAAAGAAGTAGCTTTCTTGTGCAACTTATGGACCAAACTAGGTGGAATTGGTGCAATGCCTAACAATTAATTGTAAGCAATAAGGGAATTAACTTCTGCCAAAATAGGAAACTAACCAATATTGTAGTTCTGGTGTTGTAGCCCTTCAATGAGAATTGCATAATAGGATTTGTCAAAAGTGATAAGGATAAAAAGTTACAAGCCTATTGCAAGACCTTTGTTTTGTTAGTTGCATAGAACTCCCACAAAGATCACTTGTGATTAAGGACATACTCTGCTCTCACCAACATTTAACATTTAGGAAAAAAATTCATATCCTACACCTAATACATAGACAAGTACAAATGTATAGAAAAATCAATCACATATATACAAAAATAGGTTAATTTATTATGAAATACTAAATAGGTTGTTTGTAACTAAATATGTTGTCAAATAGACAATGACATCATTGGTCCCCCAATTTAGTTATTATAGGTTATGATAAACATTCATAATTGAGCTCTCTATTCATGTACATCTTGTACAACAAAATAGAATCATCATGTAACTTTTGTAATTCTCTTGCAAGAACTAGAGAAAGCCTAGAAGTTGTTATTGGACTAACTGCCACACCTCAAGAATTGATCTTGTGGACTAAATGCCACTCTAGGTCTAGGTGCGAGTTTGGAAAGTTCACCAACACTTGCAGGTTTTGGTGTAACAACAAACCTATAAATGGTATCAAAGCGTCAACCCAGGTTCAATTCCCCTGAGTTGCATCAGAGGGGGGGTGTTGGACTAATCGCCACACCTCAGGAATTGATCTTGTGGACTAATCTCCACTCTGGGTTGAGGTGCAGGTTTGGAAATATCACTAACACTTGCAGGTTTTGGTGTAAGAACAAACCTATAGTTGTTTTGTAAAATCCCTCATTTCTAGTTCCTTTGTGAATATATGATGTTCCAATTATGTGGTAAAATTAAATGAGCTCTATTGACTTATGTTAAGTGTAAAGTGTTGATTTAATACATTTTGAGCATAATGTGTGATTGCATTGCCATGGTTAATCGTCTAAAAGTGATTATATTATTTTCTAACAATTCTACCAAGGCATGTGAGGCAAGATGATGTTGTGTGATAGGTACAAGTATCAGGGAAGTTGAACTAGGTCCTAGCACTGAAGTGTCCTGAGATAATCCAATTGTGTGGGCAATTAAATAATAAATAAAATTAAGATAGTAATTAATTAAAAATAAATTAATTAGTGATTTGGTTAATTTATTTGATTACAAAGAGGTAATTCTATTTATTTATTTCTTTGATAGTTAATTCTTAAGGTTTATTAGAGAATGAAATATATAGATGAAACAATAATATTGTTTTAATTATTTATTTGATGCTTAGATTTGATTTTAAATTAATTATCTAACTAGATAATTTTAATTTCTAATATCTTTTATAAATAGAATTAATGTGATTTTACATTTCAATTATTTAATTATTATAATTGAAACAAATTTTTATGTGCAAGTCCTTATTTTAGAATTAGAAAATAATTATTTTATTTCAATTTGAAAAAAAAGAATTAAAGATTTCTTATCGAGCTAGTTTCTATTTAGAGAACTACTATTTAACATCAAGTTTATTTATCTACTCTGCAAATCCCTCACATTCTTTAGACTCTTCTGATCACTTATCTACTCATTTGTCAGCTCCTATTTCGGGCAGGCTTGCTTCTTCTATTATGGATTCTTCTTCTTCAGTTTTGCCTTCTTCAGGCTTGGCATCCTTGTGTGCGGATTCTTTGGCGTCTATTGGGGTTCACCATGAGCCCTCTTTGCTCGTGGCTTTGGGGGAGGCTCCCCTCTCTCCTCATTCTATTGATCTTATTTCTAAACCCTCCTGGACAGTGGTTCAGCGTAGGAAGAAAGGTCCTTTGCTCTCTAGTGGCAAGGGAGTTAGATTTTCTAGGTCAAGATCTGGTGTTGTGTAGATCCTTGTTGTTTGTTCTCCGACTGGGTTGCTATACCTTTGCTATCATTCTGCTATTCCCGGTCTACTACTTCTGGGATCAAGTTCCTTTGGCTGTTGTTTTCTTGCAGCTTGGCTGCAGTTGTTTTGTTTTGTCCCTTATTTTTCTGCCCTTGAGGCCTCGTTTGTAAAGGGTTCAGCCCCTTGTCAGCTGCTTATCATAATAAAAAACATCAAGTTTATTTTAAGAAATTAGAAAAAAAAATTATTCTATTTTATTTGTGACTTAGAAAATATATTTTTCTAATATTAGTTTTAAGTGAATTCTTTTATTTGGATAGAACTAAAAAATAATATTTTAACATTCTTTTTTGAAGTGCATGAAGATGAAGAAAGATATTTTAATATTAATTTTATTTTATAAAGAATATAATAATATATTTTTCTTTTGGAAGAAAAATAAAAAAATTATTAAAAGAAGAGAATTAGTTTTATTTTCATTCTTTTGGTTATCAATTTTATTATGCAATTTAGAAAATGATGAAAATAAGTTTGAAGTGTGAAGATGTAATATGCTACCCCAATTTTTTTCAATTTTGCAAGGCTAAAAAATAGTGTTAGCATAAATGCATAAACACTAAAGATGCCTCACACTTTTTGATCACCAAGATCCTAGGATGGGCAAGGTGAGAGCATATGGTGATTTTGGCTTACAGTAAATAGTATGTAAGAAATAAATACACTTCTTCCGCTGCGGCGGGCATCCACATAATGTGGGAATTCACCACTTCATCAGTGGGTATGAAATAAGCATGAAAGATCACAAAACCATCCACTTATTCAGTGGGGATTTGCCACTTGTCTAGTGGGTAGAAAGAAAAGAAAGAGTGTTCTTTATCCTCACTGGCCGTAGAACCATCCAGGGGTTACAATATGTTTAATTGTTTTTTTTTTCCTCCACACTGGCGGTAAACCATCTAGGGGTCCTTAAAGATGAAAATATAAAGGAAATAAATTACAATGAACTTAATACATTAATATTCCATTTTCATCAAATTGTAGCCTGCTGAAGAGTCCCCTAAAAATCAAGATTGGCATTCAGATCCTGCATACAAAAGTGTTAAGGAGACTTGAGTTTGCTGATGGAAAATGAATGTATCTAACATTGCTGAAAACAAAATTCACACTTTAATGCTGACTGTTCCTTGCTGGTACGACAGCCACAAATGAAGCATGGAAATCTCAAATCCCATCCACACCACAACTAACTCAAACATCAATGCTAAACTGATTTATCAACCAAAATAATAAGTTCTGAGTAGTCAAACTGGTCTGATATGAAGACATTCACTTCAGCATTCATTTTTACTCATGCCTGAGCTGTATAGTACGGATATCATAGAAATTTCATCTCTTCACCAAATAACTTCAAATCAGTCTTAAAATGGTTGTTGATAGGAAATAAAAAAGATGGAATCAATAGACAAATCAAACTCCTGAACATTTTTTTCTAATGTGAATTTTTGCTAATCACCATGTACGGCCAAGTAAATGTATGGATGGCTCTAGAAAATTCAAATCTTCATCAAATCCAACCAAATAACTCTTAAAGTGGTTGTCCAATGGAGGTAAACAAGATACAATCAACAGAGTTTATAAAGTCTTCAACCTTTTTTCCTAATGTGCATCGATGCCATTCAGCCGTACGGTCAAGGATATGTACGGATCACTCCCAGAAAACACAAAACAACACCAAAACTCATCAAATCACTTGCAAAGGGTCATCTCCCATTAATGAATACTCTACAATCAATATAGGCATCAAAATGACCAACTTGGATTTCTGATGCAAATCAATGTTTTAGCAAGTGTACGGCCAGAGATGGTACGGTTAAGGAAGGAAAAGTCAATTTTCACAAAGAACTATAAAAATCACCACAAAATTTGCATAGGCATTTATTATTCTCCATTTAAACTGATTACAAATGAAAAAACTTCACAAAAACTCAAAATCCATTGAGCACCCTATGATTCCCTGAGTGGAAATCACCATTACCAACCAGGGTGGATATCACACCACCGAAATTGATCATCCTCAAGTGGGTTTCCATCCACAAGAAGACACAATTGATCTCTGGTTTCAACCCAGTAGCATATCATTATCAAATTCCAAGCATGCCTCTAAATGAGCTCACATCTTCCTTTTATAAGCACCTGGGAGTTACAAAACCAATCTTTCTTGAAATTAGAGCCTTTTTGCACTTCCCTTAGAAATAATTTCTAATATCAAGTTATGTGCACACTTAAGTGACTAGGGAATTAAAAATTATAACATTTCCCTTTTTCCCTTCAAGTCATAACATTAAGTCACTTTTTAAAATAACCCACCTTAGACTTTAGTGCACCAATAATAATAAAACTTAGTTTAATTATCAAATAAAACTTAGTTTAATTATCAAATTAAACAAACCTTATAACTCCAATTTGATAATTAAACCAAAAATGATCCCAAACCATTCCCTAGCCCATTGGGATCATGAGATAGGCTAATGGTCCCATTCTGACTAGGCTTGGAAAGGGGACATTACAGTCCTCCCTCCCAAAAATTGCTTGTCCCCAAGCAATTGTAATACAGGATGCTGCAAGATGTCTTCTCCTTCCCACATTGCATCCTCAAGAGGAATATCCTTCCATTTGATTAGGTACTCTTTAATAGTCTTCTTCCTCAACACCCTCTCTCTTTGATCAAGAATAGCCTCAGGTACGAGTTCGAGTCTCCTTTCATCATCAATAGGTGGTAATATTGATGATGGCACAATGTTCTATCCAAGAGCCTTTTTAAGGTGAGAGACATGGAAAATGTTATGTATTTTGCTATGCTCAGGCAATTCCAACTCATACGCAACCTCTCCATGCCTACCAATGATTTTGAAAGGCCCATAAAAATGAGGCTTCATCTTTTCAGCCCCACTCTTTTTGATAGAAGACTATTTGTAAGGCTAAATTATGACATATACCATGTCCCCTACTGCAAAAACCCTCTCTATACGCTACTGATTAGCATACAACTTCTGTTGATTTTGAGCAGATTTGATATTTTCTTTCAATGATTTCAGCAAGTCCTGGCTGTCCTGCAAAAATTCTTTAACTCTAGGAACTCGACTGTCACCAAACAACATGTCAGTGAAGCTAGGAGCTTCATATCCATACAATGCCATGAATGGAGACATTTTTATTGACATGTGATAAGAAGAGTCGTAACAATACTCACCAACATGTAACCATCTTACCCATGCCTTCTGCTGTCCTGATACATAAATTCTGAGATAACCTTTAAGCCACTTGTTAACTATTTCAGATTGTCCATCCATTTGAGGATGGTACCTAGTGCTTGGGGTTAATTCTGTGTCACACAGTCTGAATAGTTCCTTCCAAAATAAGCTCAAGAACTTGCTGTCACGGTCACTAACAATGCTCCTTGGCAACCCATGAAATTTGAACACTTCTCTAAAAAATAATTCAGCCACCTGAACTGCAGTAAATCCTATAGAAACAACATAAAAATGAGCAAACTTCATCAATCTATCAACAAACACAAAGATACTATCCCTCCCTTGCACCTTGGGAGGGCCAGTGATGAAATCCATAGCCAAACTTTCCCACTTTTGATTGGGAATGGGCAGTGGTTGGAGCAGACTAGCAAGATAAGTGTTCTCATTCTTGTTCTGTTGGCATACAGAACACTCTCTGATATGTTTGCAAACCTCTTCTTTCAACCCCTTCCACATAAACCTCTCTCTTATCTATTTATATGTTTTGAATATGCCTTGGTGACCAGCCAAGGGTGAATCATGAAATGCCTTCAAAATCAGAGATTTAATCTTGGAGTTTGGAACCAAAAAGACTCTTTTCTTGTATAAAATCAGACCACCATTTACCTCATATTTATCATCTTTGAAGGTTCCGTCTACAACACTTGATGCAAAAGAGTCCTTAGCATATTCAAGAATGATTTGTCCTTTCCAATCAGCAACCAACTCCACCATAGAATGCATATATGGCCTTCTTGACAAGGCATTAGCCACAACATTCTTTTTGCCTTTAACATAAACAATGTCAAAATCAAAAGCTTGCAACTTGCTTACCCATCTTTGCTGCCTTTCATTCAAATCCTTTTGGCTTATGAAGTATCTTAAACTATTATGATCTGTTTTGACAATAAACTTGCCTCCCACTAGATATTGACGAAATTTAACTAAGGCATGCATTATGGCAAGCATTTCTTTGTCATAAATAGAATAATTTTTTTCAGCACCCCTTAATTTTCTACTTTCAAAACAAATAGGATACTTATCTTGCATCAAAACAGCCCCAATACCCTCTCCAGAAGCATCACATTCCAATTCAAAGGGCTTAGAAAAATCTGGTAATGCAAGAACAGGGCTGCTACATATGAGTTGTTTGAACCTATCAAAAGCATCTTGGGCTGATTGAGACCATTTGAAGGCTCCTTTCTTTGTAAGGTCCGTGAGAGGAGCTGCAACTTGTGAAAAACCTTTCACAAATCTTCTATAAAACCCACACAAACCAAAAAAACCTTTCAATTGAGTAAGGTTTGTAGGTGAGGGCCACTCTAGAATGGCTTTGACTTTTTCTTTATCCATGCTAACTCCTTTAGCACTAATAACATGGCCTAAATATACAATTTCTGTTAGGCCAAACTCACACTTAACTTCTTTGGCAAACAATGAATTAGCCTCCACAATACCAAGAACCACATCTATATGTTGCAAATGCTCTTTCCATGTCTTCCTGTAGATGAGTATGTCATAAAAAAAAACCAACAAAAACTTCTGGAGTTGCTCGCTGAAAATTTTGTTCATACAAGATTGAAAGGTTGCAGGGGCATTTGTCAATCCAAAGGGCATGACTAAGAATTCAAAATGCCCATAGTGGCACCTAAAGGTAGTTTTTTCAATGTCCTTCTCCCTCATTCTTATTTGGTGATAACCAGATCTCAAGTCTATTTTTGAAAAATAGACCGCTCCATGAAGCTCATCTAACAACTCATCAATTCTTGGAATCGGATATCTATTTTTAATGGTCCTCTTGTTGAGCTCCCTATAATCAATGCAGAAACGGAGAGTACCATCTTTCTTTTTCACCAACACTCCTGATGAAGCAAAAGGACTTTTGCTTGGTCTAATAAAGCCCATGTCTAGCAATTCTTTGAGTGTCCTCTCGATTTCATCCTTGAATCTTTTTGGCTACCGGTATGGAGTAGTGATGATCGGCTTTGTCCCATCTTCAAGTTCTATAATATGCTCAATGCCTCTATCAGGAGGCCTTCCAAGAGGAAGATTACTAAAAACTTTACTATGCTTACTCAACAAATCTTGAATATCAGGATGATAGGATCTCTTTTCCTCCTTGGTAGGAGTAGGCATGATGACACATTGAGCAGCCCACTCAATCTGATCATTACAGAACAGCCTCTCCATTCTTTTTGTAGTCACCACCCTTGGTCCTCAAGTGGATATACCTCTTAACACAACCTTCTTACCATTATGGTCAAACTTCAATTCCAATGTTTGTAGATTTAAACTCATATCTCCTAATGATTTCAGCCACTGAATACCAAGAACAATATCAGTATCAGTAATACTTATCACATAAAAATCATCTACAACTTCATGATTGCCAATTTGCATGGAAAGTTGAGGTAATCTTCTATTACAAGATAGTGTAAATCCATCTGCAACAACAACTTTAAAACCTTCAAACTCCTCAGGTTTCAATCCCCTTCTAGCAACAACTCCTTCATCAATGAAGTTGTGTGATGCACCAATGTCAATGAGAGCAATTATTCTTTGGCCACCAAGTACCCCACAAACCTTGAAAGGATCATTCCTTTGGTTCCTAGATAATTGAGCAAATGTTACTACATTTTCCTTGTTTGCCTCTGCCTCTTCTAAGTCATCCACATCTTCATTCTCACTTGATTCATCTTGCTGATCTGATTTTTCTGATTCAGATTCAGCAGTAACATAGGCCTCCATTTGTTGTGCTTTCCCTTTCTCATAGCATTTATGCCTAGGAGCCCAAGGTTCCTTACATGTGAAGCATAATTTTTTCCTCCTAAGTTCATTTCTGACTTCATCATCCATCTTAGGGAAAGAGGATTTGGGTTGATTGAATTCTTTCTTGAATGGTCTTTTATCCTTCTTTGATGTGAATGGTTTAGAATAGAACTTGCTTCTTGGTGTAGTGAACTCCATATTCCTTGCTTTCTTGATGGCTTCATGCAATGAATTTGGCTCTAAAGCCTTAACTAAACCTCTTAATGGCTCCATCAATCCTTCAACAAAGAGATATGTCAACCTTGCTTCTGAAATATTAGTCACCATAATAGCAATCCTCTGAAATTTGGCAATGTAAGCATCCACTGAATCTTTTTGTCTCACTTGAGCCAACTGTTTAAAGTGACTTTCAAGTTCATACTTGTCAAATCTATCAATTAATCTTTGAGTAAAATCCGCATAGGACGTAATCAGGCTATGACCTTGAGTGATCATGCCATGAGTCCACCAATCATGTGCATCACCTTCAAGGTGGGCAGCTGCAAATTTGATAGAATCCAACTCCAACATAGGATTCAAGCACAAATAATTGTACCCAAGACCTGGCTGTACATTTAGATGAACCATCAAAATGCGGAATAGGCACTTTGCCAAGCTTCTTTTGTAGATCCTGATTTTGAATTCGTGGTCTATTTCGATACTTGATTTGACAGAATTCATTGAAAGACATACTATTCTGAAAATCATCACCATAAGACTCCCATTCACGTCTATGATTAGCAAAGATTTCTGTGACCAACTGTTGTCCTCCATTAGGATTCTGTTGCTGACCCAAAAACATAGGCATCATAGGTCTGGAAGATGAAGTCCTCGATGCATGAGTGGCATTGTGTGGTTGACCGGCATTATGGGAAGTGGTAGCCTCTCCCTAATTTCCATCATTACCTCTATTGTTACGGGGTGTCTCTCCTCCCAAATTTTGACTTACTAACTAAGCCAACAATCTGTTCATTTGTTGATTACTTCTAACAAGATCTTGCTGGCCTCACGCAAGATCGTTCAATATGTCTCTCATACTAGGCTCCTCTAGTTGCCTTTCACCCATATTTTGATCCTCTTCTGATTCTGAATCAAAACGAGGATATCGTCTCCTTCTGTAGGTGATGAAATCAGTATCCTTTGGATTCATCAAATGTGTATGCCACTAAACTGAGACTCACTATAGGCTGATTTGAAGAAGAACACAGGCTGGCAGGAGTGACCAGCTCTGATACCACTATAATATGCTACCCCAATTTTTTTCAATTTTGCAAAGCTAAAAAATAGTGTTAGCATAAATGCATAAACACTAAAGATGCCTCACACTTTTTGATCACCAAGATCCCAGGATGGGCAAGGTGAGAGCATACGGTGATTTTGGCTTACAGTAAATAGTATGCAAGAAATAAATACACTTCTTCCGCTGCGGCGGGCATCTACATAACGTGGGAATTCACCACTTCATCAGTGTGTATGAAATAAGCATGAAAGATCACAAAACCATCCACTTATTCAGTGGGGATTCGCCACTTGTCTAGTGGGTAGAAAGAAAGGAAAGAGTGTTCTTTATCCTCACTAGTCGTAGAACCATCCAGGGGTTACAATATGTTTAATTGTTTTTTTTTTCTCCACACTAGCGGTAAACCATCCAGGGGTCCTTAAAGATGAAAATATAAAGGAAATAAATTACAATGAACTTAATACATTAATATTCCATTTTCATCAAATTGTAGCCTGCTGAAGAGTCCCCTGAAAATCAAGATTGGCATTCAGATCCTGCATACAAAGGTGTTAAGGAGACTTGAGTTTGCTGATGGAAAATGAATGTATCTAACATTGCTGAAAATAGAATTCACACTTTAATGCTGACTGTTCCTTGCTAGTACGACAGCCACAAATGAAGCACGGAAATCTCAAATCCCATCCACAACACAACTAACTCAAACATCAATGTCAAACTGATTTATCAACCAAAATAAGAAGTTTTGAGCAGTCAGACTGGTCTGATATGAAGACATTCACTTCAGCATTCATTTTTACTCATGCCTGAGCCGTACAGTCAAGAATGGTATGGATATCATAGAAATTTCATCTCTTCACCAAACAACTTCAAATCAGTCTTAAAATGGTTGTTGATAGGAGATAAAAAAGATGGAATCAATAGACAAATCAAACTCCTGAACATTTTTTTCTAATGTGCATTTTTGCTAATCACCATGTAAGGCCAAGTACATGTACGAATGGCTCTAGAAAATTCAAATCTTCATCAAATCCAACCAAATAACTCTTAAAGTGGTTGTCCAATGGAGGTAAACAAGATACAATCAATAGAGTTTATAAAGTCTTCAACCTTTTTTCCTAATGTGCATCGATGCCATTCAGCCGCACGGTCAAGGAATGTACGGATCACTCCCAGAAAACACAAAATAGCACCAAACCTCATCAAATCACTTGCAAAGGGTCATCTACCATTAATGAATACTCTACAATCAATATAGGCATCAAAATGACCAACTTGGATTTTTGATGCAAATCAATGTTTCAGCAAGTGTACGGCCAAAGATGGTACAGTTAAGGAAGGAAAATTCATTTTTCACAAAGAACTATAAAAATCACCACAAAATTTGCATAGGCATTTATTATTCTCCATTTAAACTGATTACAAATGAAAAAACTTCACAAAAACTCAAAATCCATTGAGCACCCTGTGATTCCTTGAGTGGAAATCACCATTACCAGCTAGGGTGGATATGACACCACCGAAACTGATCATCCTCGAGTGGGTTTCCATCCACAAGAAGGCACAATTGATCTCTGGTTTCAACCCAGCAGCATATCATTATCAAATTCCAAGCATGCCTCTAAATGAGCTCACATCTTCCTTTTATAAGCACCTGGGAGTTACAAAACCAATCTTTCTTGAAATTAGAGCCTTTTTGCACTTCCCTTAGAAATAATTTCTAATATCAAGTTATGTGCACACTTAAGTGACTAGGGAATTAAAAATTATAACATTTCCCTTTTTCCCTTCAAGTCATAACATTAAGTCACTTTTTAAAATAACCCACCTTAGACTTTAGTGCACCAATAATAATAAAACTTAGTTTAATTATCAAATCAAACAAACCTTATAACTCCAATTTGATAATTAAACCAAAAATGATCCCAAACCATTCCCTAGCCCATTAGGATCATGAGATAGGCTAATGGTCCCATTCTGACTAGGCTTGGAAAGGGGACATTACAGAAGATTTTTGGAAGTACATTTTGTGAAAGATGGAAGGATTGTTGTTGATTGGATTTGTTTTTGTTCATCTCCACTTTTTTTCCAAATTGCTACAAGATTGAGGTAGGATTTTTTTCATGAAATGCTGTAGAAAATATTTCTTTTGGATTAATAATGAACATATGCTAGTTGTGAAAAAGGTTTTGATATTTGATTATTTATGCAAGAAGAAAACTATGGATGACTTTTAAATCTATTATTTTAGGTGATCTATACAAATTAGAAAAAGATTTAGTGAATATAATTATATTAATAATTTTGGAAAAAAAACAATAAATAGATTTCATAAGTTGATAAACATGATTTTATTATTGGAAGGGTTGAAAAACATAGTTTCTTGTGTAGGAAGAAATGCATTAGAAAACTTGGGAAGATGGTTTTCTTGTGAATCATGTATGTTAATAATATAAAATTGGTATGAATGATTCGATGACATATCTAGAACTATACCTAATGACTACTTATTGAATTTAGATAATTAGTTCATGTTGAGATTGAAATTGATGATTCTAAATTGTGAATTAGTTTTGCTAAAAAACAACAACCTACCTTAGTTTGGTCATATCCCTTAAACAATGATCTAGGTATTTTTAATTTTTGTATATTTGGTTTCAAACTAGGGGATAAACTTTACCTCCAATTTTTATAACTCTATCTTGTATGGTTTGTTTTAAGTGATGAAAACAAGTTGACTATATTTATGAAAATTGGTAAAACTGTCATGATAATAACTAATCTGTTACATCTTTTATAACTTTTATTTTAAGAATTGGGTTTATCTAAAATGTTTATGGAAGGTGCAAAATCAAGTTGGTTAAATCCTCATAAGAAATTAGTCATACCTAGTTTCTATATTATTACATATAAATGCGTTAGTGATTGTCTACCCGTGCTACTATTTTTAGAATTGTGTTTTATTAGTGATTATATTGATATTAAAAAATTATAATATAGTTCTTGTAGAAATAATTTCTAGGTTTTGTAGATCTTTGTCTCCTCTTTCCAACACATTTTAAAAGTTAGAACAATGTTATTTTTTGAAAAAGTTATTCTCTTTTCAGTGAAAACTATTTTGTGTAATTTAGATAGAAATTGCTAGCATGAAAGTCATGTTTAGTCTATGTGATCTCCCAACATAGTTTTGTGAGTTTGTACTTCTTACTGAGTATGTTAAAATTAGTATGTGAATACTAGTTGTAGGGTTTGATCATTATTTGGAGTTTGTTCCCTATGCTATCTATACCCTGAGTACATTGGTTTTGTATTTGAGAGTCCCTTGGTGGATTTGGTCATAATGATTTTTGTCATGGTTGGAATGTTTGACTTCCATTATTACTTTTTTTGATAGTATAACCTGGCTTTTGAAGAACCAGGAACCTTATCAAAATCTTGGGCTTTCACCCACAGTATCAAGATAAACATATATAATTTACCCTATTAATGAGCCATACTAGAAGAAAAACTATATTAAATCTAGACATTATACCTACATTGCCACCATAGTCTGGTCAATTCCTACTAAACATAAGTCTTAAGTATGAATAGGGAAAATTACGTAGGCCCTCATCCTATACCAAAATGATACAAAAAAACATAGAAACCTACCCTAATCTGCTCCATCACCTTCCAGATCCACAACATCATTTTTTGACTCACACCCAAAAGAAAAGGATGATCTCTCATGCTTCAGCAATGGAACCTCCAATTTACTTGCAACATATTCCAGCACCTTTCTGGTGTCAATTTGCCACTCCTGTAAATTGTGAATGTGACCCATCACCACCCCCATATCTCCCTCTGCTTGTTTTGTTACCTCGATCATGTCTTCATGAATCAACAAAGATGATGCAACAATAGAGAGAATGGTGCATGTCGTCAAGGATTGCACAATTCCAAACACATTCCAATGACCCCTCATGCTTCGAGGGTCGAGCAATAATTGAGCCAAAGTCTAGCAGATATTGACTCCTTCCTAACCATTCATATTCTTAGCCAATTTAAGCAATCTACCTAGCCATTCTCTCAAAATTGGGTTTTTTATCTCCTTCTCTAGTTCATTGATGTAATTTTCCATGTCCACCTCTCCCGAAATATTCTTCTGCCTTTTCCTAGCTCTAGTTTTCCTTACCATCTTCTCTCCCATTACATGTCTCCCTCCCACAGTCTAGTTCTCACCCTTCCTTTGCAACTGCCTCCTGGGTATCCCTGAGGCCACTCTCTTCCCCTTACCGTCTTCCTTTTTCTCCATCTCTTCCTATAAATCCCCACCACCAATTCTAGATGCCATGTTATTGATCACACAAGAAACTCACTAGCCAAAGATAAAAGGAAGAAGCAACCAAATATCTCATTCCCCAAGCTTATTCATTACTACCTACGCATGGCTCATCCATAAAAAAAAATGATTACCTTCCTCCACCTTACATGAATAACATGTCCATTAGTCATCACTTTCCCACACTTTCCTTCATCAAATCTATAGGCTTAAATCAATCAAGCCCCTTATCAGGTGATTGATTCTCCAACTTAGTTTGGGTGGAAATCATCTCTTTAATGAGAATGTGCTATTATATTGTACAATATTTTCTTGATTGTATGTGTAGGATGAAATTATTCTATTTATGCTATGTAAATCCAACTTGGGTTGGTTATGCTTTATCTTTAGTGATAATGTTATTGGTGAATCCTAGCTTGAGACAATAATTTTTGTGGCAAATTTTGGGAAAAACATTAATGGCATTTTTTTTCAAATTTGTTCACATGGTTGATTTTTTCTAGTAAATTAAAGATTTTTTTAAAAAATTAAAATAATTTTCTTTGTAAATTATAGATTTTAAAAAAATAAATTTGTTGGTTAATTATAGATATAATTAAAAATAAGTTAGTTGGCAAATTATAAATATATTCATAATATAAAATTAATTAATTAGTGAATTTGCCCATGATTTATAAAAAATAATGTGGTTGGTAAAAATATTATATGCTCAATGATAAACTTTACATCATCCAATGAACATGGTAGATCAATGACTTAAATTTTATCCTGAGCCCAAGTTTTGACACGCCTAAATTTGAACTTAAAGTTTCTAGAATAGGTCTCCTTAAAATACAAGTATCAATTAGTGAATATCAATTTTCTATGATATGAGATTAATATATTATTAATTTATTAACCTTCAACAATTTAAGAGATTATCTTGACATATAGAAATATTGCATTTGGAATTTATTTATCACATCTACTTTATTTGTTCTGATATTGCTTATAGAAATACTGATTGAAAAAAAAAATAACAAATAAAAATTAGAAATATAGATTTTTTTTGAAATATTTTGCATTGTCTGATGTATGATAATTAATGACTAAAGTTCTAGTTTGGGCCAAAATTCTGACATCCCCAAAGTTTTCAAAATTGGTCTCCTTAAGAGACATGTGTCAACAATTTTTTCAAAGAGTAGATAATTATTAAATTGACTTGACTATACCATATTATTAGACATTACAGTCATATTATGCAGAATGCAGAAGGGTTATAACTTATCTTTTCATGTGTAAGGTGTTCATTCAAAAGCTCAAAATGTAGTTTTAAATTCCATCTCCCATTGGTACTGTTTGGGTATCCAAAGTTGAACTTAAAGTTGTTAGAATAGTTGCAGAGCTTCTAGTTGGCAAATCTAAAATCATGCCAAATCCAGATCTTGAATGTTGAAAAGACATCTACGATTCAAGGTGAGAGAATTTATGATGATAATGAACATTAGAGTATAAGTTCGATAGAGAAGGACTATTTTATAGGTTTGGCAACTGTACTTTAATCTATTGAAATATATTGGGAATAGAAACCTCTAAATTCAACCAGTGGCCATTAAATATTTTATTAGAATTAGTGGCAACGAAAGTCAATTTAATGAATTTGCATGACATTGTTCAATTTCCTTGACACTTGTACTAAAAGTAAAAAACTTTTCTTTATATTACTATTTTTTGTTTCAGTTGTAATATGTTTCCTTTTATTTATATTACTATTTATTGATTTCTAAAAGTTGAAAGTGATGACATTCATCATTGAAGCTATGCATAGAAAGTAAGCTACCAAGTAAAGTTTAATTTTTTATCATTATTTTTCTCAACTTCTTGGTATGATAGGAAATTTATTTGTGTATGACTATGCATGATGTTATTTCTTTTGGCTTATTAGAATGAAGAAATGCAAGCCCTTGTCAAGTCAAATGTATTGTGTCAAGAATTGATAGTTTTGAGTTTGGAAAATGATGCATACTACTATGGTTGGTGGGTCAAATTTCATAAAAATAAATCTATATATAAGAAACTTGAAATTAGAATTGACACATGGAATTTCTACTGTAAGGCTATTGATAGTGACATGCAGAAAATTAATTTAATTATGCATTATTAACCTCATTATTACACACACCTAATGGTTTCTTGTACTTATAATGCAAAGTTCTATGGGAAATCATTTGTTGACATTGTCGATAACCACAGTTGAATTTGTCACTCACATATTGCTTGTTAATAGGATTGTTATGGACTATAGTGAAATATTTGTTCAACATTGTGGAATAGAGCGACCAAAAATAGTTTGGAGGAAAAAGTCATAGATAAAGACTTTGTGATTGGCACATGGATAATCAAGTTGCAAGATTTGGCACGAGCCAAATGAAGATAATAAGGACTCCCACCCCACTCAACATTATGAGGAAGCATGTCATAGAGTTTATATCTACACCACCATGAATTCTTCCTCAGTTTTTGTTTGATATTCTTCTTTCATGCTTGGTATTTACCTTGGACACAAGTGTGAGATTGGTTAGCCAGGTTGTCAAATGACGTTCTTATGAAGCATAACATAATTGAGATTGGAAAGGGTTTTCAAAACCAAGTTTGGGTTGATCCTTTATGTTATACAAAGGGTTTCAGGTGATGAATTAATGAATACAGACCATCGATACTAGGTAAATTTAGACGTTACCTCCATGTTCATGGCAGTAATGCTAGACTTGGGTGAAGACATTGAGATTGTTTGTTCAATGACGAAGGCGATGGTGAAATAGAGCTTACTAGGTGGCCTAAATGATCTTTTGTCAATGATAGTTCCTAGTGATGGGCAAGGCTAACTTGACTTCTGTTTCCTCCACCACAACGTGGAAACCATACATATATATACACTATCATGTTCATGATCAGTGGAGGAAGCACAAAGCTAAGAGGGTAGTGGATTTCCTTAAACAAGTGATGTGAATCAGAGAGGAGCCAAGAACTGAATGGATGCTTTCATTGTTCATTGACAGCTTGGATGAAGATGAAGGATAATTTCATGGCTTCTCTCATACTATGGTTTGACATTTTTAAAATTTGTTAATGTTTTAACTCCTATTGGTCATATATTGGTAGTAGTTTGTAATAGGAAGTTTCTAGGTACACAAGATGACAGGTTTTACATCTATGGGCATTTTGTTGTTCACCCATAACTACCATAGCCTTGGTATTTTGATAACCACTAGGCTGAAACTATGTATTTTTCATTAATAGTTTGCTCATTTTTTGGTGAATAACACATTGCTTATGTCTCATCTTCAACCTATATTCAGTCCAATAGTATTGAACAATGAATTTGTCTTATCTAAATAGAATAATAGATTTTTTAAACATGATTTTTTATCAAGAAAAGGTGGAAAAACCACCTATAGATTATGTTTTTAATATTGGTAAGCTACATACTAGGGTGTGGATCCCTAAAACAAAAGGCCACAAAGGCAAAAAAATAGGCCAACAGGCCATAGGCAATAGAACAATAACAAACTAACAGCTACTAAGCATAGAGAAAGTATAGAACCAATACCAAAACAAAGACAACACCAGAAACTACTTAAGTAACATGTTCCATTCCTCCATGAGTAATCCAAGAAGTTTATCTTTACTAGCAGAGTTTTTCTCCTCATCATGCTTTCCAACCTAAATATCCTGCAGAATAGCCAAAGAGGTGGCTACTTGATGGGTCACTTTGGAGGACAGGGTTTCCATCACTCTCATATTATCTTCAAGGAAGGATATTCTATCCTTTAGACCATCCATATCCTTTTTAAACAATCTACAATTTTCACACTTTTCCACACTAGCCGCCTCCTTAGCCGAAGACTCCATAACCTCCACCTCATCCTCCTTAATGTCATAGAAATAATTATTCATCTCTTCAAACAAACTAGCTCCCTCCTGAACCACTGGCTACTCAGGGGTAGACTTAACTTCCATAAACCCCACTTCCTCCTTAGTATCTAAAGCCGAAGAGTAGTCAACAATTTTTTAGTATAGGGGTCTTAACTCCCACTAGCCTACTTGAGTGGTGGATGCTCATCCTTCTCGTAGACTTACCCCTAACATCTTTCTCCTTACCCTTCACATCCTCCTCTTCCCCCCTCTCCTAAATATCAATGTGACCCCCTTTAGGGTAGATCTCTGTAGGTTCATGACCATCAGTAGATTTCTTACCCTTCTTTTTAGTAGATTTCCCAGGCTCTGAATGCACACTTATGTCTCTTTTCCACTTTGTTGATGTTGATTGTTAGTCAAAACAACATAAAATAAAAGTTACACAACCTTTATTTATCTTAAAAGATATGATAAATTCAGAGTGAATTTATGATCCCAAGTCTCTGTGCATTAGTTCATAATGATCTAATGTTACTCAAAGGTTGATGTGCGTTGCTATTTTCCATTAGGGGCCTTACGTTTGATTTTAAGGTATCTGTATCATGATGACCAAATATTACCCTGTTTCACTTGTTCTCTGTAAATTCTCAACAAATGATATCAAATCTTACAATATTTAACCAATTCATGCAAATATTTATGTAAGTTTGATCAATTCTTCTGTCTATCATTTTGGTTAAGATAATTCATGGTTATCTCGATTAGTTCTTCTAAAACTATCTTCAATATACTCAAATTGAACTAATCTTTGCTTAATTTCACTTCTGCATTGTAAATTGTTTCAAATAATGTACCTACAAGCATGTATTTCTACGATTCTTATCATTATTTGTGATTATTTGCTTGATATTAGCTATTTTGTATGCACTTTGTCTAAATATACCTATGATCTTCATGAATTTACAGATATCAGCATATTTCATGTTCTGCTTTTCATTTATCTATATATTTGCAGTTGTGGTGATGATTCAAATCAAATTTAAAGAAATTGAACTAAAGCTTTCTAAATTTACTGAAATGAATGAATCTTCAGTCATTGATCCACATATATCCTTGATACTTTCATGAAAGAGAAGAAAATCAAACCATATTTTCACCAGGTCATTCCACAGCTAGATATGATTGATGCAAATCTTAAAGGAAAGGATAATAACAACATTCACAAACTGAAATATTCTCCAAGGGATGCAACAAATCACATGAACACCAAGATAGCATCCACAAATTACGTAGGATTTACAATTGTTTGTAATCACAGGTCTTCATCTTCATTAAGTATGCAAAAGGAGTATATATTTACAATTGACTTTGAGAATTGGTCATGACATTCAACAATCCAATCTCAATTAAACTTCCAAATAACTACAACTAATATTCTCCATCCTTTTATAGAGCAAGGATGAGAATCAGTTACAAAAGATCCTACGATAAGGATTTATCTATTATAATCAACGGTTTACATTACTTTGACCAAGTCAAAATGCAAAACATGTGGCACAAGTTGCCAGTTGGCAACCATATTTAGGGTATGAATGAATATGGTCCCTTGACTTTGGATTTGGTCAATTTGACCTCTTTTCCTCTCCTCTTGTCAAAATATCTTCAAGTGAGCTCTACTCAAACATATCTGGCTCCTCCTGTACAAGTACTCATGTATCTAGCTTCTTATGATAATCATATGCTTGCACCATTTGATCTATCTGTTGTTTACTGATGGCTTGAGCCCTAGCCTTGGCAATATCTACTATGGGGACATCAACTTGAGTTGTTCTCTTCCCAGTCTTAGGATCCCTCTTGATAGAAGATACTACTCTAGCTCTCCTCTTAGCCTTAACTAGATCAAGAGTAAATAAAGATTTAAAATCAAATGGCACATGTTGTCCTTGTGCATGGTCCACCTCTGAGGATACCAATGATAAACCAGTAGATTATGATCCTCCTTGATCTGATTGCTCGATTTGAGCATCATGTATCCCCTTATCTTGAATCTTCTCTTGTTCTGGTAAGGGCTGATCTATCTGTGCCTTACCTTCTTGTTTGTCATGATCTGCACCATCCTCAGGTATATTTCTAACCTTCTCTTCATGCATTTGTTCTTCTGTATGAACACTTTTAGGGTTTTGTGCTTGATCATCTTGATGGGGGTTTTGAAGTTGTTGCTCATTATCACCCTCATCAACTTTACCCCCTGTATCCAAGACTGATCCTGATGTAGGTTCTTTCTCAGATTCCTTCATCAAGATATCCTCATGTTCTTTTTTACTTTTATCTCCCTTGATATCTGGGTGAACTCCCTTTATCTAAGAATCCCCACTTCTATCATCTATTTCCATTTGGACATTTTCTCCCTTTTCTTGGCTATATTTAACAGCCTCTTCTTTCTCAATGCCTCCTTTCTCAGGCAAATAGGTCAAATCGACTACTACCGTGCTAGTCACATTTTCAGTTAAAGTATCCAGTGGTCCCATTTGGACTTCTAATTCATGGGATCCTGTCGCTTCTATTTCCTCATCATGTGCCTTAGTAACCTCAATATTTGTGGCCTCTTTATGATGCAACATAGTTTCAATAGGACTATTTGTGATGTCTTTGACTACATCATCCTATGTGAGATTAATTGTGTCGCTCAGTAGGAGGGCCCTTGTAGCTTCTTCTTCTTGAGCTTTGCTCTTGGCCTCTTGTGCCTTCTCATTTTTTACTTTGACTATTGTTTCTACTGGCACTTCATGTTGTAGTTCCTTAACTACACTCAATGATGGGTCAATCGATCTTGATGTTTCTACTGATGGTGGTGGTGAAATTGCCCCCCTCATACTAGGGCTCTGATATCTAGACTATCTGGGTACTTTAACCCCCTGCAGCACATCACTTCTCTTCCTCTTCAATGTCCCAAGAGGCATCTTATCTTCTTCATCATCACTATCCTCCTCCTATGCAGTAGTCCTAACTGGACTTTGCTCTATATCCTCTAGCATTTCCTTTTGTGTAGTTGGTACTTGGGGAACAAATATAGGAATAGTTTCTAGTGGGGCACCTTTAGGAGGTGAGGGTGGTGCATACACCAATGAAATCCCCTCAGTGGTAGGCTTCTCTATAGCTCTAGATGAACTTGGTTCTATAGCTTTTATCCCAAGGACCCGCCTCTTCCTTATTAGAAAGTAATCAAAGCCAGGCTCCTCTCTTTCTTTCACCTTCTTCTTTTTGTCAAAGGTGACAACAGTGCCCTTTTCTTTAAGCTCGTTGACTTTCTTATCAACCCAACTCTTTGTCCTCACCATGACTTTGGTAGTGAGGACATCTATTAATGTTTCTTCCCTTTATTTCAAATCAAAAGCATAAATTGTGTCATTGTATATCTTTTTCTCCTCATACTTAGGATCCATGAGGTCATTATCATCCTTCCTGATTTGGGGAGGTACCTCAGGTTGGCCTATGGTCCTCATTTGGTCTAGTATTAACCTTTGGTATTCTCTCCTTATCACCTCATGTTCATCATCACAATCTACCCAATAGTCTTCAAGGTGGACACTGTGTTTATACTTCTTATTAAACCTTTGCTCGATCCTATGATAAGGATCATAATCCCTGGCTAGAGGAAACAACTTTAAGTTCAAACCTTTCAAATCTGCCTCTGCCTTCTTCGCATTGTCCATGGATCCTACCAAGAACCAGTTGATATCAATGGGGAACTTCCTGTACGGCCTCCCCTATTTAACCTTAGATGACTCAAATGTGGGAAATTGTTGCCTCATCATCTTCATCAGTACTACCTTGTTGGAAGGGTATGTTGGTAGTATATAGGGTTTCCCACTGAAGCCCTCCATCCGGATATAGGAATATGTTTTGGATTGGATGAACCAGGAGCCATATCCACTGATTATTTGAGTGGTTGCTACTAAAAATCTCTTAGTTTGATCCCCATCCATAAGCCTTACTATGTGCATTAAGAAGCAATCATTGACAAGTTTATAATTTTGCACTGATAGCCTCCTCTCCAGCTGGGGATAGTGTTCCTAGGGGGTCTTCTCATTTGGTAATCCACCCATCCTACCTACCATTTGTAGTCCATCAAATGTACCTTTTGCTACACAAGAGTATACAAGGTGGGAGGTCATTCTAAAAAATTGTGATCTTATGTTCCTTCCATTTGACCATTTGGTCATGTATTGTATCACTGATGATTTTAGCCCATTGGACCTTTGCATTTTCCTTTCTATATTCAATAACCATCCTCATTAACCTGAACATCCATGGCTCAAAGGTTCCATGGTTTTCCAGACCCTTCATCCTACTGAGCATCAACATTATGTACTGGACCTCTTCATTGAAGTCAAACTTATATAGATGTGCCATTTTAGCTATAGCCTTGGCTATGTTATCTTGACTTCTCCATCCTTGATATATGAATTTTCTACAGACCTTATTATTGTCATCAAATTCTTTGGCTAATCCATCCAAGTCTGGTACATACATAGGTTGGGATACTGACAATTTGAACACTTTAGATCTATGCCATCCATAGATAGATCAGCATACAATCTTTCTTGCTTCTCCACCTTCCTCGTGGTGATATCATAGTTCTGTACACATTCCACCAGAAGCTCAAAAGCCTTTGTGGAATAAGGGAATCCAACAGCCTAGATGCTACTATATTATTCATAATTGGATCATCCTCCCCAGCATCAATCCGAGCTCTGAATGCCTCAATATCAGTGTTGCCACAATGCGTGTCTTCCCGATTACCTAGTTTGTTGCAAACACTGCGTGCCCTAGGGAACATGAGGGGCTTGAATTCTGCATCTCACTTATCTATATGTGGTTGAGACATTTTGTACTCCTGCATATTAAACATAAAGGTTTCAAATAATAGCATATATTTAATCTAGGGTTAGCATATATAGATTCTTCATGTCCTAGAAAAATGCTTAAACCTTACGAAATTAACAAGCCCTTTCATGAATACTATCATTATTCATCATTTATCTTCCTTCGACATGAGTATGACATGATTTATAAAATAACCATAGGAGATAAGGCTTTATACATACTTGTGTACACTTCCTTAACCTGTTATTGATGTGGTGATGACTGAATTAATGCTTTGGATGAAGTGATCTTCTACAATTTCATCCTCTGGTTTGGCTCTAGTTCGCAATTAGTTCTTCTCAGTGAAATTAGGGCTTTCAAATGCAATTATGTTAATTATGACAATAAGAATCCCCTTTAACTTAGGCAAATTTATGATTTTAGCACTTATTAATGGCGTCGAGGAGATTTGACGTCCCTACTTAGCAAGATTGCATAGGATCATCACAGGTGTCCATTGGCATGCTTTTAAATTTAAATGCCAACGGCCTTTTGTATCGCATTAAATACAAAAAGAACAGGTATATGGGAGTGGATATCTTGCAGAGGAATATTCATGTGGATATTCGGATATGAATATCTGGGTGATTTCATCATAGGTCAGGTCAACCTTTATTAACCAAGGAATCATCATCGGGTCACAAATTTACCTTCAATATGCCTAGGTGTCTATGTAGACATGTGGCATCATGCTATTGGTTTTGTTCATAGCCTAGATATTTATAATATCAAGATATTGGTTTGTGAATTATCCATCCAGTCGAAATATCCAGATGATGTCATCAAGAGGAAAATCCTTCATTGATGTGCAATAGAATGACGTCATCAAGATAAGGATATTAAAATAGAGTCATGACAATAGAAACATGAAATATCCTTATGGCTTAAGGTCATGATGATGTTAGCATGTATATCTTTTATATCACGTCGGGGTAGGATGATGTCATCAGGATATGGATGTGAAAAAACAATGCCCAAATACTAAATTAAGATCTGAATGTTATGTAATATCCTGATGACATAAACATGTTCAGAGTTCTTTGTAGTATTGAGATGACGTGACGTCACCGGGATATGGACATTTCGGGTCAGGATATTAAGTTAAGATTGGGATGTTAACTAATATCCCCACGTTTGACATTTAACCCACTAAGTCTTTTAAATTTGACATCTAGATGTTAGTGGGTGTCAGGATATTAAGCTAATATCTGGTTGACCTGTTGACCAAACTTTGACTGACTGTAACTTCCTTATTTTAACGAATTTCAAGGAGCTTCAAAAGGCAAACCTTCTTAAATTTTCATGCTCTTTCACTTGGTAGGATCTATAATATGAAATTCAAAACTTGAGAATTTGACCTCTAACCTAAGGTCTGGACATGCACATGATGACATCCTATCATGCATTTCATACTGACTATTTTTACCATACCGCCCAAAAACAAAGGGACAAGAAAGCCAAGCAAAAAGTTGGGTCTCTATTTTACTGGGGCAAAATGGGGCGTGTTGTGTAACCACACAACATGCTTCTTCTCACCAGAGTGAGTAGGGTTATTTTTAAGGTCACACAAACCCTCAGTTTCCACCTTTTGAGCTTGACCAGGTGACCCAGACATGCCACCAGCAGGGGTGGCCAAATCAGATGGGCCCGATGGAGAAGAGGTCTTCTTCTGGGTACCATGAAGGGCTTTGACAACTTTTTTCTTATGGGGCCGGGGTGTCGGGGTATCAACAATTGGTGCCTTAGGGTTCGGGGGGACCCAATAGGGCCAGGGAAATCCTTAATAGCGGGATTTAAGGCCTTGCTTTTAGTTGTGCTACCATATTTGACACTCAATGGGATATTATCATCAGACTCATCATCATTGACCTCCTTGACAAGGCATACTCTAATTGTCTTGGGAGGGCACAAGGCAAGATGAAAGTGAAACAATTGGAGGATCAAACCTTGGTGGAGCAGCACAACCACAAGGCTAGGGTTTTTATTGTGAGCAGGTTTGGCACTTTTATGGAGGATTCCAGGGAAGTCAACAAGTAGAAAGGGAAATTTATGAGCAATTTATGGTGGAAGTAGTTTGGCAAGGCAAAGTGGTAATGATAAAAAGACCTAAACTAGCCTTCCAAAGTTATGTACTTCATGATAAGGAAGCATACCTTATCCCAGGGGTAGATTAGGCTTTTCCTCTTGAAACCACCTTGCATCAGAACATGCTTCTCACCTTCTTTGAAAAACCTACTCATTATCTACGGGTCTTGGAATTTAGTCTATTTTTTCAGCTGTTTCCCTTCACAGCTTAAGCCCATGGCTTTGGCAATTGTATCTTCACTATCTTCAAACTAGATTCCTCCCACCTGAACCATCCTCATGTCATCCCATGACATGGTAGACTGAACCGAGAGGTTCTCATCATAGCCATTGAGGCACACCAAAAATAGAGTGAGGCCGCCCTCATAGCAAATGCTCCACAGCATAGTATCGGCCTTGAATTCAAAACAAGATGAGGGTTTCATTCTCACTTTGTCGCCTCCCATTGATAATCTCTTCAAAGCTCTCAGGAAAGGATCACACTGTAAAATCCACCACAACCAAAAGTCTTGGATGCCATTGGAGAAATTCCTATTATTGTAGGTGTGAATATAATTATTAATCCAGCTCCTATGGTCGTTCAAAATTCTCAGCATGTCCTTCCAAACATCTCCTCTTTTCAAATCATAATTGTTGCAATTATGAGAAATGTGCAAGCTGTCATTTGGGATGTGTGCCACAAAAATTTGAATTAGCCCCATAGACCAGCTTGGCATCAGCCACATGAACTTGCTGACTTGGCCCCTAATGATTTGGTATTCCCCATCCATCAGAAAATTATCACACGTCATCTAGTCACTCATAGTGATGACCTCCTTCTGAATCCTTCGATGGTCACTTTTCATTATAATGGAAGACATATAATATAAATTAAAATATATTCTAAATAATAAGAGCTTCTAATCACCATCATTGAAGATTAAACTTGAGCCTCTAGTCGAAGGTGTTCCCTAATACCTCTAGGAAGATTGTTGGGGTTCCTCCAACATCTCTTGGGGAATAAATTAATTCCCATGTTAGCCATAGCATCGGCCAAATGGTTACCTTATATGTAGGTATGTTTAACATCAAAAGCAACAAGGCCTAGAAGAAGCTACCCAATGTCTTGTATAATATCCACAATATGCCAGCCAACTCTAGCCTTTTCCTGGACAACATTGAGGATAATTTTTGAGTCTCCTTCAATAATAAGATTTTTTAGTCCAACAACCAGGGCTACCTTAATACCTAATAAGAATTCCATAGCCTCTGCCACATTATTGGAATTTCCCCCAATCCCCTCGCATAGGTAGCCACAAGCTCCCCCTTCACTGATCTCAGGACCCCACCTCCATTAGCCAGGCCTGGGTTCCCTTTAGCAGCACCATTGAAGTTAACCTTCGTCCATCCTTTCGTAGGGGGCACCCACCTAGTATTTTTATGGGCTATCTTCTTGGAATTGTCCACCCTACAAATGTGGGGCGAGATACTCTATTTATTAATGATACTAGTTTCATCTTACTAGGGGGGAGTCGACTACTTTCAAAGTGTTGTTAGAGATATTTTCTTGTATCAGTTTAGCAAATATGCAAAAGAATTCCTTAGCTAATTTAACTTTATCCCTAAACAATTTGTTGTGTTCCTTCCATAGACCCCAAGCCAGGATAGGGGGATCTGAGCCTAGATTTCTTTACAGATATGATGGGAAAAAGGAGATGACCAACACTTCATGACAACTGGAAGGTCAATTTTGATACTCTAGGAGACACCAAGGTTCTACAAGGCCAAGCTCCACACCTCCCAGGAGAATTCATAATGAAGCAGTAGGTGAGGAACAAACTCCTCCTCCTTCATATAGAAAGCACATTGGTTTGAAATTTGGAAGCCTATAATCTTTAGGTTATCCATAGTTAGAATCCTATTGTGCATCACAAGCCACCATAAGTGATTAATCTTGGGGATAAGGTTATGATTCCACACCTTACCCCAAAAACTAGAATCTTCATTGTAATCCAAAAGCAAGTTATAGGCAAACCTAACAGAGAATTACCCCACCTTGTCTTTGGCCCACAATAATTTGTCATTTGAGGGAAAGATAGGAATCCTGCACCCATGGAGGGTTTTTTGTAGATCCTCAGTAGCCAACATAAGATCCTTATGTCCCTGGCAGCAGTCTGACAGCCGTTTCCATCCCCCACCTCCTGACATAAAATAATTAGTAGTCAAGTGCCCAAAAAAATTAGTAGCCCTATCATCCAATCTTTGGAAGCTCTGGATACTATAGAGGGGGTGGTCCTTTAGCTAGTTTTCTTCCTAGAATTTGATGTTTCTACATTCCCCCAGCTTCCACTTAATACCCTTCTACAAAAGGGTTCTGCTCTTCAACACATTATTCGATATAACAGATCCCTTGGGGATACCTATGGCATGAAGGAATCCATAGGGGGTATTGTTAGATAGATATTTGGCCCTCATAATGTTGTACCAATCCTTAATATTGCTGAAGAAGTTCCATCCAATCTTAGCCAGGAGGGATTTGTTGGTCCAATGAATTTTTCTGATCCCAAGGCCTCCTTGCAACTTAGGCCTACACACTTTATCCCAACTGATCAAAACAATCCTCTTCTTCTCCTCCACCCCTATACATAAAACATTTCTCTGAATCCTTTCAAATTTCTCTGCAATATATTTAGGGATTTTGAAGAGGGATAAGAAGTAAATGGGAATTGCCTGAAGGGAAGCCTTCAACAGTTGATATTTACCTGCTTGACTCAACAGCTTCCCTTTCCACCCAACCATCTTCTTCTGAATCCATTCAAGAATGAAGTTCCAATACATGGGAGAAACATCTTCTATAGCCAATGGAAGGCTAAGGTAATTTCCTGGGAGCTCCCCACTAGAGCAGTCCAAAATCCCCATAATTTTCTATTGTAGGTCAATCCTAGTGTTGAAGAAACAGATTCGACTTTTCTCATAATTAATGCATTGGCCTAACACAACACCATATTCATTGAGCACCTTCTTCCATATTTTGGCCTCCACCACCGAGGTAGACCTAAAGAGGATAGTGTCATCCACAAGTTGTTGGATGGTAGCAGGGTAAGCTATTAAAGTTGGTTTAATACCATTGATCTCATTATTTCTCAGCAACTTCATAATGCTTCTGCTAAGAACTTCAGCCATAAGAATGAATAGGTAAGGGGATAAAGGGTGCCCTTGCCTAAGCCCTCTCCTAGCATTATAGAATCCCCTCAGAACCCCATTAACCAGAACAGAGTATTTCACAGTGGTGACACAGGCTTTAATGAGATGTGGGGTTCTATCTTGGAAGCCAATCTTCTCAAGGACTTTGAATAGGAAATCCCAATCCACCCTATAATATCCCTTAGAGATATCCAATTTGAAAACCATCCCAGACATATTGTTCCTATCCATAGAGTGAGTAAACTCATGAGTGGAAATGACAACATCCAAAATTTGTCTGGCTAGGACAAATCCCTTCTGGTTATTACTGATCAGATGGTCCAACATGGGCTATAATCTATAGACAAGGATCTTGGAGAATATCTTGTAGACAATGTTACAAATGCTGATGGGCCTAAAGTCCCCCATACTGATAGGATCAGATTTTTTGGGAACCAATGCTATAAATGTATTATTAAGTTGTTTCAACAACTTCCCATTCTTGAAGAAATCCTTAGCCGCCTTAGAAACATCCTGTTCCACAATATCCCAAAACACCTGGAAGAAGGCAGGAGGGAAGCCATTTGGTCTAGGAGATTTAAAAGCTCCCATGGAAAAGAGGCACACTCACACTTTCTCTTCACTCACTGGTTTAGTAAGGAGGATATTGTCTTCTTCCGTCAACTGGGGCATGATATTATCCAGTAATTCATATCTCTCCATATAGTCATGTGAAGCTAAAAATTTCTGAAAATAGTTGGCCGCCACCTATCCCACATGGAAATCCAAATAAACCATGGTCCCACTCTCATCCATCAACCTGACAATGTTGTTCCTCTTCTTGCTTCTCATGGTAGATTGATGGAAGATGGCAGTATTTATGTCCCCCTCCCTAAGCCATTGCACTCTAGATTTATGTTTCCAATAAATTTCCTCTTTCTTTATAGCTCACTCTATTCCTTCCTTAGGGATTCCTCTTGCTACAACACAACATCTAAGGTGTCCCCTTAGGCCAGAATGTCAACAAGGTTAGCAGAGATCCTCCTCTCATTCTCAAAGATATTCCCAAAATTAAACCTATTCCAACTCTTGACTTTAGTTTTTACAATGTTCAGTTTCTGGGCCAACTTGAACATGGGAGAGCCTTGAGTAGAAGTATTCCACCATTCAGCCTGTTGGTTCTCAAATTTGTAGTATGCAAAACCCTAATAGGATGCCAAGATTTATGATTAGGTTAATCAACCAATTTGGTCAACTAACAGAATCAACCCAGATGGTTAGGATTCTCTGCACTTTAGGCTCTGCTTCGCCTAGGTGGGTGTTACCTTATATTCACCAATGAATAATTAATCTTTGAATTGGTTGGTGACTTGTGAGCAGATTATGGATTATATGGAATTTTATTAATTAAATCATCTAATTTAACCTAATTCAGATTTGGCATGTGATTTGAATAGGTTATTTTTCTATTCTACACATTACTCCTACTCTTACAAACAAAAAATTAAAATTGGATTTCTGATATATAATACAAGGAAATGATTTTGGAAAAGAATTGATCGGTGCCTTTTTCTCAGCTGGGCAATGGAGTCTATTCACAGATGGATTTATGCTTACTTTCTAGTCACAACTTGAATTACTTGGCATAATATTGTCTATGACTGGCATAAACATGCAAGATTGTTTTTACCTAGCTCTACTTATTTATCCAAATTGGATCCTCCAAATTACAGTGATCTATTCAATGGAATTTAATTCCTACTTGAGGAAACCCTATCAGATAAATCACCCAAAACATGAAATATACTTTGAAAAACTAGACATATACTTGATATGCTAATTTAAATAACAAGGAGAAAGCAAAAACGGATACAACCAGATAAAATGTAACAGGAATATTCAACAAGCAATTCAGAACTAGATTTTAGGCACTAGAGAAATACAGTTTGCTTTTAATGATATGCTTCAGAGAACAGGCCGTATAATGTCTCTTTCCAAAATCAATTTCCCAGAGAGCTCGCCCCAAGGTCTTGGTTTCCTTTTTATAGGGATGAAAGAAGCAACAAGCTTCAGACCTTTCATATTCAAAAAGTGACTTTTCATATTCCAACCCCTTGATATTACAATATTTACTTTTTGACTAGTCTTAAAAGACTGCCAAATATATTTTGCATACATTTTGAAAAGCATGAAAAACAAGAAAGAGACAAAAGAGCATGACATCCAAAGTTAGTTGATGAAGACTTGGTGCCTGAGGATGCCAACTTGATGCATGTTCAACTTCACTGCATATGATGGCCTACTCAATCTTCATTTGAAAGATACTTTTGCTCCTATTGAAATATAGTGTAATCACTAGGCCATTTGTATTCTTGGATTTGAAGCAAGTTGGCCTAGTGATCCTTCCATCTTTTGTTTAGGAGACCTCTATTGTCTGAGATGAATTTGACATAACCTATGTATAGTGCAATGATTCTATCCAAAATCAAATTGAAAGTGTGGACATTTAGGTCTTCATCCTTTTTTAGGTGCTCAACAATAAATGGAACCATTTGATCACATTCAATTTTCTACTCTTCAAACCCCTTAAGCTAATTATCTTCGTGGAGGATGCCCAGTATGAATGGGTGCTTGAAAGTTCCAAAAGATTCCAATTTTGATTTTAATTTCTAACTTCCCCTGAAGGATATTGAAATTCTTCAATGATCAATTTGACCATCTTCTCTGTGGGCTTCAAAGTAGTAGGGCCCTCTAGATTCCTTTGCAATACCTTGCACAAAGTGATCAATGTGTGGTGTATTGGTTGTCATTTCTTCAACAAAGGGTCAAGAATGGGAACATTTGATTTCATTTCCTCTAGAGATTGAGACAGAAGAATTGTGTACATCCCCAATCTTATCCAGCACCAATTTGGCCCTATATTCCAAAATCTTTTCAACTATACCAAAAATCTTTGCCTTGTTCTCCTGCTTGGTGGCCTCATTGGTTTGTTTTAACTTTGCAATTTCTTTTCCAAAACTTTATTTTATAGCATTCAAATGCTCATCAGGAACAGTATTGTTGCCAGTTTCTTGTGGCACAGGGGCTTGATAGGGCACAATTGCTTGACTCTAAGAAGAGCTAATGCCCTTCACTTGTTGCTTTAACTCCACATTCTCCAAATACAACTTATTTATTTCATCATTCATTTCAATTTGGTTCTTTTCATGCTCATGCAACTTTTTTTCCATTTTTCTGACAGTAGCTTATGTGAACATGGAAGAATGCATAGTGATGGTGGCTGCTTCAAGTGTTGATGTATCCTTGAATGTCTTAACCATAGTTGTTCCTCTCATTTCCTGAACAACATCCAACAATATAGGCTTATTTGTGCTCTTCTGTGTAGCCCACAATGCTAAAGTCTATGTTTTTTGGGTTGTACCCAACTCCACCCACACCATCTTTATAATCAAATTTTGAAATCATCATGGGGTCATCCTGGCTCCTTACTTGATCCAACAAAAACATTTTCTTTAACTCCATACCGAGAATGATCAAAATATTACTTTTCAAAACCAATTGTCGAGCCTCTTGAGGGCTGACATTTATTTCATCAATCTTGATTTCTTTGAGTGTTTGGGTTACAATCTGATCATGTTGAGATTCATCTACACCCATTTTATTTATTTCAACTTTTTCCTCAAACTCTTTCATTTTCATCTTGAGCCAAAAATCCTTGAATTTAGGGGTACTGATGAAATCATCATCTTCTATAAACCTCATGGAAGATACAATTCTTTCATCTTCATGCATTTCAGGCTCACCTTGTGCCTGCTCATCCATTCGTGCTTTAGGTTTATGAGCTTCTGTCTCTTGACCATCAAGGGGCTGATCAACTTCCTCACCATCTCCCATGTCCCTCAAGATACCTACCACTTCATCAGTATCTCCTATTCCTTCTGTCACTTCATATGGCACTAGAGGAGTCACATTATCAACCCTTTGTTTCTTTGATGGTGGTTGTTCAGGACATGTAGGATCTTGCACAGACATGGCATCAGGAGTAGGTTCTTCAATTACTACTCTAGCTGACCTCTTCACTGGGAGCTTAGCGCCTTAGTAGGCTGGGTCTCTACCTTGCCATATATCCTTTCAAAATTATCAATGATCAAATTTATTCTCTTCAATGGGTCATTCTCTTCAATAAAGAATACAAAAAAATTGGGGTTTTTCTTCTTGTCATTCTCAATCCTCTTCAAAATTTTCCATTTCCTTTTTCTGTCATAGACCTCCTCTGGGGTGAGGCAGTTTCTGATCACATCCTCATCAACGTCAACTTGATGGGACATCCCAGCCTTGATGAGAATGACCTGTCTGACAAAATTCATGTGACCCTCTAGATCATAAACCCTCTCTGTCTTTGATTTCAAAGAATATTTTGTTTTCAAATGAGCTTGTAGCTCCTCCAATGTATCTGATCCCACTGTTAATTCACCAAACACTGTTGAATTAGGCAAGAATGTGCCTTTCTTTTATTTTTTCATTACATCCCTTTCCATCCAAAGAATTTGCCACATGAACTCAAGAAAGGCCAATATGTTAGGCACAAAATTAGGCAAAGCATGAGGTGCTTGGGTACACCCATGGACTCTGATTACAGTATGGTCAGGAAGGTAAAAACAGTCAAAACAATTGTGCATGTGACCCTGTTTTGGTTTGAAAGCAAGAGGCCTTAGCATTTCCAAAATCCCCCTGGATAACCTAGGTGCAAGAAATCCTAGTGAAGCCATTACTCTTACTACAAAATCATCATGAAATACTATATAATTGCAGTTCTTGCAATTGCTATCCCAGATGTAGCACCAACACTGCATAGGTAGCCTCTGTCTTCTCTAATCTATCATGCTCAAATCTAGTTTGTTGGTCCATTTTCTCCTATTTTGATAAAGTATCAAACGGCACAACAAAGAGTAATACTTGAAATTTAAAGGGGTTCTATCCTCCCTTATTTGAAGCAATCCATCATGCAACTTCTTTTCAATGAAAGATGCAAAGTCATATTCCTCATTGAGCTCAGGGTTTTCAATTCTCATTGCGATCATCATCATGCCAACTGGCATTCTGTTTTGAGCATCAACACCCAGCACCTGGTACAGAGTAAATTAGTAGGTTTTCTTGAAATACACAGTAAAGTCATCCACTGAGAATGGCTCCATAGAAGTAGTTGGGATTGGAATCCTCTTGTTAGTAGCCCCTTTCCTCATGTACATAGGGAGTTCATCACTCATGTATGTCTTTCTCAATCTGATATGGTGTATGAGGAAAATTGAGAGGTCAGATGATAAAATCAAAACTATGATAATAACCAAATCAATAACCCATAACATAAAGAGATCTATCTAATGAAAAGCCATGATTAATGAATAAATCCACTAAACAAGAAAGCTTTTACTAGATTGTATTATTCTCTTTTGTCAAATGTGGATTGCTCAAATATGTTGCAAAACCCTATTTGCAACAAGCAAGTATAGGTGTTCAAAGTGGTCAAGAAGATCGTAAAAAGGTGCTCAACGATGCAATGTATGCTCAATGTGCTATAAAGGATGCCTGAGAATAAGTGATCGAAGAGATCATAAAGCTAAATGATCGAAGAGGATTTGCTATGAAGATGAGGGGGGTTTATATAGGTTTCAACAGAGATCGATCAACGGTCCAGATAATTCAGAAGAATCAACGGAGGAGATAAAATAAATAACCATGATGAATATGCACATGACATGTGTCAATCCATAAGGATATTTTTATTAAGATATGATGAAAACAAGATTGATTGAATAGATAACTCCACTTATAATTTTGCCTTTTTAAGAGTTCTAAAAATAAGACTATTGTGCACATGAGTTAACAAGATATTTTAAGAGGAATTGGAAGATAACTATAATTAAATAAATAAATTTATTTATTTAATTGTGCATGATAGAGGAATAGATAAGATATGAAGATTTAAATAAATTAAACAAATAAATTGATTTAATTTATTTTGCATGATAAAGGATAAATAAAATATGTGATTATATTTTATTTTTAGAAGATTTATTTTTAGAGGAAAAAGCAAATTAAATAAATAAATTTATTTAATTGTTTGTGCAAGATTAGAGGACATAGAATAGATTTGAAGATTTAAATAAATTAAACAAATAAATTGATTTAATTTATTTTGAATGATGAATGATAAATACAATATTTTATTATATTTTATTTTTAGAAGATTTATTTTTAGAGGAAAAAGCAAAATAAATAAATAAATTTAATTAATTGTTTGTACAAGATTAGAGGAACATGAAGATTATAAATAAAATACTTGATTTTATTTATTTTTAGAGGATTGAGATAATTTAAATAAATTTGCATGATTTATCTAAATTTAGAAGAATAATTGATTTAATTAAATAATGTAAATTATTTAATTGTAGATAAGAGAGGATTTGTGATGAATTAATTAAATAATAGGATTTATTTAATTAATGTAGACTTGAAATTTAAAAGAGGATAATGATTTAATTAAATAATTAAAATTATTTAATTTTGGAAGAATAAAGAGGAATTTAATGAAATTAATTAAATAAAGAGGATTTATTTAATTAATGTTGAAATGTAGGTGATTAGACAGAAATGCAAGTGATTCGAAGACCCGGTCATTTTTTGGGTGTCTATAGGTATACTCTTCCTCACTCTTCTACAAGTTAACTTGTGTGATGGCTTGTTTATTAAGCATGAAGCAATCAATGATTGCAGCTCTGTTCACAGTTACCAAAGGCATCCCATCTACCATTGCATGGTATTTTTGTGCCAGCATTCTAATCAAATCCACATCCACAAACACATTCGGTACAACAAGTTTAGCCAAATCCAGTATCCATGGATTGGCAACAGGCCCTTGAGAATCTTTCTTTTCACAGAAGTACCAAAACAAGTTCCATCCAGAGATAAGAACTAGGGCATCTCGTAAGTCTTGTGCCAAGTCTTTGTTGGGAATTAAAGTGTCTCAACCTCGGTAATTCCTTGCATTATTTATGTTTGTATTTATTAATTCATTGCCTATGTTGTAAATTAATTGTAAATTCCATATTGTCATATTGTGGGATGTGGCACGGTGATGTGTCATCCTACATGGAAAATGACAACTTGTAATTCTGTCCTCACATGAGGAGATAGGCGTCCCACTTTGTGGTAGGAGCATTTTGCCATGTGTTGGCATCTTTCATGTTGTGTAAGGGAATGTTTGACTAGAATGGTTATGACATGTAAGAGTCAGAAATAGAAGCTTGTAAGACAAGTAAAGCCGTGTCATGAAGCATCTTTGAAAAAGGAATATTTGGGTGCCCCAAGGTGGACTATGACATGTTGTAAGAGAATATGCTATTTATAGCCTATGTATGATAGCTTCTCTTACAACTGTAAGTTGTAACCGCTATGACAGATTCTATGATGGTCATAAGTGTCGTAAGAGCATCTGTCATAGCCCATTTTGGAAATAGGCAAGCTCTTTGGGATGGGAGCTGTGGACAAGTGTCAAGAACATTCTACAATGTTGACCAAGTGTCCTTAGGCATGGGTTTTGGGCCATGAGGCCAAGTTGGACGCCCATTCCAAGATAGGACCAATATTGCCTTGTATATTCTATATAAACAGGTTCTTGGAGGTGGAGAAGTATTACAGGTTTTACAGGTACTATTACTCTACTGGATTGACTCTAGATATGAGTGTCAAAGACATTAAGCTTGCATTGCAAATGTATTGTAAACAACATCCAGTTTTGATAATACATTGTGCAGGTTTTTGAGTGTGGGGTTTTCACCCGATAAGGGTTTTCCCCATGTTATATCTTTGTCTCTCTTCTTCTGTCTTCTTTTTGGTTCATGTGTATTGTTGCAATATCTCTGTTAGATGTTCTATGTTGCTATAGTTGTAAGGATTAAATTGAATTTGCATAGCCCTCTCCTCATTAGATTAGTGTAGGAAGCGATTTCCACACACCTAGCTTCCTTTCAGTTGGTAACAAAGCCTGGCCAGTTTTGGTCTTAGCTGTTGGGTAGGGGTTTTTTGAGCTGATCTTAAGTTGAGTGGGAATCTATGTAGAGTATTCTAAATTTTATTGCAACAAGGAGATGGCAAGCACATCCGGAAGGATTGAGGTGGAGAAATTCAATGGCACTAATTTCAAGCTGTGGAAGCTCAAGATGGAAGACATGCTTGTTCCTCGAGACCTCTGGGAAACTATCAATGGAACTAACCAGATGCAATGTCACAAGTTGATTGGGATCTCAAGGATCGGAAGGCTAAAGGTCTCATAAGACTTAGTCTTACTAATTCTGTTATGTTAAATGTCCATGAGGAGACTACTGCAAACTTGCTTTGGAAGAAGTTGGGAGATTTGTATCAAGCCAAATCCCTGGTTAACAAAATTTTTCTGAGAAAGAAGTTGTTTTCCCTTCGAATGGAGGATGGAGGATTTGTTGCAGAACATATGAATGCCTTCAACATGCTAGTTGTACAATTGACATCCGTTGGTGTGAAAATGGAGGAGGATCGTTGTATGACCTTGCTTTGTTCTTTATCAGACTCGTGGGATCACCTTGTCATGGCTATTGGAAGCACCACATCCACATTCAAAATGGATGAAGTGGTTTTGTCGATGCTATCCAAAGAGATGCGGAGAAAGTCTTCTGATGCAGCCAAAGAGGCTCTTGCAGTTCATGGAAGACCCAAGGAGAAAGGGAAAAAGAAGGACAAGAAAGCTGAGAAGGGTAGATCCAAAGCTCCTGGAAAGTCCAAGGCTATCTGTTGGAACTGTGGTAAATCTGGGCATTTTCGAAAGGAATGCAAAGAAGAAAAGAAAAAGAAGAAGAAGACCCCAGATTCAGATTCTGACAAGTCACAAGATGATGGTGATGCTTTCATCACAGCCCTGGCAACCTATGCATCTGATGATGTGTGGTTGATTGACTCTGGTGCATCATTCCACATGACCTCGCATTGAGACTGGTTCACTAAGTATGAGGAGTTCGATGGTGGAAAGGTGTACCTAGGTGATGACTCTCATCTGAAGATTGTTGGTTGTGGAAGAGTCTCTATCTGATTCCCTGATGGACGAGTGAAGGGGATCTCTGGGGTTATGCACATCCCAGGCTTAGCACAAAACCTGCTTTCTATAAGTATGTTGAATGATGTAGGTGTGCAGGTTGTCTTTTCGAAAGAAGGATGCAAGATGACTAGAGGAGCTATGGTGCTTGCTAAGGGTACTAGAAGAGGTACTCTGTTTCAACTGGTGGCATGGATTTTATAATGCAATAGTTCTTCTGACTCAAGGAAGAGGGCAGCAGTTACTTCATCCCCACCATCTGAACGAGCAGTGAAGAAATCTATTGCTTCTAATTCTGATGGTTGTAATCATGCCTTGGAAGTTAAGCTTCCTGCTGAAAAGACAATGTTATGGCATAAGAGATTTGGCCACATTGGTGAGAAGGGTCTATGTACCCTGAAAAATAAAAACCTTGTTGAGGGGTTAGATGATTGTAATCTTGAGTTCAACTTTTGCAAACATTGCATATATAACAAACAAAACCGTGTTCAGTTTTATTCAAGTTCCCATAAGTCTTCTAGTGTGTTGGACCTTGTTCATTCTGATGTATTTGGTCTTGTTAATGTTCCTTCATTATCAAAATCTATATATTTTGTATCTTTCATAGATGACTATAGTAGAAGGACATGGATTTATTTTCTCATAAGAAAATATGAAGTCTATAGTAAGTTTAAGGAGTTTAAGGCCTTTTCTAAAAATTAGGCTAGTAAAAAGATTAACTATTTGAGAACTAACAATGGTGGTGAGTTTTGTTCTACAGAATTCAATAAAAATTGAAAGGAACTTGGGATTGAAAGACATAAGACAACTCCATACACTTCGCAGCAAAATAGAGTTGCAGAAAGGATGAACATGACACTGATGGAGAAGGCTAGGAGTATGCTTAGTGGAGCTGGCCTAGAACAAAAGTTTTGGGCTGAAGCTGTTGCCACTACTTGCTGTCTTGTAAATAGATCTCCTACATCAGCTCTTGTTGGAAAGACACCCATGGAGGTGTGGTCTGGTAGAAAGCCTTCAATAAGGCATCTTCATGTTTTTGGTTGTGAGGCATATGCACATGTGCCTAGGGAGAAGTGGTCAAAACTAGAGAACAAGCCTGTTAAGTGTATCTTCATTGGCTATGGTGTCGGTGTGAAAGGATACAAGCTTTGGGACCTTGTGGCTGAAAAAGTGTTGTATAGCAGAAGTGTCATCTTCAGAGAACTTACACCTTCTTCCACTATTTTACAGCCAAAAGAAAAAGAAAAGAAAGAGGATGTTGTTCAGTTTCCTCCTACCCCTGAGAAGACTGAATAGAAAGATAATGTTGGACCTGATAATGAGGAGAGCTCTTGCAGCTTTGAAAGCTCAAATGAAGAATCTAAACCTCAACCTCAGCTCTTGAGGAGGTCTACACGGATAAGAAAGCAACCTAAAAGGTTTGGTTTTACATTGCTTGATTCTAGTTGTGCTTTTTCTTTGCTTACTAACAGTGATGAACCTAGAACTATATCAAAGGCTATGGACATGAAAGATGCAGGTTCCTGGAAGGAGGCCATGGAGGATGAAATGGCTTCTTTGGAAAAGAATCAAACTTGGGACTTGGTGCCTTTGTGTCCTGGATGGAAACCTGTTGGATCCAAATGGGTGTTCAAGAAGAAATTTGGTGCAGATGGCAGTGTTGAGAAGTATAAGGCCAGATTGGTTGTGAAGGGGTATTCATAAGTGGAGGGTATAGATTATGGTGAGATCTTCTCTCCTGTTGCAAAGCTGACATCCATTCAATTCTTGTTGTCTCTTGCAGCAACTTATGACTTAGAGGTAGAATAGATGGATGTGAAGACAACTTTCCTTCATGGTGATTTGGAGGAAGAAATCTACATGTCACAGCTAGAGCACTACATGGTGAAAGGTAAAGAAAATTTGGCTTGCAAGCTTAAGAAGTCTTTGTATGGTTTGAAACAATCCCCTAAGAGATGGTACTTGAAGTTTGATACTTTTGTGTTGTCTATTGGATTTGTGAGATTGAAATCAGATCACTGTGTGTATTATAAGTTTGATGGTGATCGTATTCTCATTGTTGCACTGTATGTTGATGATATGTTGCTCATTGAGAAGGGTAAGAATATGATTTCTAATTTCAAATCTCAGTTGTCAGCATAGTTTCAAATGAAATATTTAGGGGTATCCAAGTACATTCTAGGAATGGAAATCAAAAGAGACAAAATCAATAGAAAACTTTGGTTAAGCCAGAGTAAGTATGTGAAGACCATGTTGGATAGGTTCAGCATGGCAGATTGTAGACCATAGTGTGTTCTTGTTTCTTTGGGGACAAAGTTGTCTGTTGAGGATTGTCCAAAATCTCTTAATGAGGTGGAGGACATGAGCAGATTACCTTATGCTAGTGTTGTTGGTAGTTTGATGTATTCTATGGTCTGCACAAGACCAGACATTGCCCAAGCAGTGGGAGTCCTTAGTCGATTCATGGCTAATCCTGGACAGGTTCATTGGGATGTGGTTAAGTGAGTGTTTAGATATTTGAGGGGTACTTTTGAGTATTCTATATGCTATCATGGTAATGTTACAGGACCTCTGCATTCTGTTGATATTCATGGATTTGTGGATTCAGATTGGGCAGGTGACATTGACAGCAGGAGATCCACCGGTGCTTATGTGTTTACACTGTTTGATGGTGCTATTAGTTGGATGAGTAAGTGATAACTTGTGGTTGCTTTTTCCATGACAGAAGATGAGTATATGGTAGAAACTCATGCTTGTAAGGAAGCCATTTGGCTTAAGAGATTGTGTTCAGATATTGGTGTTGATGCAGGTCAGATCATGATCAGTTGTGACAGTCAGAGTGTGATTTGCCTTGTGAAGAATCCAACTTTCCATGCCAGAACAAAGCATATTAATGTTCAGTTTCACTTTGTGTGAGACATGGTTGAGGATGGAAAGGTAAATTTGGAGAAGGTAGATACTTTGAAGAATGTTGCAGATGCATTGACGAATCTAGTGGGCACAAAGAAGTTCAGATGATGTTTGGAGTCTATCTGCCTCTCGGCCTATAGCAGTTAAATCTTGTTATTCTATTGGCTCTTACAAGGTGTTCGACAAGTGGGAGAATGTTGGGAATTAAGGTGTCTCAACCTTGGTAATTCCTTGCATTATTTATGTTTGTATTTATTAATTCATTGCCTATGTTGTAAATTAATTGTAAATTCCATATTGTCATATTGTGGGATGTGGCATGGTGATGTGTCATCCTATGTGGAAGATGACAACATTTTGTCCTCACATGAGGAGATAGGCATCCCACTTTGTGGTAGGAGTATTTTTCCATGTGTCAGCATCTTTCATGTTGTGTAAGGGAATGTTTGACCAAAACAGTTATGACGGATTCCTATGACGAAGTTATGACATGTAAGAGTTAGAAATAGAAGCTTGTAAGATAGGTAAAGACATGTGTCATGAAACATCTTTGAAAAATGCATATTTGGGTGCCCCAAGGTGGACTATGACATGTTGTAAGAGAATATGCTATTTATAGTCTGTGTATGATAGATTCTCTTACAGCTGTAAGTTGTAACCGCTATGACAAATTCTATGACGATCGTAAGTGTCGTAAGAGCATCTGTCATAGCCCATTTTGGAAATAGGTGACCTCTTTGGGATGGGAGCTATGGACAAGTGTCAGGAACATTCTACAATGTTGACCAAGTGTCCTTAGGCATGGGTTTTGGGCCATGAGGCTAAGTTGGACACCTATTCCAAGATAGGACCAATATTGCCTTGTATATTCTATATAAATAGGTGCTTGGAGGTGGAGAAGTATTATAGGTTTTACACGTACTGTTACTATGCCGGATTGACTCTAGATATGAGTGTCGAAGACCATTGAAGCTTGCATTGCAAGTGTATTGTAAACAACATTCAGTTTTGATAATACATTGTGCAGGTTTCTGAGTGTGGGGTTTTTCAGCCGATAAGGGTTTTCCCCATGTTACATCTTTGTCTCTCTTCTTCTGTCTTCTTTCTGGTTCATGTGTATTGCTGCAATATCTCTGTTAGATGTTCTATGTTGCTGTAGTTGTAAGGATTAAATTGAATTTGCATAGCCCTCTCCTCATTAGATTAGTGTAGGAAGCAATTTTTGCACACCTAGCTTCCTTTCAGTCTTTGGATAACTTTGTGTAGCCTTTGTCTACTAAGTTTCGTAAAACATCCAACAAAGACTATTAGAGGGGCTGTTTCTTTTCTTTAGGAGGAGCTAGTTTAGCTTTTTTATTTGCAGACTCATCCTTCTTGGGTGTCATTGTGTGTTAGTTCACTAAGCTAGGGTTTTATATGACTAATCAATTTACTAAGCAATTTGAAAACTGATTTGTATACACACTATACCAAATCTGTTAGAGGAAGACACAGAATGAACTTACTCGATTATGAAGAACTACAAATCTTACTCCAGAACTCAAATTCCTTTCTTCTGACTCCTCCTGAACTCATTTGGATGAGAAAAATGGGATGAAATTCCAAGTTTTATTAATACTGGCATTGGTCACCTCACCATTACTCTGTTCGTGCTAAGAGATTGACAAATCTCAATGTTCATATTACTTTGAATGTAGGTTGTTGATCTGAAGAAATCCAAGGACTGGGAGAGAATGACAAGACTTGGTTAAAATGTGAGGTCACTTCCATCAATTACCGCATCCCTGCCACATTAAACACTAACCTCTGCGGAGCGATGGGACATAAATCATGCTTTTTTGATGTATACCACACTCCCGCTAGCTATCTTTAGCCTTTACCATTCTCCTTGCAGGCTCGTGGTGACTATGTTTGCTCATGTCTACCCTTTACTGCAATACTGCATTGGCATAAGATGTCAATTTTTCCTTATTGCGGGGTAAAGGGGTCCTTTTTCTTGCTAGCACTGACCCTCAAGTCTTCAAGCTATCTTGACTTCACCACTGCGAGGCTGTGGTAACCATTTACTGTTAAGTTCATTGCTTACCGCCAACCCACAAGCTCCTTGTTTACCATGATGTCCATGTTGCGAGGCTGCGGTGAATGTTAAGTTCACATTTTCCCAGTCTGGATCTCAGCTCTTTGCGGTAGCGTGGTAGATGCTTAAACCTATCGTTGACTCCCACATCCCAACAAGCAAACTTAGGGCTTACTCCTTAGCTCTACCAGAGTGCGGTAAAGGGCATATTACAAGATTTGCAAGGAAATTTAACAACATACTAGGAAACACACTAAATACAAGGATGACAAATGACTTCTTGGATATAAAAGATGGATTATACAAAGGGTAATAATGTTGTAATGGATTGTGGAACTTGGGGCTAGGAAAAAACTTGGATATGACCTAGGCAAAACTTGTCGACTCTAACACAACCAGATGATATTTGAACTCCTGATGTTGTGTCCACATTATTTCAAACCTAAAGGGATAGGGACCCTTGACCTCCCTATCTCTCCAAGATAAAAGGAGGGGATTGTGGTCAAAGGTTGTCCTAGGGAGGGCTTCCAATAGATAGGAGCTGGTATAATCCCAATTAGAAGTGACCAAAAATCTATCTAGTCTAACATGAATCATATTATCACCTTTCCTTCTGTTGGTCCAAGTGAATAGTTGCCCTTGAAGATTGAGGTCCATGAGGCTGGCATTGTTGAGGAACTTAACAAGATCAGTCATGTTGTTAGTGTAATCCATAATGCCCCCAACCTTCTCTGAAGGGTATAGGGGGGAATTGAAGTCAGTAAGTAGGATCCAACAATCTTCTTTGTTATCCCCAACCAAGGAGGTAAGCATATCCCAAAAATCATTCCTAGCATTTCTTTGGTTAGGGGCATAGATGTTAACCAAGTTCCAAGATTTGCTGTGAGTTGACATCTTGACACTTAAACTTCTCTTACACTAGGAGAGGAAAACCCTTTTCACATTGTTGTTCCACATAGTAACAATACCCCCTGAAGCTCCCAAAGCATCACTTATACAAGATTTCACATTTGGCCAAATACCTTTGGCAATAGAATGAAAGCTTTCCTCCTTCATCTTGACTTTCTGCTGCAGAAGAATATCAACTTTATTATCAAAAATGCAGTTCTTGACCAGGAATTGCTTTTGGGGGCTATTAAGCCCCCTAATATTCCAAGAGAGGATCCTCCTTGGACCTTCCTGGAGCCAATCTCCAATGTCCTTTGTCTGCCCATTGTAATATCCCTATTGACAACTTTCTGTCTAGTTTCTCTTTGGATGGGTCTCCTTGCCTTGGGGTCCACTCCCACATCAATAGTCTTTCTCCCTTGGCTTCGACCTTTCTTTTTAGCTATGGTCCAATCCTCTAAATCTAGGTCATTGCCTAACTTGCTTGTTCTTGCACCTGGGGTTAAGCTAATGGGGTTGTTCCTTGGTGACGAGAAGCCCTTCAACTTGCTACCATTACCCTCACTATCCATTGGGCTTCCAATCCGTTTGAAAACATATTCCAGGCTAGGGTCCACACTAGACTCCTCAGAACTTCCTACCTTTAGTTTAACATTAGAGAACACCACCTAGTGGATCTCCCCATCCTCCAGATCCCCCTACAAAGAAAGGGAATCAACCTTTAGAATGGGAGTTAGTTGTTCCTCCTGACAGGATTCAACTGTTGTTGAAGTACTGTGAATCTCTCCCTGAAGGGTGAAGATCACTAGGCCTAAAGACTTCTCAGCACCATGGGGCAAGTCTCCATCTTCTTCCCCCTCCACATCCCCTTTACTCTCCTTCTGAGGGGAATTGATGATGTTGAGAATTGTTAGATTTAGGACAGACAACTGAGAGGGGGGGTGAATAAGTTGTCCAAAACTTTCTTCCAATTTAAACACTTAAGTTCACTTTGTAATTCAGTAGCATAATAATTAATCAATCATGGAAACACAATGCATTAAATTAAGAGCAGAAACACATCAACACATAGACACCAAGATTTTGACGTGGAAAACCCAGTCAAGGGAAAAACCATGGGCTGATTAACCCAAGATTGTATTCTTTGTTAGAAGAATAGAAAGAACAAAATGGCACATGCCAATTAGGGGTCACTGCCTGAGCACACTGCTCACAAGAGGCTCACTGCCTACAAGAGACACACTATCTACAGAATAATAAGTATCACATACTTGAACTAGAGAATAGCATCTTCACCATGCTTGAATCAGTTCCATTTAAGCCCAATACTTCTGCTCTTCCTTTCGCTCCTCTTTTCTCTACCACACTCTCATCTCCACAAATCACACTTTGAAATGACTTTACACCTCCTTATTTATACAAGACATTGACTTAGGAATAATCATCTAAGTCGGCAAACATCTACAAGAACATCTGCAAGATGTGTAATACATCCGGTCGGCCAACCTTAGGAAGAACACCATCATCCAGAAGTTAATCTTCAATAGCGAGCACAAACTCTAATAAGGACCACCAACACAAACTGGACATGTTCTAAAGACCTCCACAAGCTTGCCTGAATCACCAAGAACATCCGCACTTCATCTGCTTACTGAAATCCTTATCTTCTTCATCTGGAACCTCAAGAACACAGTCTGTCATCACTATCACAATGAAATAGATGCTTGCGGACCTCCAGACCACTAAGTAATTGAGTCACCACTTTGTATTAACTTCCTAAACACTCCACCAAATCTATAGAATAGGATATTGCCTCTGGATCCCACCGGACCTATCTGTGTCACTCTGGCATCTCTGAACACCTGTCAGAACTGATTTTACTTGAGCTGCCGGAACTAGTTTTACTTGAGCTGCCATAACTTCTTCAGATCTTCATGCAGACCTTTGAAATATTTACTGGATCATCTTAAGACTTATATCTACAAACCCTTTGAATCGCATCCTTTGATAGTCATCTTATCTTGGATCTTTACCTTACTGTCTTCACTGTTCTTCTCTGTTCCTGATATGACTAATTTTCTCAATATCCTCAGCACATAGCTCATCCAATCCTTATCATCAAAGCAATAGGAGTATGTTGACATCAATGACAACACCAGTTAGGCCCATACTTGCAATAATCTCCCCCTTTGTCATTGATGGCAACATATGATGTGAAAAACTATTTTAACCAACAAGACAAGAACTTCTCCTTACTGTCACAACTCCCCCTATTAGTAACAACCATTCACATGTCTTCTCTTCCTTTCCTACTCCCCCTTTGATCAGAAACCACTTGTTTTTCACATGTCTTCTCTCCCCCTTTGACATCAATGGCAAAGGGCACATACTTGCAATTCCACCACTTCAGAATCATATCAACTGCTCCCCCTGAGTAGTAACTCCCATAATCAATCCAGACCACAAGATATGACTGTGATATCCACCAGACTAATGCACATCAGTGCACCTTAGTTCATCACCAGAGGGGCAATAACCCCTAACTTCTCCCTGAGATATTCAAAAGAGTCCTTAGGTAGAGGTTTAGTAAAGATCTCTGCAATCTGATCCTTTGAAGGCACAAACTCCAATCTGACTTCATTCTTGTTCACTTGTTGTCTCAAAAAGTGAAACTTGATGGATATATGTTTAGTCTTTGAGTGCATTACTGGATTCTTAGAAATATTTATTGCACTTGAATTCTCACAGAAGATTGTGATAGGCTTCTTATACTCCACTCTTATGTCTCTTAGCATTTGCTTCATCCACACAACTTGAGTACAACTACCTGCTACTGCAATATATTCTGCTTTTGTAGTGGATAGAGATATTGCCTCTTGTTTCTTGCTCAGCGAAGAAACCAATCTCTTCCCCAAAAAGAATGCTCCACCACTGGTACTCTTCCGGTCATCCACATCTCCTGCCCAATCCGCATCTGTATATGCATGAAGAGAGAAATTATGTTCTCTAGGATACCACAAACCATACTCAACTATCCCTTTTAGATACCTAAAAATCCTCTTGATTACCATGACATGAGATTCTCTAGGATCAGCTTGGAATCTAGCAACAAGACCAACAACATTCATAATATCAGGTCTGGTTTGAGTGAGATACAACAATCCTCCAATCATTGACTTGTACTTTTTCTGATCAGTCTTAGGAGAGTCATCATCTTTGCTCAATTTACATCCAGTTGCCATGGGAGTACACATTGGTTTTGACTCTTCCATCCCAAATTTCTTCAACAATTCTTTCACATATTTAGTCTGAGAAATGAAGATTCCTTTCTTAGTTTGAATGATTTGCAGACCCAAGAAGAAATTCATTTCCCCAAGCATGGACATCTCAAATTCACTTTTCATTTGATTTGCAAAGGTTTTGCACATACTATCTCTTCCTCCAAAAATGATATCATCAACAAATACTTCAACAATCAAGATATTTTCATGATCAGTTTTGAAATACAAATTACTATCAGCAGTACCTTTGTTGAAACCAATCTTCAAAAGATGCTTATCCAATCTTTCATACTAGGCTCTTGGGGCTTGCTTGAGTCCATACAATGCTTTCTTCAACTTGCAGACCATATCACCATGATCAGACAATTGAAATCCATTTGCTCAATGTATACTTCTTCTTCCAAGTCACCATTCAGGAAGGCAAACTTGACATCCATCTGATACACTTTGAAATCCTTGAAGGTAGCAAAAGCAAGAAATAGTCTGACTGCTTCAATTCTTGCCACCGGAGCAAACTTTTCTTCAAAATCAACTCCTTCTATTTGAGAGTAACCCTTGCAAACCAATCTGGCTTCATTTCTGATTACTTCACCAACTTCATTCAGTTTGTTATAGAAGACCAATTTGGTTCCAATCACATTCTTGTTTCTAGGTCTGGGAACAAGATCCCAAGTGTGATTTTTCTCAATTTGCATCAGCTCTTCCTCCATTGCTTTAGTCTAGTTTTCATCATTGCAAGATTCATTTACTGTCTTAGGTTCAATCTTTGAAATTAGATAATATTCATTCATCTGAATCTTGAGCAATCCTCCTTCTTGTTTGTACACCTTTGCTTTTATCACCTATGATCTGATCTTCAGAGTGGTTCAATCTTACATACCTGGGAACTTTGGGAGTTTCTTGCACTTCTAATTCTTGATCATGCTCATTATAACTCATCTCTTCTTCCTGATTTACTGGATCAGTTTGAATCTAAATTTCAGAAGGGGCTTGGGCTCCTTGAATCAGAACACCATTCTGATCATCTTCATCATATTCATAAAACCTTGAAGGTTTTTCAATTCCTTCATCAACCTTCACATTTGTACTTTATACAATCTTTCTCAGTCTCTTGTTAAAACACCAGTATGCTTTGCTTTAAGTAGAGTAACCCAAGACTATTCCTTCATCACTTCTAGCATCAAACTTGCCTAGATCTTCATCTCTTTTAATGTAACATTTTCTACCAAAGACTCTGAAATACCTCACAGTAGGAGTGATGCCAAACCAAAGTTCATAAGGAGTGTTACCAGTATTGCTTCTGATTTGAACTCGATTGAGAGTATAGACTGTAGTGTTGACAACTTCTCTCCAATAGATCTGAGGGACATTTACTTCCATCATCATGGTCCTAGATGCTTCCTGGATGGTCCAGTTCTTTCTCTCCACTACTCCATTATGTTGTGGAGTCCTAGGAGTAGAAAACTATCTCTTTATTCCATGTTTCTCACAGAATTCTATGAACTCACCGGATGTGAATTCTCCACCTCTATCAGACCTCAGACATTTTAATTTTAATCTAGTTTCATTCTCTACCATGGCTTTGAATATTTTGAATTTCTCAAGAGCTTCTGATTTCTCTTTCAGAAAGGTAACCCACATCATCCAGGAATGATCATCAATTAATAACATGAAGTATCTATCACCTTGCACACTCTTTATCCTTGCCAGACCACATAGATCAGTATGAACTAAGTCCAATAATCTGGTAGAAGATTGTTCCTTGCTTTTGAATGAAACTCTGCTTTGTTTCCCCAACTGGCATTCTTTGCACAAGCTATTTGTAAGTTTCACTAGTTTTGGAAGATCTCTTACAGCCTGAGTGTTGCTTATCTTGATGATATTATCAAAATTCACATGACACATCCTCCTATTCCATAGCCAACTCTGATCAATTTGCACAAATAGACAACTTTTGCCAGTACCAACTAAATGGAAGATAATACCTTTTGTTTGAGTACCGGATGCAATCTCTGTTTCAGAACTTTCAAAGATCTAGCATTTTCCATTCTTGAATCAGAGATCATAGCCTTTGTCCACCAACTGTCCAACACTGAGAAGATTGTGCTTCAATCCTTCAACATACAGTACATTCCTGATTTTGTTCTTTCCATCAAAAGAAATAGTTCCTCTACCTCTAATTCTACCAGCAGAATTATCACCAAACTTTACAACTCCTCCTTCATACCTTTCCAAATCTAAGAACTTATTTTTGTCACCTGTCATATGGTGAGAGCATCCACTATCAATGACCCAATCATCCTTTTCTTCAACTTGGGCAGCCAGAGCTCTTTCTACAACTTTATGATTGACAGATTTAGAGAGCATTGAATCTTCTTCTTTGATGGTAATAAACACCCAATCACTTCTGGATTTGTTTCTTGTCTCAGATTCATCATCTATTACTCCTTCATTGTCATCCTCTTCATGAACATAGTAACAATTCTTTTGGAACCTTGATCTATTAGGATTTGGCCTTGAAAATCTTTCCAGACACTTTGAGGCAAAATGACCAATCTTATTGCAGTTAAAACATTTAAAAGGCAATTTCCCTTCATACTTATCGGATCCTCTTGGCAGTCTTTTTGCAATAAGGGCTTCAAGCTAAGCAGTTTCAACTTCTTCTAGGTCTTTTCTTGCTTTTTCATACCATGGTAGTTTCCTTGAAGAGTTCTCTCCCAGATCAAACCTTTCTTTTCCTTTCACTGAAGCACTAGCTCTGAATACAAATTCAGTCTTGGGGGGGACATCTCCAAACTCAGTCATTTCAAATGTGGCCAATTTACCAACCAATTGATCTCTTGTGACACTTGAATGGGCTCTAAATTTTTCTATGGAAACAACCTTGATTTTATAAGCAGGAAGGGATCTGAGAACTTTGCCAACAATCTCATCTTCATCCAAGACTCCACCAGCACATCTAATGCCACAAACAAGCTCATTTACTCTTGGTATAAAGGTAGTGATATTTTCATCTTCTCTCATCTTCAAATTTTCAAATTTCCCTTTCAAACTCTGTAGCCTTGTACATTTAACATACTTGTCTTCTTCATGCAGAAGTTCCAGTTTTTCCCAAATCTCAAAAGTAGTTTGTAGATCAACAACATTTGTAAACTCTGAATCGGACAAGGCACTTAGAAGGGCTTCTTTAGTTCACAGATTATTTTCAGCATCTGTGATTTCACTTGTGGATTACAGGCCATTCTGAGGTGTATACTTTGTTGTAGCCATGGTCTAGTACTGCATTCCCATACATTACAGGTGACATTGCATGCGACTTTTCCAAAGATTAAAATTGGTTCCATCAAACTTCGGACTATCCTTCTTGTAGGATGATATCCTGGATCTCCTCAAGAGGTTACACTCCTTTTAGAGGAACTTGGCTCTGACACCAATTGTTAGATTCAGGATAGACAACTGAGAGGGGGGTGAATCAGTTGTCCGAAACTTTCTTCCAATTTAAACACTTAAGTTCACTTTGTAATTCAGCAACATAATAATTAATCAATCATGGAAACATAATGCATTAAATTAAGAGCAGAAATACATCAACACATAGACACCAAGATTTTGACGTGGAAAACCCAGTTAAGGGAAAAACCACGAGGTGATTAACCCAAGATTGTATTCTCTATTAAAAGAATAGAAAGAACAAAATGGCACATGCCAATTAGGGCTCACTGCCTAAGCACACTGCTCACAAGAGGCTCACTGCCTACAAGAGACACACTATCTACAAAATAATAAGTATCACATACTTGAACTGGAGAATAGCATCTTCACCATGCTTGAATCAATTCCATTTAAGCCCAATACTTCTGCTTTGCCTTTCACTCCTCTTTTCTCTACCACACTCTCATCTCCACAAATCACACTTTGAAATGACTTTACACCTCTTTATTTATACAAGGCATTGACTTAGGAATAATCATCTAAGTCGGCAAACATCTACAAGAACATCCGCAAGATGTGTAATACATCCGGTCGGCCAACTTTAGGAAGAACACCATCATCCGGAAGTTAATCTTCAATAGCGAGCACAAACTCTAATGTAGACCACCAACATGAACTGGACACAATCCAAAGACCTCCACAAGCTTGCCTAAATCACCAAGAACATCTGCACTTCATCTGCTTACTGAAATTCTTATCTTCTTCATTCGGAACCTCAAGAACACAGTCTGTCATCACTGTCACAATGAAATAGATCCTTGCAAACCTCCAAACCACTAACCAATTGAGTCACCACTTCGTATTAACTTCCTAAACACTCCACCAAATCTGTAGAATAGGATATTGCATTTCTAGATCCCACTAGACCTATCTATGCCACTCTATCACCTCTAAACACCTGCCAGAACTGGTTTTACTTGAGCTGCCATAACTTCTTCAGATCTTCATGCGGACCGCTGAAATCTTTACTGGATCATCTTAAGACTCATATCTACAAACCCTTTGAACTGCATCCTTTGATAGTCATTTATCTTTGATCTTTACCTTACTGTCTTCACTATTCTTCTCTGTTCCTTATATGACTAATTTTCTCAATATCCTCAGCACATAGCTCATCCAATCCTTATCATCAATGCAACAGGAGTATGTTGACATCAATGACAACACCAGTTAGGCCCATACTTGCAACAGTGAATATCCTCCCTAAAAGGGTAATCCTCTTCATCCCCTTTAGCCTAGTCTCTCATTGTAGTAGAGATCTTTTTAGTGGCTTTACATTGATTTACAAGGTGCCCTTTTCTATTATAGTTCTGACAAAAGCAACGGCGTTCTCATATTGGATGGATTGAGTCCATTGGCCAAATTTAGATTCAAGAGTTATGGAGTTAGGTAGAGTTTTATGAAAATCTACACTAACACAAAAGCATGCAAATACTAACCTAGACTTATTCTTGGTGATATTATCTAGAGCAATGAAATGCCCAAAGGTGTTAGCAATCCAAACAACTTCTTCGTCCCAATATTCCAACGGGAGTCCAGGTAATTTGACCAAATAGGAGCTATTTGTTTAGATCTACAACAACATCAAAACCCAACCTCCATTTACAAAGAGAAAGGTTGTGTTTACCATACATCCATAGACCTCCAACAAGAATAGATGTGAGGTCTTCTCTGGCAGTAAACTTAAAGAGGAACATTCCCCCAACCATAGCAATCACCAAGATGCTTCCCTTCACTTTCCACTTGGTCACAGCCCATGTCCTAACCAGATCAATATTTGGTATAAAGGAGAAAAATTTACCAACTAGAGCCTGCTCCATTGAAGAAATAATTCTCTCCACAGTAAAATCTGGGAGTTTGAGAGAAGATCCACACTTAGTCTCCAGCAGCTGTGGGACAACATTCAGGATCCTTGGTCCTTGTCCCCCAAGAGGACATTCTTCCACAAATTGGGAGCTGACACGTCACCCTGGGTTACGGGTTTGGAGTGACATCCCAAGGCTTCACTAGGAATAACCTGTACTGAAGGGGAGAGTGGAGGGGGGTTAGGGGGTCCCCTTAGGTCCCCCGCATCCATGGCCAAATTCAAAAAATGCAAAGGCAGGAATAGAGAATGTAGAGAAATTAAACTTACCTATAGATTATGTTAATACCAAAAATAATTTACATTACAGTAGGCATATAGCTTTAGGCTTTAGGTTTATGAGCAAAAACTTAAAAGTGATAGCAACAAAAAAAGTAGTTTAAAAAATTAACTAGATCAACGTTCAATGAGAAAACAACTATGAACTTCCAGTAGAGGAAGAGCTATCCTCCTCCTCTTCCATTGAATGTGTAGAGGTAGAAGGTGTGCTTGATATAGAATATGTAGTAATTTTTGGAGCAACATCCAGAGAGGGGCATGTTGACACATAACAACAAGAACCGAATATACTTAAAAATGACTAGAGCCTTACCAACCATAAAGATACCCAAATTTACACCATGTATTTTCAGCGCTTTCTAGAAACCTTTACCACACTCATTCTATAATCCAATCTTCATTTCTTTTAGTACACACACAACCACATGAGAATTCTTCACTTCAGACAAAGAGAAATACCCCCCACCAACACCATTCCCTCAAAGAGGTTGTATTCAACAATAGCCAGTTGGAACTTCTCTTTTGAAAGAAAATATGGCTAAACAAAGGTGAACCCTAGCAGGTGTAGGAACTCCTCATTTTGAATGACATCCATACAATTAGATAGAAAAATAAACATGATTTCACTGTAGCCTAGATGGTGAGAGAGATCCATCGGCAAATGCTCACCAATTACACATTGAATAACCATTTACAGGTTACAATATCACAAGGGCTAATCTCTGTTGGCTCCCATTTGTTTGAGGCAATATGAATCCTTTTATTTTTTAGAACCTCTTTCATTTTCCTATGCTAATTTTCCAATTGAAGTTCTAGGCGTGAATGAGTGATAGTTTAGATATTTGCCCCAAAAAATAAATAACTAAAATTGTAGTGCTTGTGTGGCAATTAATGAAAGACATATGGTAACTAATTCCATATAAATCTCACACTTGTCCTCAGCCTTAATTATTATGTTGTTGATAGTCATGTAATCCATTGTAGATGTACACCATTAATTTCCAAAGATTTTGTATAATGAAGTAATAAAACACAGAGAAGTAATTATGGCTTCATAAAATTGCAATAAGTTCCTTTTATATTCGTTCTTGAATGTCAACCATTGATCTTACTCAATATAATGGCTCCCAAATAATTCTAGAGGTTTTTGTTTCCAATACATAGCTTTTGAGATTCACCTTCCAGAATTGAAATGCAACCGTCCATAACCCATTATATTAATACGTATAGGATTTATACGGTGGAAATTGAGGAGTTCTTTTAATAATATTAATATCTATAGAATTTAAGTTTTAACTTCATTATATTAATATAGAATTTTTTGTACATAATTTTTTAGACTTTGTAATATGAACTACGAAACATTGAAATATATATTATAGTTATATTTATTATTATATATTATATTTTAGATAATATACATTATTTAATATAAATATAATATAATATTAAGATATATTTTTAACACTAACATACATTTCTTATTGAATTATATATATATTATATAAAATTTATATTATAACTATATTTATTATTATATTATCTACAAGTAACAATATAAATTATTAAATGTAGATATAATATAATATATTTTTTTGATAAGTAAATGTGGTTAAGGGAACCACTCCCATAAAGTCAAAAGCATGCCTTGTGCAAGCAAGGGTGCCAAAATAAAAGACTAGTTTTATAGAAAACAAAAGTTTATGTAGTTTATACAGTCAACGATAAAAAGAGAAACCTAAGAAGCCATATTGCACCCTAAGAAAGGTAGTGGATGAGATAACAGGTACCCACAACAAATTGGTCCAGGCACTGTCATTGTTCATCGCTTAGGGGGGTCTAGGAACTGAACTGCAAAGTTTCACATTTCCATGTTGTTCTGGATAACTCCCTCGCAGAATAGGGAGATCACCTGTGCCATGTCATTGTTCCCATGCAAGTGCCTAAGCTCATAGACACCAACCCAACTCCCAAACGATGATCACTTGTCAAGGGACATGATTGCATTGAGCACAAGGGACTACAAATGTGGAGGCACCAACCGCTTCACTAGAATCTGAGTGAGACCCTCGTGACCGTGAGCAAGAGTGAATTGTGCCAGAAACTACCTAAGGAAGAAGTGATCATGAATATGGCAGTCAATCAAAATCTGGGGATTGATTACCTATACTAGTGCTTGCATAGTCTCCTCATTTTGTACAGTGAACATTCATCTAATCTGAATGAGCGCATCACTCATATCGCAGGGGCATTGGTAGCCATGGATGGGGGCGAATGCCATTGATAAGAAGAGTAGCTAAATAGAGAATTTTGAAAGAGATGTAAAGGAAAGGGGATCCCAACTAATTTGTAATGCCTTGGCTTTGAGAAGAAATAGATGCGCCATCATTGCAGATCACTTATCTAAATGAGAGTTAGATTGCTCAGAGGGTGCGCCTCCTAAAACATTCCCTGATTCTGAAATTTGTCCTTCGACGGCTAAGTAGTATGAAGAAGGAAAGAAATCGTATGTGTGATAGACGGTCTTGATTTGTAAATTGGAAGGTTGGCACGAAGGCAAAGATGTAGGCACAAGCATAGCTGACCATTCCAAGGGATGCGGAATGACAAGTCTAGAATGACACATATGGGAGTGCCAGTGAAGCCGGGGTGACGTGTCCCTAGCTGGGGTGATGTGTTCCTAGCTAGGATGACCTTAAGAGCTAGTGGAGGCCATGCCTCCATGAGCCCATGCTAAGATGTCATGGATAGTACGTTTCATCTCTTGGAGGGGTGTGTTTTTGGTAGAATCCTAAGGGGATACCAACATATTCAGAAGTGAGGGCCGAGATTCTACCACTGGAGATGAGACTTTATTTGAAGGAGAAAGATTCGTCATCGAGTTTCTAATAGGTGGAATGTGAGAGGAGATGTCTAATTGTTGTGGCAAGTGCAACGGTTTTGCAGAGTCATGCTTAGCTAGATCCTAGACTTGTACCATTTGGGGGTGAGCCATTTCAGCTCCTTCAACTGCTAAATTCTTTGAACTAGAATCATTCCTTATGTTAGTCTCTAGACTTGGCTTGGGTGCTTGATCACGGGCATTGCAATTGTCCTTGTCTGAGGATGTGCTAGGGTGTGAGGTTACCATGTCTTCGGATGGCATTTCCATCGTGTCGAGAGGTTTCCCTTTTTTGGGCAAGAATCCTAGAAGTGGTTGTGGTTTCAACAATTAGACAAAAGAAATACATCTCTTTGACCTCCAGCCTCGATGCTCTTTGATAGTTCTTTGTGTGTAGGATGACTTCTTCCAGAAACTTGTAGATAGCCACCACTTGAATCCTGGCAAACATGTAAGAATCACTATCAAAGAGGTCTGCGTCAATTTTTGTCACCGTTCCTAATGAGCGACCACTTTTTAAGAGGCAAACCTCTATCCAAAACTCAGGTGGAAGGTTATATAACCTAATCCATTTAGGTTCGTCATATGGTTCACATTTCATTGAATCAAAATTTGGCATCCATTTCCGCATATAAAGCATGGTGCTCCCGACCTCAACCAATTCCTCCCCTGTAGGATCATGTCACAATCAAATCTCGAAAGAAAGGCGACTAAGAAAATCCCCTTTGGGAGGAATTTGAGGATGCATTGGATTTGCCAAACTTCTCCAACCCAATCCCTTATCTATTTTCTGCTGAGCTTTGGCCCAATGAAATGGAAAATTAAAGTTGTCTCCGAAAGGACTTCAGATTCCTTTGCACATTCTTTTGTGACATCAATCCGGGGAGTAGGCTTAGGAAGATCCTCGCATCTGCTCACCATCGCCAATGTATATGATATAATATAATATATAATACATATAGAATATATGTGTTTAAATATAATACTATCTAAAATTAACCTATAAGACATCTAATAAATTAACTAGCCTTCCAATTTTCCATGAGAGAGGGAGAGAGTGTGAGAGAGAAATATAGTGAAATAGAGAGATAGAGATAGAGGGGGATAAAGAGAGGGAGAGTTAGATTATTATAGAAAGAGAGAGAGATAGAGGGAGAGAGATATAGAGATAGAGATAGAGGGAAAGATCTCTCCATCTCTCTATCTCTTTCTCTCCCTCATCACTCTCTCTCTCTCTCTCCTCTATCTCTATATCTCCATCTCTCCCTCTCTTTATCTCTAAGACTCTCTCTCTACCTCTCCCTCTATCTCTCTATTTCTCTGTTCTCCCTCTCTCTGAGCTCTCTCTATCTCTTTCTATATCTCTATTGTCCCTCTCTCTGAGCTCTTTCTATCTCTACATCTTTGTCACTCCTCTATTTCTCCCTGTTTGTATCTCTCTCCCTCTCTCTCCCTCTCTCTACATCTCTATCACTCTCCCTCCCTCTCCCTCTCCCTCTCCCCCTCCCCCCTCTCTCTATCTCTATTGACAATGAATAAAATATGTTGATATAGTTTTAATTTTTCAAATTAACAATGGATAAAATGAAACTATTATATTCAAAATATTATATTAAAAAATATAGTCAAATTATGTTTTGATAAAGTAAAATCTTAGGAGAGGGCCCGGACCCATTACATAAGGAGGCCCCCAAGGCAGATACAACAAGTCTCATGAGAAGTGAAACAAAAAAAGACAAATAGCTGGGACAAGAACCAACAGAACATCAAAAATATAGAACAAACCAACAAAGATCCAACACAGAGCCAACAAAGAGATAGTTACATATCAGCAAGCTTCTTTAGGCCTTTGATGGTCTTCCATTCTCTGCATAGGTACTCAATTTTGTTAGACATGGAGGAATCTTCAGTCTCAATAGTGTCTTAAGGGGAGACCTTCACCTTGGTTTTACCTTTGTTACTCTTACCTTTGGATCTTGTTCTGTTAGCTGGGCCAATGTTGCTTGTAGTTTTCTCAGGAACCGGGTCATCCCACAATAATGGGTTACACTTTTTGGCCAAACTTGACATTGAAATCAACATTTTGAACTAAATCTTCACTTTCTAACACCTATAGCCACTAAACCATTAGGAATTTGAAGATGATGCAAACTAGTGATTTGTGAGATTTTGTCTGTAGATTCTAAATATATATATTTTTAAAAATTTGGAGTTAAATTGTAAATTTTTTTGTGTCTCCTTTGATAACTAGTTTTAATAGTAAACAACATTTTTTTAAAGTGATGTGTATCCTGTCGCACATAACTTTTTTTCTACAAAGGATAAAATTCTGATTCTTTTGAATTTAGATTGGTAACACCGATATCTAGAGGATGCATTTGGTTTCATAATGTTTTGTTGAATATTTTTTTAATTAAGTTTTGAACTCAAACCAATTATAATTTAGACATAGGTATATTCTGTCCAACATAACTTTTTTGTATGTATCAGAATTCAAATTTTTTTTGTTGGAATAAGGACATCAATACCTAGAGGACATGTATTTTTTAGAATTTTTTTTCTCTATTTTCCTAGTTTTTCGTATATGTGAAACAAAGACCTTGATGTTCATTGAAAAACCTACATTCACAAGAAATAAAAAATAAATATAATAATCAAATTAAATATATTTCAAATTATACTTTTTGGGAAGCTTATAATAAGGACTACATACTTACAAAACATAAATTTTAAATGAATTCATTTGATCCCCTAAAAGGTAAATCAAAAGTGGGTTTTTATTAGCATTTTGATAGGTGTAGAGGAGACTTCATTATAGGTACGGTTTAAAACTAGCGGGGTTCTATCCAAGGGGATTTGAATCTAAGGGGGTTTGATCAAACCCTTTTCAATTTAAATCCTTTAAATGGAACCATTCAAGGCTTAAATCATTATATTTTCTAAAAATATGTGATTTCAGCAAAAATCAGGATGTCCCAGAAAGTGTAGCCCATTATTGTGGCAGCACCCAACCTTTTCCTTGTAGCTAGTAGCTTGCATAGAAAACCACATCTTACTACTCTTCCTTTTCTTCCCACTCTTGTTTTTCCCGCTATCTTCCATCTCATCTGTGGAACTATCCCCTTTCTAGATAGCTCTCCTCTTCTCAAGCTCAAACTGGAAGACATATAAGGTAGTAGCTAAGTTCTTAACCACATTCCTGCTGAATTCAATAATTTAATTTATATTCTTAAAAATTTTCTCTTAATTGGCCTTCATGGTCTGCATCTCATGTTCTAAAATTTCCCACCTATAGAAAGTGGCTGTGAATTTTCCAGTTTCCTCCTAGATTTCCTCATCCTCTTTTTTGAAATCCCACACTTTGTGTTTCTCCATGACTGCCTTCTCAAGTTTTTGAATCATGTCATTAGCCACTTTGAACTAAGACATGAGCCATTTTAGAAAGTCATTTTGCAACCCAAAGGCCTTTTGAAAATTTTGCATACCATTCTGAATGGTGGCTAGATTATTAGCCAGTCTGGAACAATTGTTATAGTGATTAATAGAGTTCTCAGGGGAACATGCTTGGAAGGATCCATGGATTTCTTCCCTTTAGAATCAGTAGCATCATCAGGGGAATCTATAGTAGGCTTCAGGACATAAGAGCTAATATTCAACCCAGGTTGAGAGGAATCAGGAGCATGAACCTTGCTATGAGAGATGGGATGCTCAGGAGGGTGTCTTTGAAAGAGAGATCTTGAGTGGGTTTATTAATTCTGCCTCCAAGCTAGGGATGTTGACTTCTTTTAGAGGGGTCGGGGGGATACACATACTAGCAAGGATAATAGGGTTCTCCTTTTGACATTTAACAACCCCTGGAGCAAAAGAAACCTTCTTAATTTTTTTGGTGGTAGGCTCATAACGGCTCTCTAAAGTATTATTAACACCAAAATTAACATTATCAGGGGACTCCATATCCATAGTTTGATCTTTCACTTTTCTCTTGGACTGATGAAGAGATTCCTCCTTAATCATAGACTCTGAGGAGGCCACCATGTTTTTGGAACCCATGTCATAGTGGGGGTTCATCACAACCTCACTCTTGTCTTTCTTCTTACTCTTAATATGAACATTTTGTATCTCCATATTATCAGTCTCCCTATCTAGAGACTCCAAAGGGTTCTTAACTTTACCATCTAGGTCATGGCTAGGGGTAGGGCCAAATTTTATTTTCCTTTGTTGTTTCACACCCTTAGTAGTGTCACAGTCCACAGAGGTTTGGTCATCTTTAAGATCATCATCCAAGAGAGGGTTCCCACCCCCAACATCAATATTCTTTTTCTTCTTACTGGAAAAACCTTTAGAAGGGTGTTGGTCTAACAAGGTAGGGTTAACAATCCTAGGAAGGCAGGGAGAGGGTGGGGTTCTACCAAACTGGAACCTATAGAGTCTGAAAATAAGTCCCTCATGTAAAGGCAAGGTTTTCTTTCGTATAATAACCTGAATTACAGACTCTTTCAAGGAAGAATAGACCCAATAAGAAAAGTTAAGTTTAACTTCATGTCTCAAATGGTTTAGCATAGGAAATAAGTAGGAATAAAAGTTCTTATATCTGCCTTCCAAGGTAATAAACCTCATCATAGCTTTAGCAATGTCCTTCCACACCCCACATAAGTCTTTTCTATTAAACCTATTTTGAAGCCTTTCAACCTTCTCCCCTAGAAATATGAACCTTTCCATCATGTTGTGATTGTGGTCTTTGATCTTCTTTGGAAATCTCTCACCTTCCTGGTTGAGCCCCATTGCCACAATAATCAACTCTTCAGTGACTTCAAAGGCTAACCCTCTCACTTTAACCTTCCCCACCTTCCATGACATAGAAAATTCCCTTGATAAATTGGAATCATGTCCATTCATTACTTCAAAGTAATGGGTAATATTTCCCCTAGTTAAAATTCCCCACACTTCCTCCTTGCTTCTTATAGAATCACAATTAGAGGGATTGGTGCAGATTAAATCCCCTCCCATGGTGTGTAATCTCATAGAAATACCTTGCTTGTTGTTAGATAAGTTGCAGAGAAAAGGAAAGAAATGTCAAAGACCCTACAAATGTAAAATGTGAATGGAAGAAAGCCTATCATTATCAATGGTGTCATACTTTGAGAGAATTCTCTCACTCGTGTACATTAAATGCCAAGGGTTATGAGTTCAATGGAATGTAATCATTAGAGTTTGATTCTGCAAGGTACTTTCTCTTGATGTGAGGAGGGATGGAGTTTAGATTGTGTCAATTCTTGAAGCCTTCAACATCTTTGCTAAAGGTGGCAAATATGTCGGAAATAGAATTGCCCTCCCTATAAATATGCCTAACTTTAGTATCTTCAAAGGAATATAGCAAGGTCTTTATATCTTCAACCGTGTCTTTATAAGACCAATGAGGGTCAAATTTGTAATCAACCATGTATACTATGTTGTTTGAATCCCCCTCTATAAAGAGTTTGGATATGCCCTTGTCCTTAGCCAAATTGACCCCTTGAAGGGCAGTCGATGCCTCAACATAGTTATTAGTGTGGTGTCCTAGGTTCTCAGAGAACACTCTTAAAAACCTACTTGTTGAATCCCTAAGGATTCCACCCCCACCCGCTTGACCTGGGTTCCATCTAGAAGATCCGTCAAAGTTCATTTTAAACCATCCTAGATTGGGGGGGTGTCAAATTACGTTATTTATGCATAATAAAAACTTTTATTAAAAAATAAAAATAAAAATTTAGACATATAATTACAAAACTAAATATAAAATTAAAAATAAAATATAATTTAAAAATCTTAAATCAAAACAAACAATAATTAAATTAAAGATAGGAATAAATTTATCATCGAAAAACTAGCTCACTATATAATGATTGTTTGAAATAATTTAATATTATTTGGAATCATTGTTTTGATTTTATTATTTTTAACTTTTAAGTACTCAAAAATAATTTCTTTGAATTGGATGTCCATTGTCTAAAATTGACAAAAACAATATAAAACTAATAATAATAAATAAAGAAAAGTAAGCAGTAGTCATTGATCTAATCTAATCTAATGGTTTTCTAGGAGCTAAAATGTGCCAGGGCTTTCGAATGTTCATTGGGCCTGGAATTACTTTTGGACCGCTGATCTCAATGGAGATCAATGGTCCAAAAGTAATTCCAGGCTAGACGAACATTCTAAGTCCCAATACATTTTAGCTCATAGAAATCCATTAGATTAGATGATATCAATGACTATTGCTTAACTTTCAGCTCGATGAACATTGAAATGAAATGAAATGGAAGTTTTTAATGACATCCATGAGAGTCGAGGCTAGACAATCTATGGGTAATGGGACTCATTATCCAATAGTAAAATTGATCTCATATATTATATATTGATTATATTATATTATATTATTTCTATTTAATAAATTATATTTAGTAATGTATATTATTTATAGTATTATATATATACTATTTTTAGCTTCGTCGACGTTAAAATATATTCTTCTTTTTCTATATTAATTAATCCATTGTTTATTTGAAACTATATTAACATATTTTATTCATGCAGTGGCAGTGATCATATATTAATTATATATAAATTATAATATTATATATTATAGCTATAATATAGAATCATAGATTCCATAGTCTATATTATATTATTATGAGGTTTAATAAGAAGTTTTTACCATTTGATGAATGAGGATGGACGCCTATAGTTGAATTTTGGAAGAAAATGTCCAAAGCTATAGACATGTGAACTCAAACCTCAAGAATTGTGAGGACCCAACTCCTTAATATCAAAATAGTACTAACTCTGAATCAAAAATTTTGAAGGAAGAAAATTTTTGATCAATAGATGCAGGAAAAGCATATTCATAAAAATGTTACTATTAATTTGCAGGAGTGCTCAAATGAATGTTATAGAAGTTAGACAACTAGAGGTTAATTTCTAAAGTCATCAAGACCTGAAAAGATCACCAATCTTAATCTGGTGAAGAGAGGGGGTACATTATACAAGATAACTTATAAGAATAAATGATCAACACATACCTTAAGTCTTTCATTACACCTTGCATCCATTCCCATCAGCTTGCTTTTTCTCTAGCGACTTGTATTCTTATCATCTGCACAAAACTAACTAGATAATCTTATGTTAACATGGCTCAGAATCACTACACAAAAGTTAAGATCACGATATTTATAGAAGCTAAGAACTGAATACCTCACCATTCCTTTATACCTGAGTACTGGAAACAATCTTTATTTTCCAGACTACCTACATACCCTATATCCATAGGATCAAGGCACAAAAGGATTCATCACTCACAATATGTAGTTCTATTTTCAATTCTATGTTTATGCAACTGTATGAGTGGGTAGGCAACCCTTTCTAGGGTCCAATTTTGATGCAATCAAGATTGAAGAGCCTTATCAGGATGTCAATCAAGCAACAAAACCCACTACAATGCAACAAATTTCAATAGAAAAACAACCCTCCTTTTATTTCAATCAATTGATTACAGATTATATTCAGAAGTTCAATTACAAAGCATTTTCACAGAGACCAAAATTGACATTCTTCAATCAGAAAAATTTTCCCCCCAATTCCTCATCTGATACTGTCTGATAAAAAATCCCCGTTTTGAATGCCACTTTCCCTGTCGTCACATTCCCCTATCTCTACATTCCCCTACTACCCAAGGAAAATAGTTTGTTTCAACTTCCTTGACGAAATGGTCTCCACATGATTTAACTATCAAAGACCAAATGAATTGTCGCACCACATAGTCTTTAACTCCATCCCATTAGGATGTCGAGGAGACAACTAAGAGACTCCCTTCGACATAGAATGTCCCATCGATAAAGCATGTAGCACCACACATCCACACCGACATACAGAACTACCCTATCAGGTCGTCAAAGAGACCGAGCTCATAGTTCTGTCAACATCCAATCTCCCACCGATGAGAGTTAATGCTTTGTATCGGGCCATTGAAGGGACAGCTAAGAGAGTCCCGCCGAAGTGAACTCCTACTAAAACACATTGCATCATTGCATCGAGGGGACAACTAAACACCTTCCACCAATACAAGAGAGTCCTTTCGATGAAGATTTACCACCTATGCACTATGGACATGCCTTCCATTGGGTATCGAGGAGACTATATTCAGAGTCCCTCTAAAGTCATAAGGTCCCACCGACGAAACACAGCTTTGCATCAGGTTGTCAAGGGGATGCCAAATAAACTCCCGCCAGACACATAATGTCATTCCGATGAAAAAGTGACACCATCTAACAGGCTAGGGATTACAAAAAGAACTTTAATGCATCTACAAAACACAACAAAATTAAGAACAAAAATTTGTTTATGTACATATTGATGTGGATAGCTTGAGAGCCTGAGATGCTCCTGCATCAAACACCATGGGAAGGAGAAATATTCCATGAGTGGAGACTCAGGAACATTTAGGCTAATCTAGAATTAACATTCCGAACTGAGCCAACTCATGTTCCTTCAACCAAGATGCTTCATCCATTGATTTTCCCTTCTAGAAAACCAAGTACTCCATGTATTCTTTACCACGTGTTTTCTTAACAATCCTGGAATCAATGATCTCATATACTTCTTCAGTTTTCTTCTCAGGTAATTGATTCACACAATCTGTATTATCCATGGTATTTGCAGGCAAATGTGGTTGAGTACTTGTCTCCCCTTCAAAATATTTGTACAGATCACTAACATTAAAGATAGGAGATATATCTGCATGCTCTGAAAGTTCAACTTCATAAGCATTGATAGAAAACTTGCATATGATCCGACAAGGACCTATTTTCTTCCATTTTAACTTATTATAGGTTCCCTGTGGAAACATTTCCTTTCTCAAATGAACCCAGACTAGTTCCCCAATCTGAAATTCTTGCTCCCTCCTATGACGATTGACAGATTATTTGTACTTTGTTGTACTCTTATCCAACTTTTCTTGTACCTCTTTATGCAAATCTCTGATATACTCTGTAAAATCCTCTGTCATGACACTTGTTCTTACCAGGTCTACACTATCTCTAAGTTCATCTATAACCCTAGGGCTAAAACCATACACCACATTGAATGGACTTTTCCCAATACTCCCGTTAATTGAATTGTTATAGGCAAAATCTACCTGTGGCAACAACAAGTCCCACTGTTTTGGTTTGTCCCCAATCAAACATTGAAGGAGATTACACAAACTCCTGTTCACAACTTTAGTCTGACCATCTATTTGTGGATGGTAGACTGAACTAAAACCCAAATGTGTGCCTAATTTCTTCCACAATGTGTGCCAGAAATGGCCAACAAACTTTGTATCCCGATCAGATATGATACTCTTTGGAAAACCAAGCAACCGAACTATTTCTTTGAAAAACAAATTTGCTATATGGGAAGAATCACTAGTTTTCTGACATGGAATAAAATGCACCATTTTCAAAAATCTATCAACAACCACAAAAACAGAATCATTACCTCTCTGAGTTTGAGGTAGTCCCAGACAAAGTCCATGCTAATGTGTTCCCACGGTCTCTCTGGAATTGGTAATGGCTGATACGATCCGGTATTTTGTTTCATACCCTTCACATGCTGACAAATTCTGCATCCTTATACCATCTTCTTGACATCAACACTCATTCTTGGCTAATAATAACTCTCATTCAGCAAAGCTATTGTTTTATCTACTCCAAAATGTCCACCCAATCCGCCACTATTATTTTCTTTGATTAGATTCTCCCTCATGGAGAATCTAGAAATACATTACTTCTTTCCCTTGAACAGTAGGTTCTCTTGAATGAAATACTCCAGCCATGGAGTTCGATCCAATTCCACTGGATTCTTGCATGCTAACCATGCCTCTCTGAAATTTGGGTCTTGTTCATACAACTCACCCAAAGCATCAAAACCAACAACATTCACATTCATCTCATTCAACAACAAAGTTCTCCTACTTAGTGCATCAGCAACTCGATTGGATTTACCACTCCTATGTTTTAATACAAAAGAATAACTTTGTAAAAACTCAATCCATTTCATATGTCTCTAGTTCAACTTACCTTGGCTATTTATGAACTACAGGGCATAATTGTCTATATACAGCACAAATTATTTTTGTAGCAAATAATGCCTCCACTTTTTGAGTGCTTGCACAATTGCATAGAACTCCTTGTCATACACAGAATATTTCCTCTTAGATTCATTCAACTTCTCACTGAAGTATGCTATTGGTCTTCCCTCTTGGCTGAGAACTCCTCCTATTGTTGTTCCACTTGCATCACAATCCACATGGAAAAAATTTCCAAAGTCTAGCAACGCCAATACCAGTTGTTCTGTTACTTTATTCTTCAACAACTAAAAACTTTTCTCTGTTGCAACCATCCATTTAAATTCTTTCCTTACTCCCTTCATTATTTTAGTTATAGGAGTGAACATTCCACTGAAATTTCTTATGAACTTCTTATAGAAGCTCGCCAACCCATGAAAACTACGGGCTTCAAAAGTACTCCTTAGTGATGGCCATTCAATAATAGCCTTTACTTTTTTAGGGTCCATTTTCAACCCTTCTTCTGAAAATATAAATCCCAAGTACACTAACTCCTTCTTCATGAAAGTACACTTTTTCAGATTCACCATTAGTTTTTCTTCTTTCAATCTTTGCAAGACAGCCCTAATATGTTCTAAATGTTCTTTTATTTTACTAAAAATTAAAATATCATCAAGGTAAACTATGACAAACTTACCAAGATAGAGCTTCAACACTTGATTCATCAAGCTCATGAATGTACTAGGTGCATTTGTCAATCCAAATGGCATGACCAGCCACTCATACAATCCATCCTTTGTCTTGAATGCTATCTTCCACTCATCCCCTTCACAGATTCTGATTTGATCGTATCCACTTTTTAGATCAATCTTCATGAAGTACCTTGCTCCAGTCAAATATTCCATTAAATCATCCATTCTAGGAAGTGGGAATCTATATTTGATGGTGATCTTATTGAATGCACAAGAGTCTGTACACATCCTCCATTTACCTCCCTTCTTAGGTGCTAATATTGCAGGTACAACACATGGACTGAGACTTTCCCTAATCAACCCCTTGTCCAATAGCTCCTAGACTTGTCTATTTATTTCCTCATTCTCTTGAGGTGTCATCCTATATGGTACCTTGTTTGGTAAAATTGCACCTAGCATCAAATCCATACAGTGACTGATTTCTCTCACTGGTGGCAATCCATCCAGCAACTCCATCATTATATCAGCATACTCATCAACTAATTCCTGAATTTCTACTGGCAGTCTCTCCTCTTTTTTTGCTGTCATGTTTTGAAATGGTTGGGAAACAAATGCATAACAAACATGATCCTTCTTTAGATCCTTCAGGAACTTCTTTCCTGAGACAAGACACACCCTAGAAGTACCTTCTGTATCTTCATATTTATCCTTCATAGGATTCAAAATAAATTCCTGACCATCCTTCTTAATGGTATATGTATTACTCTTACCATCATGAACAACTTGTCTATCAAATTATCATGGTCTTCCCAGCAAGATATGATAGGCATCCATTGGCATTACATCACAAGTATTTCATCCTTGTAATTACCAATTTGGAAATTAACCAAGCATTGTTCTCTTACCACTAATTGGTGCTCCTTATGCAACCACGAGACCTTGTACGAGATGGGATGCTTCATTCTTTTTAGTTTCAACTTCCTCACCATTTCTTCAGACACAATATTATCTGTGCTGCCACTATTTACAATTACTTTACAACACTTGCTGCCTAACTTGCATTTGGTTTTGAACAAATTTATTCTATGTATTGGTTTTTTTTCTTCTTTCTTAGGACTTAGCAAAATATTTCTTATCATCAGAGACTCTCCATCCTTTGGGTCTTCTCCATGCTTCGAAGTTTCTACCACTTGATCTTTTGCTTGGGCCACATGAACTTTGGCCTCTTTTCCCTTACCTCCTCCTTGAACTTGTGGACATTCAAAAGACCTATGCCCAATCTCATCACATTGGTAGCATGTACCAGTGAAGCCTCTGCCTCTTCCTCTTCCAAAATTACCTCTTCCTTGAAAAGATTCTCCTCTTCCTTGAAAGTTTCCTCTACCTCCCATTTATTGAGTTTGAGAGGTACCATCTTCATCTTGTTTAGTAGAATATCCTCTTCCACCACTACTCTACCCTCTGACATGAGCATTTTTGTCTCTACCCCTGTTATTGTTTTTTTATTTCCTATTCAGCTTCTCTTCGGCCATAAATGCACATTGGTAGGCCTCTTCCACACTCTATAATCTAAGCAATCTAATCTCATCTTGTATGGATACATGCAAGACATTTAGCTACCTTGCAACTTGCTCAATCTCATTCTCTGTGTGGTCTACTCGAATGCTTAGTCGGTAAAACTCTTCTGTGTATTCCTTGACACCGGATTCTCTTTTCTTCAAGTTTTATAGTTTTCAAAATAGATTATCTGATAGTTTGTAGGCATGAATTTTGTCTTCAATTTGTTTACCATTTGGTCCCATGACTTTATCTTCTCCTTGCCTCTTCTTTGTCTATCAATCTGCAAATGATCCCACCACAGGGATGCATGCCCTTTCGACTTTGTATAGGCATATTTCACCTTCTTGTCTTCTTCGATACCTTCAAGTCAAAGTACTCCATCTCGGTGATCCAATCCAACAATTCATCTAAATTCAAGTTACCACTATAGTCTGGAGGGTTAAAATAGGGTTTGGTATTTATTCTGGTTAGGGCTCATGGTGCAGTCACGATAGGAGGGTTCACAGAATGAACTGTCCAGACCATGCATCAAGAGTAAACACAATGGAAACAACTCAAAGATATGAAACAAATGCAAATTTAATCATTTAGTATATCATAGAATTTAAATACAAATTAGCCAGCAACATGCGGGCTTACAATTAGAGCTCAAAGACCTGACTACAGAATATCAGAAGATGCACAAGATATAGCTTTGAATCTCCTTCGCAAAGAATCCAAACTATCGACTATCACTATGTGAATCACTATGCTAACTACTTTCCTAGGGATCTATTACATCCTTATATATCATCTCTAGATCACAAGATTCCTCCGCGTCGGCCAAAGAAGATCACAAACTCCAATGAAGAGCTATAGCATGTGTACACGGATAGGTCAGCCCTAAATGAGTAGAACTCCTCCGCAAATGAATGGAATGATCTGAGGATCTCAGGGAAGGTTAGCCACAAACCAAACAACATGGAATGATGTGTCATTAAGCTTCGAAGGTTGTGAAATGCTCCACATGTCTTCTCCTCTAGCTGATTGTCTGAGACTGCCAGGATGCTCTGCTCTGAGAAAACATATGATCTTATGATAGTGATAACTTTTTGGTACTTGATCCAAATGCTTTGAGATTCAGATATGTTGTGCATGAATGTCTCTAGATACTAAGTCTAGCTCCACAAGGTTTGAAATGTAACTGCGGTAGAATGCGGACCAAAATACAGAAACTGCTACTAATTGAACTAAACTAGAAAATGAAAAGAAACAAACTGAACTGCAAACAAACTGAAATGCAAATGTTTTTGGTTGATGCAAGATTTCTCTTGAACCAGGGATGCTCCTGCATCAGACATTCAGGCTTATTGAAAAAGTGAGTCCCTCACTTTGCTGGGGCTAGAGGGAAACCAAGACGGTCTACCTTAGCCTAAGAAATCCATGATGAATCTGCTTTCGGTTTTCCTTTCCATTTCACAAGGTATTCTTTGTATTGTCTTCCTTTGGTGATCTGTCCAACTTTGTTGTCCAAAATGTCTTCAATCTACTCCATTGCTTGTTGTGGTAACTATTTCTGCAAGTCTTCTTGAATTCTGTCACTGAACTCTACTTCATGATACTGATATAGGTCTGCAATGTTGAAAATACGTGATATACCCAATGTCTCTAGTAGTTCCACTTCATATGCATTTCTTGAATCAAATTTTCTGAGTATCCTACAAGGTCCAAACTTCTTCACCTTCAACTTGTTATATGTCCCAACTGGAAATCATTCTTTTCTCAAGTACACCATCACTTCATCTCCAACTACAAATTTCTTATATCTTCTCTTCTCATCTTCTTGTTCTTTATATTTGCTATTCATATCCTCCAAATGCTTCTTCACCTGATTATGCATTGTCTCCATATGTTCTGCAAATTCTTCTGCTTCTGTACTTCTCTTATCTATCATACTGATATCTCTTAATTATACAATTCCTCTAGGGTTTACTCCAGTAACAATCTCAAAAGGTATTCTTCCAGTACTCCTATTTACTGAATTATTGTATGCAAACTCTTCTTGTGAAAGAATCAAATCCCAACTTCCTGCTTTCTCTCCAACCAAACATCTCAACAAGTTTCCCAAACTCCTATTCACTACCTATGTCTGTCCATCAGTCTGTGGGTGAAATGCTGAACTAAACTTCAAATCTGTCTTCATCTTCTTCCAAAGTATTTTCCAAAAGTATCCAAGAAATCTAGTGTCTCTGTCTAAAATTATGCTCTTAGGTAATCCATGCAATCTCACAATCTCCTTGAAAAATAGGTCAGCTACATGCACTGCATCGGTTGTCTTCTTACAAGGTATGACATGTGCCATCTTTAAAAAATTGTCCACCACTACAAAGATCGAATCATGTCCTCTCTGTGTCTTAGACAATCCCATTGTAAAATCCATGCTGATGTCTTACCAAGGTCTCTCTGATATTGTCAAAGGTTTATACAATCTAGTATTCTGAATACTTCCTTTTGCAACTTGACAAACTCTACAACTTTTCACAAATTTCCTAACATCCTTGTGTATCTGAGGCCAAAAGTAATTTTCACTCACCAAAGCCACTGTCTTATCAATGCCAAAATGTCCTACCAATCCACCACTATGTTTCTCTCTGATCAAATTATCTCTCATTGAACTTCTAGGTATGCATACCCAATTTCCCTTAAACAACATATCTTCCTGAATAAAATAGTCCAACCACTTACTCCTATCTGTCACAATAGGTTCCTTACATGCTTTCCAAGGTTCTGCAAAATTCGTGTCTCCCTCATATAGGTTCTTCAATTCATCAAATCCTGTCACTTCAATTCTCATCTCTATCAACAAGTTCCTTCTCCTACTCAATGCATCTGCAACTTTGTTTGATTTTCCACTCCTATGCTTCAATACAAATGTATAACTCTACATGAACTCTACCCATCTCATATGTCTCTGATTTAACTTACCTTGACTATTCAAATATTGCAAAGCTTGATGATCTGTATACAACACAAAATCCTTAGGCAACAAGTAATGTCTCCACTTCTTCAAGGCTTGAATTATGGCATAGAATTCCTAGTCATAAACTGAATATCTTCTCCTTGTGTCATTCAACTTCTCACTAAAATATGCTACTGGTCTACCTTCTTGACTTAATACTGCTCCAACTACATTTCTACTTGCATCACAATCTACTTGAAATACCTTATTGAAATCCGGTAATGTCAGAATAGGTTGCTATGTCACTTTCTGCTGCAACAACTCAAAACTTTTATCTGCTCCTGATGTCCACTTGAAATATTTTCTGTCACCTCTCATTGTCTCTGTCGTAGGGTTACAAACTGAACTAAAATTTCTGATGAACTTATGATAGAAACTAACTAATCCATGGAATGATTTGACTTCTCCAATGCTCTCCAGTGTAGGCCATTCAACAATTGCTCTCACTTTCTCAGGGTCCATCTTCAATCCTTCTATAAAAATCACAAATCCCAAATATACCAATCCTTCCTTCATGAACTAAACTTCTTGATGTTTATCAGCAATTTCTCTTCTCTCAACCTCTGTAATACTTGTCTCAGATGCTGCAAATGTTCTTTTATCTTACTAAAAATTAGAATGTTATCCAAATATACAATAACAAACTTACCCAAGAATTTATTCAAGACTTCATTCATCAATCTAATGAAAGTACTCAGTGCATTTGTCAATCCAAAATGCATCACTAACCACTCATACAATCCTTCATTTATCTTAAAAGCAGTCTTCCATTCATCTCCTTCTCTAATTCTGATCTAATGGTATGTACTTTTCAAATCTATCTTTGTGAAATATCTTTTTCCACTCAAACAATCCATGATATCATCCATCCTAGGTAAAGGAAATCTATACTTAATTGTGATCTTGTTGATTGATCTAGAGTCTGTACACATTCTCCATTCTCCATCTTTCTTTGGTGCTAACACTATAGGTACTGCACAAGGACTCAAACTTTCTCTGATCAAACCTTTCCTCAACAACTTTTGTATCTACCTATTCAATTCTTCATTCTCTGTCAGTGTCATTCTATGTGTTACTTTGTTAGGCAAACTAGCTCCAAGAATAAGATCCATGTGATGACTGATACTCCTTATAGGTGGTAATCCTTTAGGTACATTATCTGATATGATGTCTTCATACTCTGTCAGCAACCCTGTTATCTCCTCTGGTTGTGATTCTTCAGTCTCCTTCTTCAATGTTTTAGGCTTCTTAGGGATCAAGGCATAACACATATTCTCATGTCTCAAACCATCCAAAAAATTTCTTCCATCTACCAAACAGATTCTAGCATTCCCACATACTTCATTCTTAGGATCATCTTCCAAAGGGATCAAAGTAGTTCTCTTTCCATTTGTTGATATAGTGTATGTATTCTTTCTCCCATCATGTATAGCTTTTGTATCATACTTCCAAGGTCTACCCAACAAGATATGACATACATCCATAGGCATAATATCACACAAGACTTCATCATGATAAGATCTAATATGAAATTTCACCAAACATTGTTCACTCACCAGTGCCTTATGATCATTCTGAATCCATGCTATTTGATAGGGCTTAGGGTGTTTCAATATTTCCAACTTCAGCTTAGTCACCATCTCTTCTGAAACTAGGTTATCTAAACTACCACTATCAATGAAAACTTTACAACATTTACCTACTGATTTACATCTTGTTCTAAACAAACTCTTCCTCTGCAGTGGTTCCTTATTTGTTTCTTGTTGAAATAGTGCTCTCCTCATCACTAGTGATTCTCCTTTCTTAGGTTTGCCAACTGAACTCTGTGATATAACAGGTTCTTCTTCTACATAGGTTGCTCTTCCATTGTTCTATGTCTTCTTGCTTGTACTCCCTTGATTACATTCAAATGCTCTATGTCCTTCACCTCCACACTTGAAACAAGTGCCTCTGAATGTTCTCTTATCAAATCCTCTTCCCTCTTTTCTATATCCTTCACTCCAGTACAAATTATAATTACCTATGTGATGAAAATTTGTCATTGCTCCAGTATGCATTGTTATCTTTGTCCTCCTTCTTAAATGGGCTGCCTAGCTTGTTCTTCTCCGGATATGATCTGTCTCCTCTGAAAAATGCTCTTCCTCTCTAAAATTGTCCTCCTCTACCTCTCTATCTCTGATCATGTCTCTTATTCAATTTCTCTTCAACTTTCAAGGCAAACTGATAGGCTTCCTCCAAAGGTGTCATCCTCACTAAACTTAGTTCTTCTTGAATGTTCAATCTCAGTCCATTGATGTATCTAGCCACTTTCTCCTTGCTTGCTTCACTATGTCTTGTCCTTATGATCATCTTATGAAATTCTTCAGTATACTCCTTCACAGATTTCTCCTTTTGTCTTAGGTTCTGCAATCTCTTCAATAATTCCAACTCATAGTCAGCAGGTATAAACTAGTTCTTCAATTTTGTCACCATCCTATCCCATTTTGTAATCTTTTCTTTTTCTCTTCTATTTCTATCCAACTAAACTTTTTTCCACCATATAGCAGCATGTCCTTTCAACTTGGTCTTTACAAATTTCACCTTCTCTGGATCTTCAACTTCTTCATACTCAAAGTATTCCTCCATGTCATTTATCCAGTTGATCAACTCTTCAGGGTTCAAATTGCTAGTGTAATTAGGTACATCAACTCTAGGTCTTTTCCCAATCTTTGAAATAGCTCACAACATCTTTACTTGATCTAATTCTTCTTCTTCATCACCTCCTAGGGTTTCACCAATTTGTTCAACAAATTGAAATTCTTCTTCATCATCACTCTCAACATTAGGTCTAGGTGTCAATCCTCTTTGCCTATCTTCCTCAACAGTATCCAATCAAATTCTCATTATTTTCATCATTTCCATCATCTCATCCATCCTACCAGCCATTGTTCCAATAGCAAGGATTCTCCTTTATCGCATTCTTCTTAGGATCAAGTGCAAATTGCCTCAAGTTCAGCAATCAGGCTATAAGGTGACAACTTCCTCACAATCGGCGATCGGTCGCGACACAAGTAACCTGCCTCAGATTTGGTGCTCTGTCCATAGCAAGATCTTATGAAATTCCTTCACCTACTTCGCTCAATTCTCTCCTAAAGATTCAAACTTCCGCTCTTATACCACTTGGTGCAGTCACGGTAGGAGGGTTCACAGAATGAACTGTCCAGACCGTACAGCAAGAGTAAACAGAGTGGAAACAACTCAAAGATATGAAACAAATGCAAATTCAATCACTTAGTATATCATAGAATTCAAATACAAATTGGCCGGCAACATGCAGGCTTACAATTAGGGCTCAAAGGCCTGACTACAGAATATCAAAAGATGCACAAGATATAGCTTTGAAGCTCCTTCGCAAAGAATCCAAAATATCAACTATCACTATGTGAATCACTATGCTAACTACTTTCCTAGGGATCTATTACATCCTTATATATCATCTCTGAATCACAAGATTCCTCCGCGTCGGCCAAAGAAGATCACAAACTCCAATGAAGAGTTGTAGCATGTGTATACAGATAGGATGGCCCTAAATGAGTAGAACTCCTCCGCAAATGAATGGAATGATGTGCAGACCTCAGGGAAGGTCAGCCATGAACCAAACAACATGGAATGATGTGTCATTAAGCTTTAAAGGTTGTGAAATGCTACGTAGGTCTTCTCCTCTAGATGATTGTCTGAGACTGTCAGGATGCTCTTCTCTGAGAAAACAAATGATCTAATAGTGATAACTTTCCAGTACTTGATCCAAATGCTCTAAGATTTAAATATGTTGTGCATGAATGTCTCTAGATACTAAGTCCAACTCTGCAAGGTTTGAAATGTAACTGCAGTAGAATGCGAACCAAAATACAGAAACTGCTACTGACTAAACTAAACTGGAAAATGAAAGGAAACAAACTGAACTACAAAAAAACTAAAATACAAAGGTTTTTGGTTGATGCAAGATTGCTCTTAAACTAGGGATGCTCCTGCATCATCTCAAATGAACCTCTCTTCTCCTTGATCAAGCTTAGGTTAGTTTTCTTCTCCTTCAACTTCAACCCATTCCTCTTCAGCATCACTCACGTCCTCGACATGATGACCTCTTCATTGTGCAGTTTCAATGGCCTCCAGTCTGGCCATAATTCCCCTCAACATCTCCATCAAGATAGGGTCTACATCTCTTCATGCCCCTCTTCCTCTGTCATGTCCTCTCTGTGCTATTTTATGCAAGTCCTCTATAGATGCAGGTCTTCTTCCTTTTGCTCACTTACCCACAACAAATTCCCTTCAAGACTTTGTAATATCTTTGACACTTTCTCCAAGAGCAAACATGCTCTAATACCACTTGACATAGTTGAGATTGAAGAGCCTTATCAAGCTTTCAATCAAGTAGCAAAACCCACTACATTGCAACAAATTTCAACAGAAAAACAACCCTCCTTTTATTTCAGTCAATTGATTACATATTACATTCAGAAGTTCAATTACAAAGCATTTTCACAGAGACCAAAATTAACATTCTTCAATCAAACAAATTTTCCCCCCAATTCCTCATCCAATACAATCTGATCAAAAATCCACGTTCTGAACACCACTTTCCCTGTCGTCACATTCCCCTGTCTCTACATTCCCTTGCTACCCAAGGAAAACAATTCATTTCAACTTCCCCGATGAAACGGTGTCCACATGGTTTAATTGTAGAAGACCAAATGAACCATCACACCACATAGTCTTCAACTCCATCCCATCGAGATGTCGAGGAGATTGGCTAAGAGACTCCCTTTGACATATAATATCCCATTGATAAAGCATGTAGCACCACACATCCACACTAACATACAGAATTGCCCTATCAAGTCATCAAAGAGACTGAGCTCATAGTCCTATCAACATGTAATCTCCCACTAATGAGAGTTAATGCTTTATATCGGGCCGTCAAAGGGATAGCTAAGAGAGTCCCACCGAAGTGAACAACTCTCACTGAAACACATTGCATCGTTGCATCGAGGGGATGACTAAACACCTTCCACTGATACAAGAGAGTCCTTTCAATGAATATTTACCACCTATGCACTGTGGACATGCCTTCCATCAGGTATCAAGGAGACCATATTCAGAGTCCCTCTGAAGTCATATGGTCCCACCAATGAAACATAGCTTCACATTGGGTTGTTGAGGGGATGCCAACTAAACTACCACCAAACACATAATGTCATACCGATGAAAAAGTGACACCATGTAACAGGCTAGGGTTTACAAAAAGAAAGTTTCAATGCATCTACAAAACACAACAAAATTGAGAACAAAAATTTGTTTATGTACATATTGATGTGGATATCTTGAGAGCCTGAGATGTTCCCACATCAAATTTCCCCATATAGTTCTTCGTCGGCTGCCACCCACTCAGGTGGAACAAAGACAAAAATGTAAGGAATCAACTATATGAAAACACCTAGAAGGGGTATTTGGTGTGATGTAAATAGTCTATCAACCAATGTTATCCATAAAAATTATACAAGAAGTAGATTATCCCATCTCAATTTACAAATCAACAACATCGATCAATTTAAGAAGGTTTTCAGATTCTAATCAATAACTTTTCTAGTTCTCAGCTATAGTCACCAGGGGTATTAGATGTCTCTACAAACATAAACACCATAAATACTACCAAGAATAAAGAACTGTCATAAATTCCTTCTATAATAAACTTAACTATATTGTGGTGTCTAATAGTCTCTAATAATCAGTGGACATCATCATATGTACATGTTATTGGTTGTAGTGTCTAATAGTCTCTAATAATTTAACAAATTTCTCTCCACCTGATTATAATTACCTCCAAGTATAATTTCTAATCTAGGAGTAATAGTTTTGCATGTCATAAAGATTTATCATTAACCTATATATATATAGCAAGACAATAAAAGAAAATAATGAATACAATGCACAACTAATACATGTATAATGGATATGTATCTTAGCTTAGCTAAGATATGTATCAATTTTTTTTATCAATAGTTGGAGGCATTTCTACCATCTCACGTACCAGTATTTATCTATTTCTCATCTCATCACTTGTTCTACTAATGTCATTTTTCTACCTTCATCATCCACTTAATACACATTACTCCACCCAATATTCTTCATTGTAATACATACATTTACCTACTTTCCTCTCTCTTCCACCTACTTTCCTCTCTCTTCCACTATCATCTTCACCCTCTAATACCACACCTTCATCTTCAATTATCCTTAATTTTACCCACCCTTTTATTCATATAAAAACTAACCATTTATTACCATTTATAACATTATATACATTACTTTATGTACTTGTGATAATCTCATTTTCATATCATCTTCATAATACATTATATACTTATCACTATTATTAATACTCCACCCTCTCAATCACATCTATCATAATTCAAATTACATTTCCCCCTCACATATTTCAATCTTTAATTACATCTTCCCTTATTCCTAACAAAAATTTCAACACACAATTTTATACAATTACTACAACTTACTCACTCATCACCATTAAAATACACTCATATCCCATTTACACATAACACTACCTCCCCTATATTACTTCCTCTTATCACATCTCTCACTTACTTATTCCACTTTTGGTGCAGTCACGGTAGGAGGGTTCACAAAATGAACTATACGGACAGTGCAGCAAGAGTAAACACAATGGAAACAACTCAAAGAAATGGAACAAATGCAGATTTAGTCATTCAATATATCATAGAATTCAAATAGAGATCGACTAGCAACATGTGGGCTCACAATTAGGGTTCATAGGCCTGATTACATACATGCGCAAGATAAAGCATTGAAGCTCCTCACAAAAATCTAACTATCAGATACCTCTATGTGAATCACTACTTGATAACTTTCTAACTACTTTCCTAAGGATCTATTACATCAATATATGTCAAATCTGGACCAATAGATTCCTCTGCATCGGCCAAGGAAGGTCACAAATTCCAATTAAGAGATGTAACATGTGTACATGGATAGGTCAGACCTAATTGCATAGATCTCCTCTGGAAAATGAATGAAATGATGTGTGGATCTTCGTGGAAGGTCAAACACAAACCAAAGATCATTGAATGGTGTGTCATTAGGTTGCAAAGATCTGAAAATGCTTCCGCATGTTTCTCCTTCAGTTGGTTGTCTGAGATTGTCAGGGTGCTTTGTTCTGAGAAACAGTCAATCTTTTGATAGTGATATCTTTCTGGTAATGATGTGTGGATCTCTAAATTCTAGATATGATGTAGATAAATGAATGTAGATGCTAAGTCCATCTCTGCAAGGACTGAAAATGCAACTAGACCAAAATACAGAAACTGCTTCTGACTGAACTGCCTAAACTAAACTGAAAATAAAAAGAAACAAACTGAACTGCAAACAAACTGAAAATGCAAATGTTTTTGGTTGATACAAGATTGCTCTTAAACTAGGGATGCTCCTACATCAGACATCTGAGGTTATTGAAAAAGTGAGTCCCTCACTTTGCTAGGGCTAGGGTAGAACTAAGACGGTGCACCTCAATCTGAGAAATCCATGATGAATCTTCCTCTGGTCTTCCCTTCCACTTCATGAGGTATTCTTTGTATTGTCTTCCTCTAGTGCTACATCCAACTCTACTGTCCAAAATGTCTTCAATCTACTCCAGTGCTTGTTGTGGTAATTGCTTCTTCAAGTCTTCTTCCATGCTATCACTAAACTCTACTTCATGATACTGATAAAGGTCTACAATGTTGAAAATAGGTGATATACCCAAGGTCTCCGGTAATTCCAATTCATATGCATTTCCTAAATCAAATTTCTTGAGTATCTTACAAGGTCCAAACTTCTTCATCTCCAACTTGTTATATGTCCCAACTGGAAATCTTTCTTTTCTTAGATATACCATCACTTCATCTCCAACTTCAAATTTCTTATCTTCTCTTCTCATCTGCCTTCTCTTTATACTTATTGTTCATATTCTCCAAATGCTTCTTAACCTGATCATGTGTTGTCTTCATGTGGTCTACAATTTCTTCTGCTTTTGCACTTCTCTTTTCTTCCATGCTGACATCTCTTAATTCTATAACTCCTTTAGGGTTTACTTTGGTCACAATCTCAAAAGGTGTTCTTCTGGTACTCCTATTCACTGAATTATTGTATAATAACTTTGCTTGTGAAAGAATCAAATCCCAACTTCTGACTTTCTCTCCAACCAAACATCTCAACAAATTTCCCAAACTCCTATTCACTACCTCTGTCTGTCCATCGGTCTGTGGATGAAAAGCTGAACTAAATTTCAAATTTGTCTTCATCTTCTTCCAAAGTGTCCTCCAAAAGTATCCAACAAACTTTGTGTCTCTATCTGAAACTATACTCTTAGGTAATCCATGCAATCTCACAATCTCCTTGAAAAATAGATTAGCTACATGCACTGCATCAGTTGTCTTTTTGCAAGGTATAAAATGAGCCATCTTTGAAAATATGTCCACTGCTACAAATATTGAATCATGTCCTCTCTATGTCTTAGGTAATCCCATCACAAAATACATGCTTATGTCTTCCCAAGGTCTCTCCGGTACTGTTGGAGGTTTATACAATCCAGTATTCTGACTACTCCCTTTTGCAACTTGACAAACTCTACAACTCTGCACAAATTTTCTAACATCCTTATGAATCTGAGGCCAAAAGTAGTTTTCACTCACTAAAGCCACTATCTTATCAATGCCAAAATGTCCTGCCAATCCACCACTATGCTTCTCCTTGATCAAATTATCTCTCATTGAACTCTTAGGTATGCATAACTGATTTCCTTTGAACAACATATCTTCTTGAATGAAATAGTCCAACCACTTACTCCTATCTGTCACAATAGGTTCCTTACATGCTTTCCAAGGTTATGTAAAATCAATGTCTCCCTCATACATGTTCGTTAATTCATCAAAACCCAACACTTTAACTCTCATCTTTGTCAACAAGTTTCTTGTCCTACTCAATGCATAAGCAACTTTGTTTGATTTTCCACTCCTATGCTTTAAAACAAATGTATAACTCTGCATGAACTCTACCCATCTCATATGTCTCTAATTTAACTTACCTTGACTATTCAAATATTGCAAAGCTTGATGATCTATATACAACACAAACTCCTTAGGCAACAAGTAATGTCTCCACTTCTTCAAGGCTTGAATTATGGCATAGAATTCCTGATCATAAACCAAATATCTTCTCTTTGCATCTTTCAACTTCTCACTAAAATAAGCTACATGTCTACCATCTTGACTTAATACTACTCCAATCGCATTTCCACTTGCATCACAATCAACATGAAATACCTTATTGAAATCTGGTAATGCCAAAATAGGTTGCTCTGTCACCTTCTACTTCAACAATTTGAAACGTTTATCTACTCCTAATGTCCACTTGAAATATTTTATGCCACCTCTCATTGTCTTTGTCATAGGGTTACAAATTGAATTGAAATTTCTGATGAACTTCTAGTAGAAACTAGCTAATCCATGAAATGATCTAACTTCTCCAATGCTCTCTGATGTAGGCCATTCAATAATTGCTCTTACTTTCTCAAGGTCCATCTTCAATCCTTCTGCAGAAATCACAAATCCCAAATACACTAGTTCTTCCTTCATGAAACTACACTTCTTGATGTTTATCAGCAATATTTCTTCTCTCAACCTCTACAAAACTTGTCTAATATGCCACAAATGTTCCTCTTTTGTCTTACTAAAAATCAATATATCATCCAGGTATACAATAACAAACTTACCCAAGAATTTCTTCAAGACTTCATTCATCAATCTCATGAAAGTACTCAGTGCATTTGTCAATCCAAAGGGCATCACTAACAACTCATACAATCCTTCATTTGTTTTGAAAGCAGTCTTCCATTCATCACCTTCTCTGATTCTAATCTGGTGGTATCCACTGTTCAAGTCTATCTTTGTGAAATATCTTGCTCCACTCAAACAATCCATGATATCATCCATCTTAGGTAAAGGAAATCTATACTTAACTGTGATCTTGTTTATTGCTCTAGAGTCAGTACACATTCTCCATTATCCATCCTTCTTCGGTGCTAACACTGCAGGTACTACACAAGGGCTCAAGATTTCTCTAATCAAACATTTCCTCAACAACTCTTGTATTTGTCTATTGAGTTCTTCATTCTCTATCAGTGTCATTCAGTGTGCTTCTTTGTTAGACAAACTTGCTCCAGGTATAAGATCCATGTGATGACTGATACTCCTTATAGGTGGTAATCCTTTAGGTACATTGTCTGATATGATGTCTTCATATTCTGTCAGCAACTCCCTTATCTCCTCCGGTTGTGATTCTTCATTCTATTTCTTCAATGTTTCAAGTTTCTTAGGAATCAAGGCATAACACATATTCTCATGTCTCAAACCATCCAAAAAATTTCTTCCATCTACCAAACAGATTCTAGCATTCCCACAAACTTCACTCTTAGGGTCATCTTCTAAAGGAATCAAAGTAATTCTCTTTCCATTTGCTGTTATAGTATATGTATTTTTTCTCCCATCATGTATAGCTTTTCTATCATATTACCAAGGTCTACCCAACAAGATATGACATACATCCATAGGCATAATATCACACAAGACTTCATCATGATAAGATCTAATATGAAATTTCACCAAACATTGTTCACTCACCAGTACCTTATGATCATCTTGAATCCATGCTATCTGATAGGGCTTAGGGTGTCTCAATCTTTCCATCTTCAGCTTAGTCACCATCTCTTCTGAAATTAGGTGATCTAAACTACCACTATCAATTATAACTTTACAACACTTACCTCCTGATTTGCATCTTGTCCTAAACAAACTTTTCCTCTGCGGTGGTTCCTCATTTGTCTCTATTTGAAATAGTGCTCTCCTCATTACCAATGATTCTCCTTTCTCTGGTTTACCAATAGAATAGGGGTCATCTAATTCAACAGGTTCTTCTTCAACATAGGTTGCTCTTCCACTATTTTTTGTCCTCTTACTTGTACTACCCTAATTACATTCAAATGCTCTATGTCCTTCACCTCCACACTTGAAACAAGTACCTCTAAATGTTCTCTTATCTAATCCTTCTCTTCTATACCCTTCATTTCGGTATGAATTATAGTTGCCCCTGGGATGAAAATTTCTGTCATTTCTTTGATAGGCATTAGAATCTCTGTCATCCTTCTTAAATGGGTTGTCAAACTTGTTCTGCTTCGGATGTGATCTGTCTCCTCCAGAATAAGTCCTACCTCTCTAAAATTTACCTCCTCTACCTCTTTGTCTCTGATCATGTCTTTTATTCATCTTCTCTTCAACTTGCAGGGCAAACTGATATGCTTCTTCCAAAGATGTCATCCTTACCAAGCTTAGTTCTTCTTGAATGTTCAATCTTAGTCCATTGATGTATCTAGCCACTTCCTCCTTGCTTGCTTTGCTATGTCCTCATTTTTATGATCATCTTGTGAAATTCTTCAGTATACTCCTTCACAGATTTCTCCTTTTGTCTTAGGTTTTGCAATCTTTTCAACAGTCCCAACTCATAGTCAGCAGGTATAAACTGATTCTTCAACTTTGTCACCATCCTATCCCATTTTGTTATCTTTTCTTTTCCTCTTTTGTTTCTTTCCAACTGAACTTCTTTCCACCATATAGTAGCATGTCCTTTCAACTTTGTCTTTGCAAATTTCACCTTCTCTGGATCTTCAATTTCCTCATATTCAAAGTATTCTTCCATGTCATTTATCCAATCAATCAATTCTTCATGGTTCAAATCACTAGTATAGTTTGGCACATCAACTCTAGGTCTCTTTCCAATACTTGAAATAGCTCGCAGCATCTTTACTTGATCTGATTCTTCTTCTTCATCACCTCCTAGGGTTTCACCATCTTGTTCAACAAGTTGAGATTCTTCTTCATCATCACTTTCGACATTAGGTCTCGGTGGTAGTCCTCTTCGCCTATCTTCTTCAACAGCATCCAATCGAATTTGCATTATTTTCACCATCTCCATTATCTCATCCATTCTACTAGCCATTGTTCCAACAACAACAACTCTCCATGGTGGCATTCTTCCTAGGATCAAGTGTAAACTACCTCATGTTTGGTGATCGGGCTACAAGGTGACAACTACCTCACAATTGGCGATCGGTTGCAACACAAGTAACCTGCTTCAATTCAGTGATCTATCTATAGCAAGATCTTACAGAATTCCTTCACTAATTTCATTGAATCCGCTCCCAAAGATTCAAACTTTCACTCTGATACCACTTGGTGCAGTCATGGTAGGAGGGTTCATAGAATGAACTATCTGGACCGTGCAGTAAGAGTAAACACAATGGAAACAACACAAAGAAATGAAACAAATGCAGATTTAGTCATTCAGTATATCATAGAATTCAAATAGAGATCAGCTGACAACATGCGGGCTCACAATTAGGGCTCACATGCCTGATTACATACATGCGCAAGATAAATCTTTGAAGCTCCTTGCAAAAATCTAACTATCAGATACCTCTATGTGAATCACTACTTGATAACTTTCTAACTACTTTCCTAAGGATCTATTACATCAATATATATCAAATCCAGACCAATAGATTCCTTCGCGTCGGCCAAGGAAGGTCACAAATTCTAATGAAGAGATGTAACGCGTGTACATGGATAGGTCAAACCTAATTGCATAGATCTCCTGTAGAGAATGAATGAAATGATGTACGAATCTTCAGGGAAGGTCGGCCACGAACCAAAGATCATTGAATGATGTGTCATTAGGCTGCAAAGATCAGAAAATGCTTCCGCAGGTTTCTCCTTCAACTGGTTGTCTGAGACTGTTAGGGTGCTCTATTCTAAGAAATAGTTAATCTTCTGATAGTGATATATTTTTGGTAATGACGTGCGAATCTCTAAATTCTAGGCATGATGTAGATGCTAAGTCCATCTCCACAAGGTCTGAAAATGCAACTAGACCAAAATACAGAAACTACTTCTGACTGAATTGTCTAAACTGAACTAAAAATAAAAAGAACTGAACTGCAAACAAACTAAAAATATAAATGTTTTTGGTTGATGCAAGATTACTCTTAAACCAAGGATGCTCCCTTCTTCCCCTTTAATTATGTTTTCTATATGTATTATATTTAACAGACTTCTATTTTCTCCACTTATTTCACCTTTTTTTCACTTCTCACTTTTTGTTACTACATACTTCTCTGCTACTACTCTTTATTCATTTTTTTCATTCTTTTCACTTCACTTTATTACTACATCCCACTTTTTATTACACTCACACAACTAATACCTTCATATAATAATCTCACATCTCACATTTACTTACTCCCTCATTTTTCCAATCTTCTTCATCTAATCGCCACCTATGTGTCCATTATTCCTTTACTTTCCCCCTTATTATCTCTCACATATATTTACTTTTACTTTCATCCCATACTCTATTTTTATTTTTATTTTTCTTCTTATCATCTTATTATTGCATTTCATTTTTTTCTATTTCTTTTACTCTTTTTTCCATATCTTATTTACTTTTCTATTCTTCATTTACCCTCTATCTAAACATTATCTCCTCTACTACTCAATCCTACTTACTCATGCTCTTTCATCTCCTATAATCTTTACTTCTTCCTGCTATACTCACACCTTATAATTATTATTCATCACTTTCTTCCCATCTTCCTTAATGTTACATTCATTTCTATCTCCACCTATTTCTTTGCCCACGAGGGTAGGCTTTCCACAAGGTTCCTCAAACCTTCTAGATTATGGAAGATTTATAGATCATACTAGTTTTTAGATAGGATTTCCTATAATTGAGCAACTACAAGACAGACAAAAGCCTCAATTTGTTAACCTTCCAATACATAGAAATAGATTTTCTGATAAACCACTATTCCAGTCCAGAAGAGTAGAAAATATTACTCTACAATCTATCCCAGACCAGACAATCTTGGAGCAACCTCTTACTGATGAAACACAGTCAAAACCTCAGCCTTTAAGAAGGAGCTTTTCTTTGGCCCATGCTTACCCCAGCACAAATCACAAACCATATGTTGACTATAATCCAGAAGAATGTTCCACCTCCTCAAGCAGTTCTAGAAGATTTCAGTCATCCCAGTCGGTAAATCCTTATCCATCCAGAGCTTCTTTTGCTTCTACATCAGATCTGAGAAATGATCCAGTCCTTATGGATAAGTTGGTTAGACAAGTTAGCTCTAGGTTGCATCTAACCCCAAAGCAAGGAGAAGAAGAAGAAAAAGATAAAAAACAAAAAGGGATAAAAATCTCTAAATTACGAGAACATGCTTGCATGATGAGAGAATCTCTCCCTAGATATTGATTAGAGAGAAGATCAAAGCATACAGTCTAGGTAGACCCAATTACCACCCTAGATCTTGTCAGCTATACACCTGGAAGATGGCCTACTCAGGAGAGCTTTACTGTAGTCAACCCTGAAGAAAGATTATGGGGAAAGTATGAAGCCAGACTCCATACAAAGGTGGGAACTAAACAGAAAAACTCTAAAGCTCAGAGAAATTGGCAAGCCCAGTGGATGTTATCAGCCCAAGATAACATAGATGACATGGTTGTTGACATCAAACAGAGAATAAATAGAACTGTGTCAATATATGACAATCTGCTCCAAGTGCAAGGTATTGTGTATAAGCTAGAAACTAGTACAGTTAGGTTAGACAAACAATCTACCTCTATTTTGAATGATTTTGCCAGTATGAATTACCACACTAAAAATACTCAGGCAGTTGTAGCAAGTGTTCAGGCTAACACACAAAGACTAGAAACACTATCTGGTCAAATATATGATCATGTGTCCACCTCAGAGGCTAGAAGAGACACCCAAGCACAAGAAAACAAAGTTTTGCTTGAACATGTGGCCCGAAATTTAGAAAAAATAAGGAAATATACAAAGAAAATTAGGGTGTCCCAAAAAGGAAAAGATAGCTCTGAGGAAGAATAAGAAGAAACAAAGACACAAAAGTCTGAAGTTAGAACAAGACCTAAGGTTCAAAGAAGAAAAAGCATTCTCTTTTTAGAAGAACATGTAGAAGAAGAGGATTATCCTATTACTTCCTCTACCAGAAGTAAAGCTCCTCAAATGCCATCTAAGTTAACCTTCCCAAAGCAAAAGGAACACATGCTGCAACATGCAGAAAAGTTAAAAGATTGGCTTCAAGAACTCAATATAGAAGAAAGTGAGCCCATCTATATGGATGAGCCTGTTGCTACTATGAATTTGACAGCATCAGATGAAGAAGTCTATCTTGAAGAAGAAGTGTCTCAATCATCAGATGATGAAACTTCTCTAGTTTCTCAAACTGACAATGATTTGGTTTATGTTGATGAATTAGAGAATTGGGAAGATCACTATATGGCTAGCCAAGAGTCAACAGGGAGTCATATAGATGTAGAAATGAGAGATGTTGTGTCTGAGAATTCCAGACCTAAATAGTTAAGAGCCTATGCTACATCAGGATACATCTTGAACATTGATAAGATAATAGATCCATATGACACTATATGTACCTGGTGTGACACACTAGAGAATTTCTTTGATACAAGAGGTTCTGTCTGGACAAAGTCTAACAAGGTATTATATGTCGTCAGCTTAATGTCTGGTAAGCTGAGAAATTGGTGGAATTCCCTACCTGAAAATGGATTGATTTCTACTAACCCCGATAATGGAGAGGATTATGTGAAAGAAATAGATATGGGTAGGAATGATATCTCAGTAGAAGGATTCTCAATGCTCAAGCTTATGCTTATAGTGTTTTTTTGTGGAAACAGAAAAAATGACATCCTAGAAGCTGAAAAGATTTTGTTTTCATTTCAATTGCAAGATTTAGGCAAGCTACATAAATATAATCTGGTATTTGAAAAATGCATGATTGTAGCACAAAAATTGCATGATCCAATAACAAAAAAGTTTTATCTTAATTCTCTTCCATGTGGTCTAGGTGAATATGTAGAAGACTACATTATGACTAAATACAAATCCAAAGTGGAAAAATTTGGATTTGGTGAATTAAGAACATTGGTTACCTATAAGTTCGATAAAGGTTGCCTAATGAAAGCCCTCAGTGATAATAGAGAGCAATATAATTCCTCTTGTAATATGAAAGATTACTATAACCTACCACCAATCAGTCAGCTCAAAGATTTTAAGCAAGTTAGAAAATTTAATAAGTCTTCTTGTGGTAGACAAATGCAAGAAATGTAGACGGTCATATGATGACGACAATATGGAAAAGTCATTCCGTCATAAACACAAAAACTACAAGAAGTATAGGTTTGCCCCTGTCAATAAAAATTCTTTCCATAAGAGAAAGCCTCCCAAGTTTTTGTTCAGAAAGAATAAACATTCAAGAAACAGACAGGTTAAATGTTTCATTTGCAAAGGTCCTCACTATGCAACAAACTTCCCTAACAAGTATAATCCTGAGAATAAAGTCTATGCTCTCTTTTCTGAACAGGATGAAAATAGTAATTGGGAAATTGTAAATAGATTTGATGCTTTAGCTCATTTTGAACAAAGTCAATTTTTTGAGTTAGTTGAAGTTTTGACTGAAACTTTTCATATGGCCAGAGATAAACATAAGAAGGTATGTTCCTCTAGTTCTGAAGAGGAAGAAAGTTCTACTTCTTCAAGTTCTTCACAGTCCCCTTGTGCAGTCACCAAAGTGGTCAAGAAAGCCATAAAGGATTTGGATTTTAAAATCAGTATGGCTAAAGCTAAAGATCCCTATAGGATGCCAGGCACTCTGGATGAAAGGAAATATGAAGTAAAATAGAAATTGAAGGATATTAGATCATGGGAAGCAGAGCGTGACTCTCTCCAAGAACAACTTAGAGGTAAACGATCTTCTACATCCTATTGCAGGACTCAAAAAGAAGAAATTCTATCTCCTCCACCATCTAGAAGATCCCATGGCTATGTTCATCCTACATGGAAATCTAAGTCCAAATCTCATAAATCTCCTTCTCCCAGTGCACCCTTAGGAAGATCTATTGATACTCTCTGTGTCAAAATTGATAGATGTCATGAAGAACTTACTATCCTGACTCGCCAAATTGCCCTCCAGCAAAAAGAACTTGCTAAACTCACTTCAGCAGTGGGGGAAGTTGGAGAGCTTCTGTACAAAGCCGATAATTCTAACAACTCAAGTGAAGAATCCTCCAGCCATGACAAGTCTGAACTTGCTAATGCTCCATACTTGGCTGAAAATTGTACATATATTAGGATGAGTTTCTTTTTCCCAAGTTATAAGCCAATTCCAATGGATGCATTTATTGATTCTGGCTCCTCAAGAAGTTTTACCAAGCAATACGCTATTCCTCATGAGTTCTGGAAACCTAGACCAGATTTGCCTTCAGGATATGCCATCAATGGTTAAGAAGTAAAAATGGGTAGATATGCACAGGATGTGGCTATTGAAATCCAAGGTAAGAAGTTTTTGATAAATTTCATTGAATTAGATGGACTAAGAGGTGATGTTTTATTGGGTTTCACATTTTTGACAAAGTATCAGCCTTTTGTTTTAAGAACCCATGAGATATCACTTCGCCATGAGGATGGTCACATTAAAATTCCTGCATTAAAAGTAGTCAGTCATAAGTTTACAAGGAAAACTATTAAGATGAGCAGGAAAGAAAATGTAAATCTTCAGACCCAAAAACTACCATTGTTGTTAGAACCTGTCAAGGCAAAGTTTGAACAAGATTGTTGTACCATGAATCCATTACAGTTTTCATCCAAGGAGCATGATGAATGTGAAATTAAGACAAAGCCAGAATGTTAGTATGTTATTCCTTTTGAACCTGCCTATCTGATGAGTCCAACAGAAGTCCAGGAAATGGATGAACACTTAAATGAACTACTTGAAGGTCATTTTATCAAAGATAGCAAAAGTCCTTTTAGTTGCCTTGCCTTCTTGGTTAATAAGCGAGCGGAGAAAGAAAGAGGTAAGAAAAGATTCTGCATAAATTACAAGCCTCTTAATGACATAATACTTACATTCAATTATCCAATCCCTTTCAGTACTGACTTGATAATTAGAGCTGTTGCAAAAAGAATATTTTCTAAATTTGACTGTAAGTCAGGATTTTGGCAAGTAAAGGTAAAGGAAGAAGATAGGTATAAAACTGCTTTCTCAATCCCTCAAGGACTTTATGAATGGAATGTAATGCCTTTCAATTTGAAGACTGCTCTTGCTTATTTCCAGAGAAGAATGGATAAAGCTTTAAGAAGCTTAAAAGAATTCTGTGTTGTTTACATTGATGATATAATTGTCTTCTCTAATAATGATTCTCAGCATTTGAAGCATTTGGAGATGCTATACAATACTCTCAGGACTCATGGAATTTGTCTTTCAGCAAAGAAGATGGTTATTGGACAACAGGAGATTGATTTCCTTGGCTTAATTCTTTCTCAAGGAAAAGTAAAATTATAGCCCCACATCTTAAAGCACATCAGTGAATTCCCTGATATTCTGATGGGAACCAAGAAAATTCAAAGGTGTTTAGGTTGTTTGAATTATGTCTCTCCATTCTACAATGGGCTTGCTAAGGACAAAAAAAAGGTATAGAATCAATTGAAAGGTGCAAGACTCTGGACTGAAGAACTGACAGAGATTGTGCAGAAAATCAAGTAGAAATGCCAATACCTCCCTACTCTCCATTTATCCGAAGAAGGTTTTCCTTTGGTTCTTTATACTGATGCATCTGACGAAGTTTGGGGTGTCGTCCTTTTGCAAGAAATTCCTAAAAAGGGAATTCAGATTTGTGGCTATAGGTCAAGAACATTTACTGATACTGAATGCAGATACACTATTTATGAGAAAGAAATCCTTTCTATTAAGAAAGGCATTCAAAAGTTTAAAATCTTTCTCAAACCAACTCACTTCATCATGAGAACTGATAGCCAACCTATGAGGTCTCTGCTAAAAAAAGAAACCTGACAAGGACATTGCACATGGAAGGATTGCTAGATGGTATTTAGACTTTAGTAGTTATGACTTTGACATAGAATGGGTACAAGGAGATAATAATCCTCTGGAAGACACTCTAACCAGGGAAATGTCAAAGTTGGCAAAACATGTTTGCATGTTAATAGAACCTGGTGAGACTCTCCTAAGAAAAGTTGGAGTCAAAGTTTTTGAAAGCACAGATAAAGCTAGTCAGAAAATATGGGTTCCTCAGTCACCACCAGAAATAATTACTCCAATACTCCATGTCCATATCTTGAATAAATGGTTACAGGACTTGAGAAATTTGATTACAGAAAGTTTTGATAAAGGCATCCTTGACCCCCAAGATTAATTCAAATTTCTCAAAGCTTTTGGCCTAGAGGATGCAAACATAGCTTTCTCTCTCAGAAATGGCATCACCATGGATATATGAATGACTTCTCTATTGCCCATGAACTGGATCGTGAGAAACAAAAAGAATTTACTTAAGGTTGCTAAATTTGGTTTTGTTAATAGTGTAACAATTCTTCAGACTGAATTTGAAGATTATGCTGATATTTTCTTGGGATATAATGATAAGATTCTGCAACTTGATATGAAGGAATTCTTTAATTATATCCAAGGAAATTTTTCCTGGGCAATTGAAGTGGAATGACGGGGCCTTCAGGTTATCTTGTAAACCCTCATAACTATTGTATTCCCAGAGTGGAATATTATCCCCTAACTCATAAATGCTTTGCCAAAGAAATTATTGAAGACATGGAACCTTCACTTGATCTCGCTATTGTAGCTACAAGAACTGAGATGGATCTAGCCTTTCTAGAAGAAATTGAAAAGGTCATTTATACTTTTCATCAGAGGCCAGATGATCTGGAAATAATTTTCAAACCTTTGCCAAGGATATTGATGTCTCCAACAAACTTTGACTAGCACTTAGGTTTGTCAGTGCCATGATGTTGGCCACGTTAAGATTTTGACAATAGGACACAACCCTATTTGAAAAAGCAAAATCCCAATATCTACTTTTGGGTGTAAAGCAGGCCATCCTCACATACGGTGTCTTTAATACGAATATCTTTATGTCTTTCCACTGTTGTTAGTGCTTGCGGATATGACTGCTTAACATCTATCCTCTCCTACAGTGGTTGTTACGTGTCATTCTCATATGGTCAGACTTATAGGTTGTTTTTTAGTTTTGAAGTCCGCCAGTTGTTATAAATAAGGCTTCTTGCCCTTTTGTAGTCATTCAAAAAAGAATTCAGGAGCTTGTCTAGAGACCTAGAAGAGTCTTAGAGATCACAAGAGTATGCTCTTGTTCTGCACATGATTGCGATCTGAACAATAAAAAATTGTGTAGTGAGATCTGTAATAATCCATATCAGTTATTACATTTGTTATGTACTGAAAATTCCACTAAAAATTAGATTTGAAAGATATAATACAATTTCGCTTAAAATTGGTATTAGAGCCAAAATCCCCATATCAGAGCCATGGTTCATCTTGGTTGCTGTAGCACGCAACCCTATTTGAAAGTATTATAGCGTGTTGTAGGACGTAACCCTGTTTGAAAAAGTAAAATCCCCATATCAGAGCCATGGTTCATCTTGGTTGCAATATTTGTCTTGTGTGAGTTCAATTTTTGAAAGTTTTGCCAGTAGTGTGTTGTAGTACCTGTGGAAGTTGTAGTAAGACCCATGTGAAGGCCAAAGGATAGCGCCATGTGAAGGGCAATAAATTGACCAAAGTAGCAGGGAATATCGCGAAAGAAAATCAATAAGTCATTATCTCACCAATGGCACTTAGATGATCAATGAATGCTAGTTCTGCCCTTTCTGAAGTGTTACATAATTACTTTCAAGATGGGAATGAACATGTTGTAGATGATAAAGGAAATTTTAAATTTTCCGATATTAAGATCTCTACGTTCTATCCAGAAAAGGGAATCAAAGCTAAAGTTTGTGATTCTATTAGACAATCTGAGATTAATCTTCTTGACTCTAGAACTGGTATCTGTCCTATTTATTTACCATTCTTGCTTCCTGATGATGTTTCCAGATGGAGGGAAAAGGGTTTCTTCCATGCCCATTTTCCCCATGTTGACATTATCGTGCATCCTCATTTCAATTATAATATCAATGCTGAATTCTTTGCCACTCTTATAGATACTAGATGTCGTGTTTGGGAATAAGCTCAGTTTAGAGGAATTCTCAGTGCTGAAAAAGGTGATGGTGTCATTTCTGTTCAGCCTAACTTCACACTGTCCCTTTCAAACAAATTTATTTCCTCTGCCTTTTGTCTACTCTTACAAGTTAAAGGTGTATCCCTTATGCCTAGTTTTGTGTATGCCACCATAGGAGGCTGTTGCATTTACCGCATCATGAATACCGTATCTCCACCAGTTTCTTTGCCCACGGGGCTAGGCTTTCCACAAGGTTCCTCCAACCTTCTAGATTATGGAAGATTTATAAATCATACTGGTTTTGAGATAGGATTTCCTATAATTGAGAAAATACTAGGCAGACAAAAGCCTCAATTTGTTAACCTTCCAATACATAAAAATAGATTTTCTGATAGACCACTATTCCAATCCAGAAGAGTAGCAAATATTACTCTACAATTTGTCCCAGACGAGACAATCTTAGAGCAACCTCTTACTGATGAAACACAGTCAAAACCTCAGCCTTTAAGAAGGAGCTTTTGTTTGGCCCATGCTTACCTCAACATAGATCGCAAACCATATGTTGACTATAATCTAGAAGAATGTTCCACCTCCTCAAGCGGTTCTAGCAGATTTCAGTCATCCTAGTTGGTAAATCCTTATCCATCTAGAGCTTCTTTTGCTTCTACATCAGATCTGAGCAATGATCCAGTCCTTATGGATAAGTTGGTTAGACAAGTTAGCTCTAGGTTGCATCTAACCCCAAAGCAAGGAGAAGAAGAAAAAGATAAAAAACAAAAAGGGATAAAAATCTCTAAATTAGGAGAACATGCTTGCATGATGAGAGAATCTCTCCCTAGATATGGCTCAGAGAGAAGATCAAAGCATACAGTCCAAGTAGACCTAATTACCACCCTAGATCTTGTCAGCTATACACCTGGAAGATGGCCTACTCCAGAGAGCTTTACTATAGTCAACCCTGAAGAAAGATTATGGGGAAAGTATGAAGCCAGACTCCATACAAAGGTGGGAACTAAATAGAAAAACTTTGAAGCTCAAAGAAATTGGCAAGCCCAGTGGGTGTTATCAACCCAAGATAACATAGATGACCTGGTTGTTGACATCAAACACGGAATAAATAGAACTGTGTCAATTTATGATAATCTACTCCAAGTGCAAGGTATTCTGTATAAGCTAGAAACTAGTATAGCTAAGTTAGACAAATAGTCTACCTCTATTTTGAATGATTTTGCCAGTATGAATTACCACACTAGAAATACTCAGGCAGTTGTAGCAAGTGTTCAGGCTAACACACAAAGACTAGAAACACTATCTGGTCAAATATATGATCATGTGTCCACCTCAAAGGCTAGAAGAGATACCCAGGCACAAGAAAACAAAGTTTTGCTTGAACATGTGGCCCGAAATTTAGAAAAAATAAGGAAATATACAAAGAAAATTAGGGTGTCCCAAAAAGGAAAAGATAGCTATGAGGAAGAACAAGAAGAAATAAAGACTCAAAAGTCTGAAGTTAGAACAAGACCTGAGGTTCAAAGAAGAAAAAGCATTCTCTTTTCAGAAGAACATGTAGAAGAAGAGGATTATCCTATTACTTCCTCTATTAGAAGTAAAGCCCCACAAATGCTATCTAAGTTAACCTTCCCTAAGCAAAAGGAACACATTATGCAGCATGCAGAAAAGTTAAGAGATTGGCTTCAAGAACTCAATATAGAAGAAAGTGAGCACATCTATATGGATGAGCCTGTTGCTGCTATGAATTCGACAGCATCAGATGAAGAAGTCTATCTTGAAGAAGAAGTGTCTCAATCATCAGATGATGAAACTTCTCTAGTTTCTAAAACTGACAATGATCTGGTGTATGTTGATGAATTAGAGAATTAGGAAGATCACTATATGGCTAGCCAAGAGTCAACAAGGAGTCATATAGATGTAGAAATGAGAGATGCGGTGTCTGAGAATTCCAGACCTGAACAGTTAAGAGCCTATGCTACATCAGGATACATCTTGAACATTGATAAGATAATAGATCCATATGACACTATATGTACCTAGTGTGACACACTAGAGAATTTCTTTGATGCAAGAGGTTCTGTCTGGACAGAGTCTAACAAGGTCTTATATGCCGTCAGGTTAATGTCTGGTAAGTTGACAAATTGGTGGAATTCCCTACCTAACAATGGATTAATTTCTACTAACCCTGATAATGGACAGGATTATGTGAAAGAAATATATATGGGTAGGAATGATATCTTAGCAGAGGGATTCTCAATGCTCAAGCTTATTCTTATAGGGCTTTTTTGTGGAAACAGAAAAAATGACATCCTAGAAGCTGAAAAGATTTTGTTTTCATTACAATTGAAAGATTTAGGCAAGCTGCATAAATATAATCTGGTATTTGAAAAATACATGATTACAGCACAAAAATTGCATGATCCAACAACAAAAAAGTTTTATCTTAATTCTCTTCTATGTGGTCTAGGTGAATATGCAGAAGACTACATTATGACTAAATACAAATCCAAAGTGGAAAAATTTGGATTTGGTGAATTAAGAACATTGGTTACCTATAAGTTGGATAAAGGTTTCCTAATGAAAGCCCTCAGTGATAATAGAGAACAATATAATTCCTCTTGTAATATGAAAGATTACTATAACTTGCCACCAATCAGTCACCTCAAAGATTTTAAGCAAGTTAGAAAATTTAATAAGTCTTCTTGTGGTAGAAATTGCAGATGCAAGAAATGTAGATGGTCATATGATGACGACAATAAGGAAAGGTCATTCCGTCATAAACACAAAAACTACAAGAAGAAGTAGAGGTTTGCACCTGTCAATAAAAATTCTTTCCATAAGAGAAAGCCTCCCAAGTTTTTGTTCAAAAAGAATAAACATTCAAGAAACAGACAATTTAAATGTTTCATTTGCAAAGGTCCTCACTATGCAACAAATTGCCCTAAGAAGTATAATTCTGAGAATAAAGTCTATGCTCTCGTTTCTGAATAGGATGAAAATAGTAATTGGGAAATTGTAAATAGCTTTGATGCTTTAGCTCATTTTGAACAAAGTCAATTTTTTGAGTTAGTTGAGGTTTTGCCTGAAACTTTTCATATGGCCAGAGATAAACATAAGAAGGTATGTTCCTCTAGTTCTGAAGAGGAAGAAAGTTCTACTTCTTCAAGTTCTTCACAGTCCCCTTGTGCAGTCACCAAAGTGGTCAAGAAAGCCATAAAGGATTTGGATTTTAAAATCAGCATGGCTAAAGCTAAAGATCCCTGTAGGATGCCAGACACTCTGGATGAAAGGAAATCTGCAGCAAAACAGCAATTGAAGGATATTAGATCATGGGAAGCAGAGCATGACTCTCTCCAAGAACAACTTAGAGGTAAACGATCTTCTACATCCTATTGTAGGTCTCAAAAAGAAGAAATTCTATCTCCTCCACCATCCATAAAATCCCATGGCTATGTTCATCCTACATGGAAATCTAAGTCCAAAGAAATAGAGGATTATGAGATTTGGACTTAGATTTCCATGTAGGATGAACATAGCCATGAGATTTTCTAGATGGTGGAGGAGATATAATTTCTTCTTTTTGAGTCCTGCAATAGGATATAGAAGATCATTTACCTCTGAGTTGTTCTTGGAGAGAGTCACGCTCTGCTTCCCATGATCTAATATCCTTCAATTGCTATTTTGCAATAGATTTCCTTTCATCCAGAGTGCTTGGCATCCTATAGGGATCTTTAGCTTTAGCCATGCTGATTTTAAAATCCAAATCCTTTATGGCTTTCTTGACCACTTTGGTGACTACACAAGGGGACTGTGAAGAACTTGAAGAAGTAGAACTTTCTTCCTCTTCAGAACTAGAGGAACATACCTTCTTATGTTTATCTTTGGCCATATGAAAAGTTTCAGGCAAAACTTCAACTAACTCAAAAAATTGACTTTGTTCAAAATGATCTAAAGCATCAAAGCTATTTACAATTTCCCAATTACTATTTTCATCCTATTCAGAAAAGAGAATAGACTTTATTCTCAGGATTATACTTCTTAGGGCAGTTTGTTGCATAGTGAGGACCTTTGCAAATGAAACATTTAACCTGTGTGTTTCTTGAATGTTTATTCTTTTTAAACAAAAACTTGGGAGGCTTTCTCTTATAGAAAGAATTTTTATTGACAGGTGCAAACCTATACTTCTTGTAGTTTTTGTGTTTATGACGGAATGACCTTTCCATATTGTCGTCATCATATGACCATCTAAATTTCTTGCATCTGCAATTTCTACCACAAGAAGACTTATTAAATTTTCTAACTTGCTTAAAATCTTTGAGCTGACTGATTGGTGGTAGGTTACAATAATCTTTCATATTACAGGAGGAATTATATTGCTCTCTATTATCACTGAGGGCTTTCATTAGGCAACCTTTATCCAACTTATAGGTAACCAATGTTCTTAATTCACCAAATCCAAATTTTTCCACTTTGGATTTGTATTTAGTCATAATGTAGTCTTCTGCATATTCACCTAGACCACATGGAAGAGAATTAAGATAAAAAAAATTTGTTGTTGGATCATGCAATTTTTGTGCCGCAATCATGTATTTTTCAAATACCAGATTATATTTATGCATCTTGCCTAAATCTTTCAATTGTAATGAAAACAGAATATTTTTAGCTTCTAGGATGTCATTTTTTCTATTTCCACAAAAAAGCCCTATAAGCATAAGCTTAAGCACTAAGAATCCTTCTGCTGAGATATCATTCCTACCCATATCTATTTCTTTCACATAATCCTCTCCATTATTAGGGTTAGTCGAAATCAATCCATTGTCAGGTAGGGAATTCCACCAATTTCTTAGCTTACCAGACATTAACCTGACGTCATATAAGACCTTGTTAGACTCTGTCCAGACAGAACCTCTTGTATCAAAGAAATTCTCTAGTGTGTCACACCAGGTACATATAGTGTCATATGGATCTATTATCTTATCAATGTTCAAGATGTATCTTGATGTAGCATAGGCTCTTAACTGTTCAGGTTTGGAATTCTCAAACACAGCATCTCTCATTTCTACATCTATATGACTCCCTGTTGACTCTTGGCTAGCCATATAGTGATCTTCCCAATTCTCTAATTCATCAACATACACCAGATCATTGTCAGTTTGAGAAACTAGAGAAGTTTCATCATCTGATGATTGAGACACTTCTTCTTCAAGATAGACTTCTTCATCTGATGCTGTCGAATTCATAGCAGCAGCAAGCTCATCTATATAGATGGGCTCACTTTCTTCTATATTGAGTTCTTGAAGCCAATCTTTTAACTTTTCTGCACATTGCATCATGTGTTCCTTTTGCTTAGGGAAGGTTAATTTAGATGGCATTTAGGGAGCTTTGCTTCTGGTAGAGGAAGTAACAGGATAATCCTCTTCTTCTACATGTTCTTCTAAAAAGAGAATTCTTTTTCTTCTTTGAACCTTAGGTCTTGTTCTAACTTCAGACTTTTGAGTCTTTGTTTCTTCTTGTTCTTCCTCAGAGTTATCTTTTCCTTTTTAGGACACCCTAATTTTCTTTGTATATTTCCTTAATTTTTCTAAATTTTGAGCCACATGTTCAAGCAAAACTTTGTTTTCTTGTGCCTAGGTGTCTCTTCTAGCCTCTAAAGTGGACACATGATCATATATTTGACTAGATAGTGTTTCTAGTCTTTCTGTGTTAAACTGAACACATGCTACAACTGCCTGAGTACTTTTAGTCTGGTAATTCATACCGGCAAAATCATTCAAAATAGAGGTAGATTGTTTGTCTAACCTAGTTGTACTAGTTTCTAGCTTATACACAATACCTTGCACTTGGAGCAGATTATCATATATTGACACAGTTCTATTTATTCCCTGTTTGATGTCAACAGCCATGTCATCTATGTTATCTTGGGCTGATAACATCCACTGGGCTTGCCAATTTCTCTGAGCTTCAGAGTTTTTCTGTTTAGTTCCCACCTTTGTATGGAGTCTGGCTTCATACTTTCCCCATAATCTTTCTTCAGGGTTGACTATAGTAAAGCTCTCCTGAGTAGGCCATCTTCCAGGTGTATAGCTGACAAGATCTAGGGTGGTAATTAGGTCTACATGGACTATATGCTTTGATCTTCTCTCTGAGCCATATCCAGGGAGAGATTCTCTCATCATGCAAGCATGTAATCCTAATTTAGAGATTTTTATCCCTTTTTGTTTTTATCTTTTTCTTCTTCTTTTCCTTGATTTGGGGTTAGATGCAACCTAGAGCTAACTTGTCTAACCAACTTATCCATAAGGACTGGATCATTGCTCAGATCTGATGTCAAAGCAAAAGAAGCTCTGGATGGATAAGGATTTACCGACTAGGATGACTAAAATCTTCTATAACTGCTTGAGGAGGTGGAACATTCTTCTATATTATAGTCAACATATGGTTTGTGATTTGTGCTGGGCTAAGCATGGGCCAAAGAAAAGCTCCTTCTTAAAGGTTGAGGTTTTGATTGTGTTTCATTAGTAAGATGTTGCTCCAAGATTGTCTAGTCTGGGACAGATTGTAGAGTAATATTTACTACTCTTCTGGACTGGAACAGTGGTCTATCAGAAAATTTATTTCTATGTATTGGAAGGTTAACAAATTGAGGCTTTTGTCTGTCTAGTAGTTGCTCAATTATAGGAAATCCTATCTCAAAACTAGTATGATCTATAAATCTTCCATAATCTAGAAGGTTTGAGGAACCTTGTGGAAAGCCTTCCCCCATGGGCAAAGAAACTGGTGGAGATACGGTATTCATGATGCGGTAATGCAACAGCCTCCTATGGTGGCATACACAGACCCAGGCATAAGGGATACACCTTTAACTTGTAAGATTAGACAAAAGATAGAGGAAATAAATTTATTTGAAAGGGACAGTGTGAAGCTAGACTGAACAGAAATGACACCATCACTTTTTTCAGCACTGAGAATTCCTCTAAATTGAGCAATAACAGCTTGTTCCCAAACACGACATCTAGTATCTATAAGAGTGGCAAAGAAATCAGCATTGATATTATAATTGAAATGAGGATGCACGATAATGTCAACATGGGGAAAATGGGCATGGAAGAAACCCTTTTCCCTCCATCTGGAAACATCATCAGGAAGCAAGAATGGCAAATAAATAGGAGAGATACTAGTTCTAGAGACAAGAAGATTAATCTCAGATTGTCTAACAAAATCACAAACTTTAGCTTTGATTCCCTTTTCTAGATAGAATGTAGAGATCTTAATATCAGGAAATTTAAAATTTCCTTTGTCATCTACAACATGGTCATTCCCATCTTGAAAGTAATTATGAAACACTTTAGAAAGGGCAGAACTAGCATTCATTGATCGTCTAAGTGCCATTGGTGAGATAATGACTTACTAATTTTCTTTCACGATATTCCTTGCTACTTTGGTTAGTTTATTGCCCTTCACACGATGCTATCCTTTGGCCTTCACATGGGTCTTACTACGACTTCCACAAGTACTACAGTACGCTACTGGCAAAACTTTCAAAAATTGAACTCACACAAGACAAATATTGCAACCAAGATGAACGATGGCTCTGATATGGGGATTTTTCTTTTTCAAACAGGGTTGCGTCCTACAGCACACTATAATACAACACACTGTAATACTTTCAAATAGGGTTGCGTGCTACAGCAACCAAGATGAACCATGGCTCTGATACCAATTTTAAGTGGAATTGTATTATATCTTTCAAATGGAATTTTTAGTGGAATTTTTAGTACATAACAAATGTAATAACCGATATGGATTATTACAGATCTCACTACACAATTTCTGATTGTTCATATCGCAATTACCCGCAGAACAAGAGCATACTCTTGTGATCTCTAAGACTCTCCTAGGACTCTAGACAAGCTCTTGAATTCATTTTTGAATGACTACAAAAGGGCAAGAAGCCTTATTTATAGCAACTGGTGGACTTCAAAACTAAAAAAGAACCTATAAGTCTAACCATATGAGAATGACACGTAACAACCACTGTAGGAGAGGATAGCTATTAAGTAGTCATATCTACAAGCACTAACGATAGTGGAAAGACATAAAGATATTTGAATTAAAGACACTGTATGTGAGGACGACCGGCTTTACACCCAAAAGTAGATATGGGGATTTTGCTTTTTCAAACAGGGTTGCGTCCTGTTGTCAAAATCTTAACGTGGCCGACATCACGGCACTAACAAACCCAAGTGCTAGTCAAAGTTTGTTGGAGACATCAATATCCTTGCCAAAGGTCTAAAAATTATTTCCAGATCATCTGGCCTCTGATGAAAAGTATAAATGACCTTTTTAATTTCTTCTGGAAAGGCTAGATCCATCTTAGTTCTTGCAGCTACAATAGCGGGATCAAGTGAAGGCTCCATGTCTTCAATAACTACTTTGGCAAACCATTTATGAGTTAGGGGATAATATTCCACTCTGGGAATACAATAGTTGTGAGGGTTTACAAGATAACTTGAAGGCCCCGTCATTCCTTCTTCAATTGCCTAGGTAAAATTTCCTTGGATATAATTAAAAAATTCCTTCATATCAAGTTGCAGAATCTTATCATTATATCCCAAGAAAATATCAGCATAATCTTCAAATTCAGTCTGAAGAATTGTTATACTATTAACAAAACCAAATTTAGCAACCTTAAGTAAATTCTTTTTGTTTCTCACAGTCTAATTCATGGGCAATAGAGAAGTCATGCATATATCCATGGTGATGCCATTTCTGAGAGAGAAAGCTATGTTTGCATCCTCTAGGCTAAAAGCTTTGAGAAATTTAAATTGATCTTGGGGGTCAAGGATGCCTTTATCGAAAATTTCTGTAATCAAATTTCTCAAGTCCTGCAACCATTTATTCAAGATATGGACATGGAGATTGGAGTAATTATTTCTGGTGGTACCTGAGGAACCCATATTGTCTGACCAGCTTCATCTGTGCTTTCAAAAACATTAACTCCATCTTTTCTTAGGAGAGTCTCACCAGGTTCTATTAACATGCAAACATGTTCTGCCAACTTTGACATGTCCTTGGTTAGAGTATCTGCCAGAGGATTATTATCTCCTTGTATCCATTCTATGTCAAAGTCATAACTGATAAAGTCTAAATACCATCTAGCAATCCTTCCATGTGCAATGTCCTTGTCAAGTTTCTTTTTTAGCAGAGACCTCATAGGCTGGCTATCAGTTCTCATGATGAAGTGAGTTGGTTTGAGAAAGATTTTAAACTTTTGAATGCCTTTCTTAACAGCAAGGATTTCTTTCTCATATATAGTGTATCTGCATTCAGTATCAGTAAATGTTCCTAGCCTATAGCCACAAATCTGAATTCCCTTTTTAGGAATTTCCTGCAAAAGGACAGCACCCCAAACTTTGTCAGATGCATCAGTATAAAGAACCAAAGGGAAACCTTCTTTGGGTAAATGGAGAGTAGGGAGGTATTGGCATTTCTGCTTGATTTTCTACACAATCTCTGTTAGTTCTTCAGTCCAGAGTCCTGCACCTTCTTTCAATTGATTCTGTATCTTTTTTCTATCCTTAGCAAGCCCATTGTATAATGGAGAGACATAATTCAAACAACCTAAAAACCTTTGAATTTGCTTGGTTCCCATCAGAATATCAGGGAATTCACTGATGTGCTTTAAGATGTGGGGCTATAATTATACCTTTCCTTGAGAAAGAATTAAGCCAAGGAAATCAATCTCCTTTTGCCCAATAACCATCTTCTTTGCTGAAAGACAAATTCCATGAGTCCTGATAGTATTGTATAGCATCTCCAAATGCTGAGAATCATCATCAGAGAAGACAATTATATCATCAATGTAAACAGTACAAAATTCTTTTAAGCTTCTTAAAGCTTTATCCATTCTTCTCTAGAAATAAGCAAGAGCAGTCTTCAAACTGAAAGGCATTACATTCCATTCATAAAGTCCTTGAGGGAATGAGAAAGAAGTTTTATACCTATCTTCTTCCTTTACCTTTACTTGCCAAAATCCTGACTTACAATCAAATTTAGAAAATATTCTTTTTACAGCAGCTCTCATGATCAAGTCAGTACTGAAAGGGATTGGATAATTGAATGGAAGTATTATGTCATTAAGAGGATTGTAATTTATGCTAAATCTTTTCTTACCTCTTTCTTTCTCCGCTCGCTTATTAACCAAGAAGGTAGGACAACTACAAGGACTTTTTCTATCTCTTATAAAATGACCTTCAAGTAGTTCATTTAAGTGTTCATCCATTTCCTGGACTTCTGTTGGACTCATCAGATAGGTAGGTTCAAAAGGAATAACAGACTAACATTCTAGATTTATCTTAATTTCACATTCCTCATGCTCCTTGGACCAAAACTATAATGGATTCATGCTACAACAATCTTGTTCAAACTTTACCTTGACAGGTTCTAACAACAATGGTAGTTTCTGGGTCTGAAGATTTACATTTTCTTTCCCGCTCATCTTAATAGTTTTCCTTGTAAACTTACGACTGACTACTTTTAATGCAGGAATTTTAATGTGACCATCTTCATGGTGAAGTGATATCTCATGGGTTCTTAAAACAAAAGGCTGATACTTTGTCAAAAATGTAAAACCCAATAAAACATCGCCTCTTAGTCCATCTAAATCAATGAAATCTGTTAAAAACTTCTTACCTTGGATTTCAATAGCCACATCCTATGTGTATCTACCCATTTTTACTTCTTGACCATTGATGGCATATCCTGAAGGCAAATCTGGTCCAGGTTTCTAGAACTCATGAGGAATAGCATCTGTCTTGGCAAAACTTCTTGAGGAGCCAGAATCAATAAATGCATCCATTGGAATTGGCTTATAACCTAGGAAACAGAAACTCATCCTAATGTGTGTACAATTTTTGGCCAGGTATAGAGCATTAGCAGGTTGAGACTTGTCATGGCTGGAGGATTCTTCGCTTGAGCTATTAGAATTATCAGCTTTGTATAGAAGCTCTCCAATTTCCCCCACTGCTGAAGTGAGTTTAGCAAGTTCTTTTTGCTGGAGGGCAATTTGGCGAGTCAGGATAGTAAGTTCTTCATGCAATCTGTCAATTTTGACATAGAGAGTATCAATAGATCTTCCTAAGGGTGCACTGGGAGAAGGAGATTTATGAGATTTGGACTTAGATTTCCATGTAGGATGAACATAGCCATGGGATTTTATGGATGGTGGAGGAGATAGAATTTCTTCTTTTTGAGTCTTGCAATAGGATGTCAAAGATTGTTTACCTCTGAGTTGTTCTTGGAGAGAGTCACGCTCTACTTCCCATGATCTAATATCCTTCAATTGCTATTTTGCTGTAGATTTCCTTTCATCCAGAGTGCCTGGAATCCTATAGGGATCTTTAGCTTTAGCCATACTAATTTTAAAATCCAAATCCTTTATGGCTTTCTTGACCACTTTGGTGACTGCACAAGGGGATTGTGAAGAACTTGAAGAATTAGAACTTTCTTCCTCTTCAAAACTAGAGGAACATACCTTCTTATGTTTATCTCTGGCCATATGAAAAGTTTCAGGAAAAACTTAACCTAACTCAAAAAATTGACTTTGTTCAAAATGAGCTAAAGCATCAAAGCTATTTACAATTTCCTAATTACTATTTTCATCATGTTCAGAAAAGAGAGCATAGAATTTATTCTTAGGAATTTACTTCTTAGGGCAATTTGTTGCATAGTGAGGACCTTTGCTAATGAAACATTTAACCTGTCTGTTTCTTGAATGTTTATTCTTTCTGAACAAAAACTTGGGAGGCTTTCTCTTATGGAAAGAATTTTTATTGACAGGTGCAAACCTATACTTCTTGTAGTTTTTGTGTTTATGACGGAATGACCTTTCCATATTGTCGTCATCATATGACCATCTACATTTCTTGCATCTGCAATTTCTACCACAAGAAGACTTATTAAATTTTCTAACTTGCTTAAAATCTTTAAGTTGACTGATTGGTGGCAGGTTACAGTAATCTTTCATATTACAAGAGGAATTATATTGCTCTCTATTATCACTAGGGCTTTCATTAGGCAACCTTTATCCAACTTATAGGTAACCAATGTTCTTAATTCACCAAATCCAAATTTTTCCACTTTAGATTTGTATTTAGTCATAATTTAGTCTTTTGTATATTCACCTAGACCACATGGAAGAGAATTAAGATAAAACTTTTTTGTTGTTAGATCATGCAATTTTTGTGCTGCAATCATGTATTTTTCAAATACCAGATTATATTTATGCAGCTTGCCTAAATCTTTCAATTGTAATGAAAACAGATTCTTTTCAGCTTCTAGGATGTCATTTTTTTTGTTTCCACAAAAAAGGCCCTATAAGCATAAGCTTGAGCATTGAGAATCCTTCTACTAAGATATCGTTCCTACCCATATCTATTTCTTTCACATAATCCTATCCATTATCAGGGTTAGTAGAAATCAATCCATTGTCAGGTAGGGAATTCCACCAATTTCCCAGCTTACCAGACATTAACCTGACGTCATATAAGACCTTGTTAGACTCTGTCCAGACAGAACCTCTTGTATCAAAGAAATTCTCTAGTATGTCACACCAGGTACATATAGTGTCATATGGATCTATTATCTTATCAATGTTCAAGATGTATCCTGATGTAGCATAGGCTCTTAACTGTTCAGGTCTGGAATTCTCAGACACAACATTTCTCATTTCTACATCTATATGACTCCCTATTGACTCTTGGCTAGCCATATAGTGATCTTCCCAATTCTCTAATTCATCAACATACACCAGATCATTGTCAATTTGAGAAACTAGAGAAGTTTCATCATCTGATGATTGAGACACTTCTTCAAGATAGACTTCTTCATCTGATGCTGTCGAATTCATAGCAGCAGTAGGCTCATCCATATAGATGGGCTCACATTATTCTATATTGAGTTCTTGAAGCCAATCTCTTAACTTTTCTGCATGCTACATCATATGTTCCTTTTGCTTAGGGAAGGTTAACTTAGATGGAATTTCGGGAGCTTTACTTCTGGTAGAGGAAGTAACAGGATAATCCTCTTCTTCTACATGTTCTTCTGAAAAGAGAATGCTTTTTCTTCTTTGAACCTTAGGTCTTGTTCTAACTTCAGACTTTTGAGTCTTTGTTTCTTCTTGTTCTTCCTCAGAGCTATCTTTTCCTTTTTGGGACACCCTAATTTTTTTTGTATATTTCCTTATTTTTTCTAAATTTCAGGCCACATGTTCAAGCAAAACTTTGTTTTCTTGTGCCTGGGTGTCTCTTCCAGCCTCTGAGGTGGACACATGATCATATATTTGACTAGATAGTGTTTCTAGTCTTTGTGTGTTAGCCTGAACACTTGCTACAACTGCCTAAGTATTTTTAGTCTGGTAATTCATACCGACAAAATCATTCAAAATAGAGGTAGGTTGTTTGTCTAACCTAGCTGTACTAGTTTCTAGCTTATACACAATACCTTGCACTTGGAGCATATTATCATATATTGACACAGTTCTATTTATTCCCTGTTTGATGTCAACAGCCATGTCATCTATGTTATCTTGGGCTAATAACATCCACTGGGCTTGCCAATTTCTCTGAGCTTCAGAGTTTTTCTGTTTAGTTCCCACCTTTGTATGGAGTCTGGTTTCATACTTTCCCCATAATCTTTCTTCAGGGTTGACTACAGTAAAGCTCTCCTAAGTAGGCCATCTTCCAGGTGTATAGCTAACAAGATCTAGGGCAGTAATTGGGTCTACCTGGACTGTATGCTTTGATCTTCTCTCTGAGCCATATCTAGGGAGAGATTCTCTCATCATGCAAGCATGTTATCCTAATTTAGAGATTTTTATCCCTTTTTGTTTTTTATCTTTTTATTCTTCTTCTTCTCCTTGCTTTGGGGTTAGATGCAACCTAGAGCTAACTTTTCTAACCAACTTATCCATAAGGACTGGATCATTGCTCAGATCTGATGTAGAAGCAAAAGAAGCTCTGGAGGGATAAGGATTTACCAACTGGGATGACTGAAATCTTCTACAACTGCTTGAGGAGGTGGAACATTCTTCTGGATTATAGTCAACATATGGTTTGCAATCTGTGTTGGGGTAAGCATGGGCCAAAGAAAAGCTCCATCGTAAAGGCTGAGGTTTTGACTGTGTTTCATCAGTAAGAGGTTGCTCCAAGATTGTCTGGTCTAGGACAGATTGTAGAGTAATATTTTCTACTCTTCTGGATTGGAATAGTGGTCTATCAGAAAATCTATTTCTATGTATTGTAAGGTTAACAAATTGAGGCTTTTGTCTATCTAGTAGTTTCTCAATTATAGGAAATCCTATCTCAAAACCAGTATTATCTATAAATCTTCCATAATCTAGAAGGTTTGAGGAACCTTGTGGAAAGCCTACCCCATGGGAAAAGAAACTAGTGGAGATACGGTATTCATGATGTGGTAAATGTAATGGCCTCCTATGGTGGCATACACAGAACCAAGCATAAGGGATACACCTTTAACTTGTAAGAGTAGACAAAAGGTAGAGGAAATAAATTTATCTGAAAGGGATAGTGTGAAGTTAGGCTGAACAGAAATGACACCATCACCTTTTTCAGCACTAAGAATTCCTCTAAACTGAGCAATAACAACTTGTTCCCAAACACGACATCTAGTATCTATAAGAGTGGCAAAGAATTTAGCATTGATATTATAATTGAAATGAGGATGCACGATAATGTCAACATGGGGAAAATGGACATGGAAAAAACCCTTTTCCCTGCATCTAGAAACATCATCAGGAAGCAAGAATGGCAAATAAATAGGACAGATACTAGTTCTAGAGACAAGAAGACTAATCTTAGATTGTCTAATAGAATCACAAAATTTAGCTTTGATTCCCTTTTCTGGATAGAACGTAGAGATCCTAATATTGGGAAATTTAAAATTTCCTTTATCATCTACAACATGTTCATTCCCATCTTGAAAGTAATTATGTAACACTTCAGAAAGGGCAGAACTAGCATTCATTGATCGTCTAAGTGCCATTGGTGAGATAATGACTTACTGATTTTCTTTCGTGATATTCCCTACTACTTTGGTCAGTTTATTGCCCTTCACACGGTGCTATCCTTTGGCCTTCACACAGGTCTCACTACGAATTCCATAGGTACTACAACATGCTACTGGCAAAACTTTTAGAAATTGAACTCACACACGACAAATATTCCACTTTCCACTACACCATCTTCACCTTTCCACTTATACATCTCTCTTAATTTTACCACTCACATCTTCCCCCTCTTGTAATTACCGTTCATCTTGCAATAAACTTCTATATCAAATCACACTTCATTTCTCGACCATTATGCTTTGATTAATCCATTTATACTTTGTTTTAACTTTCATTTACTTACCATTATCAACATACTCCTTTCTCTTTTCTCTTCTCCAATTTTCATCTCAATACTAGCTCACAATCCTTACACTTTTCCTCCTTATTTTTATCTCTTCACTCAATCCTCTATATCTCTATTGATACCCTTTTATTCAACACATCTCCACTCCACCCCAATCTCCTTTACCTCTTTATGTCTACTTCTCTTTTTATTTCTCATTTCTACAATCCTCTCTTTCACCACTTTTTCTTCCATTCTCTACCTCTTTTTCTTTTGTTATATCACACCACTCACTGCTTCTTTCATTACTACATCCTTCTCTTTGCTTGTGTCAAAAAGGGAGCTTAGAATCAAGGTACAAACATCCCTCAAGGCATAATCAGAGGTGGGTCTTAGTTTGATATTATAGTCATAAATGTGCTATTAGACATATGTGCAAAATGTGGAAGCACAAACAAGGTGTATAGAAAGTACCTATGTATCTAAACACTCAATGACTCTAGAAGGAATGCCCTTGAAGTAGGGTTGCAGAAGACTATACTCCTTAATGAGAAAATAATTCCAAAAAGATTCCCCACCATGAGAGTCAAACTACGTACTTGCTATCTCAATATCTCAAAATCAACACAATGCCTTTACAATGATATAAGGCTCTTATTGTTTAAATGTAACCATTTATAACAGTGGGTAGGATAAACCCAAAATCTCTAACTCAAGGAACGAGAACAATATGACAAAATAGATTGCAACAGTTGTAGGACATGCACAGACTAGATTAATCATAAGGCTAAAAAAAACTTAAAGAAAATGCTCTAACAAACTTAAGGCCAGATACCACGACCTTTCTAGTGTTCCAAAATTGTAGGATATGCACCAAATGGATGAAATCCAGTAATTGTAGGTTATGCACAAAATGGATTTGTTTAAAAGTCTTAGAAACATTCAAACAAATGCAATTGCAGCCCAAAACGTGGAGACACATACAAGTATGTAGAAGTGAGCATGAGTGGTGAGATTGAGCTCGCAAAATATCAAAATAATGGTCTCACAAAAAGCCGTAGTTCCATATTAGCATGAAGTAAAGAAAATATTGAACATAAAACAAAGGCATGTGTTTAGCCTCCAAGCATAGAGGATATACGATTTTAATTTTGTAGACACCCAAAAATGACCATGTGTTCGCGTCACCTACATTTTAACCAAATCTATCAAATCACCTGCATTTCAACGTTAATTAAATAATCTAATTATTAATTAATTTCATCAAAATCATCAATTTCCTCTAAATCACATATTTTCAACATTAATTGAATAAATTCTCTTTATTTAATTAATTTCAATAAATTTCCTCTTTATCCATCCAAATTAAATAATTTTTATTATTTAATTAAATCATTATTGTCTTCCAATTTTCAAATCCACATCAATTGAATAAATTAATTATTTAATTAATTTATCATTTTAAATCCTCTTATCTATAATTAAATAATTTCTAAATTATTTAATTAATCAACCATTCTTCCAAATTTAAATAAATCATTCAAATTTATTTAAATTGAATATCAATCTCTAAAAATAAAATATAATCAAATATTTTATTTATCTTTCATCATACAAAATAAATTAAATCAATTTATTTAAGTCTTCATATCTTATCTATTCTTCAATCATGCACAATCAATTAACTAAATTTATTTATATAAATATCAATTATCTTCCAATTCCTCTAAAAATATCATGTTAACTCATGTGCACAATTAGTCTTATTTTTAGAATTTTTTTAATAAAAGGGGTAAAAACTTTATTGAATCAAAAATCATTACAAAGAAAAAAGAAACACCCATAAGGGGCACAACTAAAATCAAGAATTAAGTAACACCCAAAAAGCTCCTCATATCCTCCATAACCCAATCTTCAAGAACAGGGGCCAAATCACCAGGAAGATTGCCCCAATCATCCACATTCCAAGTCTCCATCTACTCAGACGCCCATCTCGCCAAACCATCTGCCACCTTATTTCACTCCCATGGCACATGACAAAAAGTAATAGAATCTAAAGCATTGCTTAGAGAAACAATTTGTTTGGCCACCACTGCAAGTTGCTAGTTCACCTCCTCAAAATGTCTCTTATTCAACATATCAATGACCACCTAAGAATCTGATTCACAAATAATCCGCCTCCAGCCAAGGGCACAAGCACACTCTAATGCCAGAAGGATAGCAAGAGCCTCCATGAGGTTATTTGTATGCTGACCTTTATATATAGAGAAGAAAAAAATTACCACCCTCGAACTATCCCTACCAATGCCACCAACTCTAGCATGGCCAGGATTACCTCTGGAAGATCCATTAGTATTGATTTTTAGCTCCCCCACAGCAGGAGGACACCAGCAACTAGTATGACAGACCCTCTCTCTCCCACGCCCATGCTGAACCATCCTCAAGTGTTTTCATCCACCCCTAGAGAGACCCAGGGCTTCAACAACATCACCATCACCAGAAGCAACAGGGACAAACAATTCACACTTAGCAGTCAAAGTTTCCTGCAGACCCCCTAAAATCCTCAACTAGAGCTGACCAACAAGTAGCTTCTTGTCCAGAAAAATTCTACGGTTGCGGTCCAACTAAATATGCCAAATTATCAAACTAGGGCCAATGATCCAAGCAATGAGGAGAAAAGAGGTCTTTACAGGGGGAGGCCCCAGACTCCTCCAAAAATCCTCTAAAGAAGAAGCATGTCTACATAGTATACGCTAGAGATTCCACCAGAAATGCCAAATAACTTTCACAAAGGAACACTGAAAGAAGAGATGGGGGATGCACTCATCATGCCCACCACACAGAACACACTTACAGGGCCCCTGAAACCCACATTTCCAGAGGTTCTCCCAAGTAAGGCACCTCCCTTGAACTCCCAAACATTTCCACCATGAGACCTATGAGCTCCCAAACATTTGCTTATTAAGAACTTGATAACCCAAGGCAATAGTAAATTTGCCTTTTGGATCAGGACCCCAGGCCAACACATCTCTCCCAAGAAGAGAAGTGCAGACATGCCTCTATAGGATCCTAGAAAACTCCTGATAATCCTCAGCTGCCCCACTAGGAGGCCACTCATGTGGAACCTTCCATCTATACACACTAACTTGTCCCAAGTTATAAAGGGTTTTAAAATCAGCAACATGGCACCACCCAGCATCAATAAAATGCCTACTCAAATTATGTAGGTGGGGGTGGGTAGACAAAGTGGGAGGATAACCATTCCAATAATCATACCAAAAGAGAGCATCCTGCCTCCCATTGCAAATCCAAAACAACCCCTGCTTGACCAACTTGGCACCCCTTTTGAGGGTACTCCAAATCATAGAACCCTTCCCCTCCAAACTAAAGTGGGCAACATCCACACTCTCAACTGTACCCAGATACTTTGAGGTAAGAATTTTTGCCCATGATTGATGTTGCTGCGAACACCACTGCCAATACAGCTTAGCTGCTAAAGCTTGTCCATTCAAATCAGTTCTACACAGACTTAGACCACCAACCTACTTCGGCCTACAAATAGCTTCCCACTTAACCAAACTCCACTTCCTATGAAGGAGGTTGTCAGACCAAAGGAACTACTGAGACAAACTCTCAAAGTCTTTGATAAAGCTGGAAGGTGCAGAGAGAACAAAACATTTGTAAAGAGGAAGAGCCTGCAGCACTGACTTTAGAAGAGTCATCCTACCTGCAAAAGAGAGCCACCTGTTAGTCCAATGACTAACCAGATTTTTGAACTTATCCATAATCTCCTGCCAGAACAATTTAAGAAGCGAACGAATAGCAAGCGGAATACCAAGATACACAAAAGGGAGAGTGCCAATCTGGAAATGAAGGATACCAACAATTCTCCTCTGAATAGCCTACAGAGTATGAAATAAGTAAATAAAAGACTTCCCCTCATTAATTTTCTGATCTGACGTAGCCAAATAACAATCCAGAATCCTGCGCCAACTGGAAGCCTCCTCAACCTTGGCTTTGCCCATCAGAGTTGTGTCATCAACAAACTGCAAATGTGACTGAGGGGGAATATTGTTTCCAAAACTCTAGCACTTAATCAAACCAATCTCCACCTGGGATCTAATAAACCTCCCCAAACCCTCTGCCAATAAGATGAAAAGATAGGGGGATAAAGGGTCCCCTTGTCTGAGCCCCCTAGAAGCACCAAACAACTCCGTCGGCTCACCATTAATCAGCACCAAAAAGGAAGGAGAAGTAACACAACTCTTGACCCACTCAATCCATTCACCAGCAAAACCAAACGCTCCCAGAATCTTAAATAAGAAGGCCCATTTAACCCGATCATAAGCTTTAGCCATATCCAACTTAATAAACATAGCTTTCTCTTTAGAACGATCCATAGAATGAACCGTCTTAGCTACAATGATGACACCATCCATAATCTGCCTACCAGCCACAAAACCCCCTTGCTCTTCAGAAATTAGCTTGCTTAGCCAGGGTTTCAACCGCTCAGCAATCAACTTAGTAATAATCTTATAAACCACATTACATAAGGCAATGGGCCTAAAAAGATCCAGAGAATTAGCCCCATCCTTCTTTGGGATGAGAAAAAGGAAGGTAGCATTCATGGATTTCAGCATTTGTTTATTCATGAAAGATTCCTGAATGACCTCCAACAAATCCAACTTAATCACTTCCTAGAACTCCTGGTAGAACTCAACCAGGAAACCATCAGGCCCTGGAGCTTTTCCCTTTTTCATCTAGAACACAATAGTTTCAAGCTCTAACAAAGAAATGGGATGAAGCAAAGAAGCATTCATTTCACTGGTGACTAAGGGTGGAATACTATTCAAAATATTAGCTTCATCCTCCTCTGCATGAAGAGAATCCTCAGATAGTAGAATAGAAAAGAAACGAATAGCCTCAGCAGAAATAGAAGCAGAGGAGGAGAGAATCTCCCCATTCGAAGACCTGAGAGAAGAAATGACATTACCTTGTCTCCTATCTTTTATTAAATTATGGAAGAAAGAAGTATTCCTATCTCCCGCCTAAAACCAATCGATTCGAGACTTTTGTTTCTAAAAAATTTCCTCATGTAATTCCCATTCCTCAACTTCCTTCACAACAACAACTTCTAGCAAACCCAGATCCTCAGTGAGGCCCTACTCACGAATCTACCTAGTGATCGAGTCCAAATGAGCTTGAGCAGACTGTTTTGCATGGAAAACATTAACAAAGTGTTGCCTATTCCACCGTTTCAACCTATATTTCACATATTGGAGCCTCTTGGAGAAGGAGTACATAGTAGTCCCATGTGATGGCTTCCCCAAATTCCACCAACTAGGAAGAAGATCATGGAGGGAGTCATCTCTTAACCACATGAGCTGAAACTTAAAAGACTACTTTACACAACGCTAGGGAAGCTCAGCAATAAGTTTGATTGGCCAATTATCAGAGCCCTGCCCATCCAAAATCTCAGAGCTAGTTAGCCACCTATCCCCCAGCTAGAAATTGGATACCAAGAATCTATCCAGACATTCAGAAATAGAAGCATCCCCACATCTCCTATTATTCCAAGTAAAGACCCCATTAACAGGCTTGATGTCAACCAAATTCAAGACAGCCACATTAACCTGCAAGAGATCAGAAGAAGGCTCCAAGCGAGCAATACCTCTCCTCTTCTCTTCCAGAGAGACAACGACATTAAAATCCCCAGCTAAAATCCATGGGAGATAAGGATCCAAAGTCCTCACATATCTAACAAAACCCCGCAACTTTACCTTGCCATGAAGGTCAGCCGACACATAGATGTTAGAAAAGAATATTCTCTCTCCAGACTCAAGATGAGAAGCAACACAAGAAATCAAACCTCTGCAAGAGTACCACCAAATTGGCCTGACTCTACATGGGTCCCATAAGCATGCAACCCCACCAGAGCTACCAAGAGCACCAACACATTGACTCTAAATCTTCGAAGCCACACTCATCATATTATCAATTGATAACTTAGTTTCCTGAAGGAACACCACATCAGGAGAATGGATACGAACCAAATCCTAAATAGACTTTTGTCTAGGGATGCTATTCATACCCCTCACATTCCATGAGAGCACAATCATTGTTGGGGTTGGGAGAAGTGAGCATCAATAGTCCTCAACGAACCTGACTCAACCAATGTCTCACCAGCTCGCTTTACCTTTTCTAGGTCCTTTTTTCTACCAACCTTAATAGGTTTCTTAGGAGCCCCTTTTTTGAGGGTTTTTGGTTGCAAACCCAAGGCTGGGGAAGGAGCCCTACTTTTTCCTAAGTCTGGAGTACCCCGCACTTCAGATAGAACACCACCAGCACTAGGAGAGCCACCAAAAGCCTCTAGCACTAAATCTAACACACCTTGAATAGGAGCTGGAGGAGCCAATTTAGTGTCCATTTGAGTACCCTGCTCACCAAGCTGATCTGAACTAGGAATCACATTAGGCTGATCCCCAGGAACAACCTCAGTAAAAGATCCAACTGTTGCCTACAAGTCTACCTGAAAACCTTCCTCCTGGACCAAATCCTCCAACATCTCAAAACGGTTGAAGGTTCCTCCTCCTGCCTATCCTTAAGGGATCTCTTCAGGCCTCGACCACGATTACGAGACTTAACCGAAATAAAATCTTCTTTATTAGCCCCACCTCCCTGCATGGGGGCTTTACCCTTGTCTTCTTTCAAATCAGGCTGAGTAGGAGCATTACTTGAACCAGCTACACTAGAAGCTCGAGGACACCTCTGCTGAAAATGACCATATTCATGACATAGCCGACACCTGAAAGGTAATGTCTCATAATCTAATGGTTGAGTCCAAGAGCAAGACCCAACAGTCATATCAATAGAATTTGGAAGCAGCTGGCTCAAATCAATTTCAACACAAACCCTAGCATAAGAAAAAATTCTCTTATTCAAAGTTTGTTGAGAAGGACCAATAGGTTTTCCCAGCAACAGTGCAATTGACTGCAATATATCACTTCTCCAACATTCAAGCGGTAGCTGAGGAAGATGAACCCAAACTGGGATTCTAGAAGGTAACTCCTCTGCTAAGTTAAAGCCAGCATGCCATGGTTTGATGAAGAGACCCACTTGATTATAAAAATATGGGCCCCCTTCGAAGGCCCTATTTCGATCCGAGACACACGAAAACTCCACCATAAAGAAGTTATTTGCAACCATCAAAATATCAAAATCTCCTTCCGAGTTCCATGTCTTGTGAATCCATGTATCAAGAAATGGGGGAGAAACCCTCATCCCCATGAACTTACAAATCAAAACATGATTGTAGTAGTAATTAATAAGCTCAGCTACCGACTCCAATTGTATTACTAAAACCAGCCACTCTTGGGCCCTCTCCTAGCATCCATTCACCTTTGGCAATTTAAGGGAACCATTTCAGACCACATCCGATCCAGAAGAAGACTGAATGGGTATTCTGGCATCCTCCCCAGCCATGGAAGAAGCATGACCTGCCATATCCAAAGGCACATTCGAAGCCATTTATACCAAACGAGTGAGGGCTCAAAATGCCCCCCCAAACCACATTGAATCCAAAGAAATGGCTCCAAACATGCGCACCACCACAAAAGACAACACCTCAAAGGAAGAAAAACCCCCCCAATGTGCAGCAAACATGAACCAGAGGGCACACAATAAAAGAAAACCTAGAGTTGGAAAACCTTAAACCCTGCACACCACCACCCACACCAAAGAATGCCTCACAACTAGCTAAAACCAGAAAAAAGAAGAAATGAAGAAGAAGACCCGGTACCCTTGACCCCCTACTGACATGCAAATCCCCTACGCACAAAGAAAGCTCAAACCTGCAAGCTAGGGCTCGGGTGCCCTAGCTTGCTCTCCCACACACGCTATCATCATCCAAAATTTGTGTTTTTGGATACCCATTTGCTTGAATAATCAAATCTAAAGTTAAGTTAATTGGCTTTAATTTATCTTAGTTTTTTCATCAACTCATAAATTAGAAAAAAACATTCTAATTTTATGAAATCAAATCTACCTTTATCATGTTTGTTCCATGCCAATTATAAAAAAATAATTATCTTAATAAAAATACTTTTTTGGATTGACACATGTCGTGTGCACATTCATCATGATTTATTTGATTTAGCTCAACCATCCATTTTATGGAATTATTTCATCCATTGATCGATCATGTCTGAAACCTATATAAACCCCCCTCATCTCCATAGCAAATCCTCTTCGATCATTTAGTCTTTTGATCTCTTCAATCATTTATTCTCAGGCATCCATACAGCGCATTGAGTATTCATCACATCGTTGATCACATTGAGCACTTTGAACACAAACACAATCTACATCCGCTTGTTGCAAACATAATTTCACAATTTATGAAGCAATCCACATTCGACCAAGAGATCCAAACAATCTAGGTGATAGATTCTTTGTTCGTAATTTGATTCATTCATTGATTTGGTTATTGCTTAGATAGATCTTTTGATGTTATGGGTAATTGAGTTGTTATTATCATTACTTTTTTATCTTATCATTCAACCTCTCAATTTTTCCTATATACAATCTAATCCTACGCCAGCTACACTGGAGCAACTAGCTACACTGGAGCATCAAAATTCTATCATGTCTTCAACAATCATTGTCTTTGAAGCAACACTATAAACTGCAATGCATCAAAGAGGGGCAAACTGTAGACACCCAAAAACAACCATGTCTTCACATCACTTGCATTTTAATCAAATCTGTCAAATCACCTGCATTTCAACATTAATTGAAGAAATCCTCTTTATTTAATTAATTTCAATAAATTTCCTCTTTATCCATCCAAATTAAATAATTTTTATTATTTAATTAAATCATTATTGTCTTCTAATTTTCAAATCCACATCCATTGAATAAATTAATTATTTAATTAATTTATCATTTTAAATCCTCTTATCTATAATTAAATAGTTTCTAACTTATTTAATTAATCAATCATTCTTCCAAATTTAAATAAATCATTCAAATTTATTTAAATTGAATATCAATCTCTAAAAATAAAATATAATCAAATATTTTATTTATCTTTCATCGTGCAAAATAAATTAAATCAATTTATTTATTTAATTTATTTAAGTTTTCATATCTTATCTATTCTTCAATCATGCACAATCAATTAAATAAATTTATTTATTTAAATATCAATTATCTTCCAATTCCTCTAAAAATATCATGTTTTTGATATAATAAGGTGGCAAAAACTAGGGGCCGAACCCTTTTACAAAACCAAGCCTAGGGGCAAGAAAATAGAGCACTGACAGTACTCAACCAGCACAGAGAAAAGACCAGCAACACAGGCACAGCAACCTTGCTGTAAAATAAAAACTAGCAAAGCCCACCAGACTAAGTAACAAGGCTGCAAGTAATAACAACCTAAACAATAGCAGAACCAGATCTATCAGGTCAAACACCCTTGGCTCGAGTGTGGTTTAGTGAAACATGCTTAGGAAAACCTCGCTTCCTCCTTTGGACAACAGTCTAAAAAGCATCATCTCCATCCACAGAAACAAGAGAAGAAGGAGAAACTCTCTCCAAATCTTTGGAAGGGAGCGGAGCTTGGGGCACAACAACACCAGCCCCAGTAACAACTTGAGTACCAATAGTATCAGTTTGAGACATAATAACATCAACAGCCAAGGTCTCTGCAGCAACTTGACAGCAACAACAACAGCAAGGGAGGTCCTTGTTACAATTCTAGAAACAATAGTAGTAGCAGCGGAGTTTCCTGCAGCACACCCAATAACACTAGCAACAGGGGAGGACCCTGACAACATAGCAGCAACCCCAACAAAAGATGTTACCCCAACATCAGTATTAGCAGCGATAGATGTATCGGCAATAGTCCCAGCAGCAAAACCACCAGCAATAGTAGCCTCAGCTACAAAATTAGGAACCACCTCAATATTAGGAGTAGACCCATCAGCATTAGAGGAAGATTCAGCCCCCTCTGACCCAAAAATATCCTTAGCAGCACCAACTATAAGATGTTCATGCAAAGCATTCTTCCACCAGGAGGAAGAGTGAAGGATCTTTAAGTGAGGGCACCTAGAAGCTAGATGACTCGTAGCGAAGTACCTATGACACCGAAAGGGAATACCTTCATAGTCCAAAATCTGCCTCCAAGAACTATCAGTAACCTGTAGCATAATCTCCATTGGGAGAGGCTTAGAGAGATCTAGATCCACAAGAACATGAGCGTATGTGGTATGAGAAAACAAGGTAGTCACTTGATCTACCATAATAAAAGAACCTGAAGAATTACCAATACCCTCATAACAAGATTTGCACCAAAGATGCAGTGGAAGATTCAGGAGACGAATCCAAATAGGCATTCTATTGAAAGACTCAGTCAACAGGTTAAAGGAGGGAACCCAAGGCTTGAGAAGGAGGGCATGATGGTCCCAAAACCAAGCATGAGTATGAAGAACAGCATTCTAATCAGAAACTAAATAAAAAAAAACTACAAAGAAACCCTTTGCACAAGGGTAAATTTCTATTTTCCCCTCCGTGATAGGGTGCCAATGCTCCAAAATCCAGAGGTTCAAATCTCTCAGTTGAGGCCACCAATGGTCAAATCTACAAATCAAACCCTGCTTAGATAAATAGTCCATATTTTTTAAAACCTCATCCCCTAAGACCACTACAGGGGGAGGCAAGTCTAATTGAGAAATAGATCTCCTAGAAACCAGAGCAGTGGTAGCATTAGCAGACTCCTCACGTCATTGAGGAGAATCACTATTAACAATCTTTGCATAAGAGGTAGCAGCAACAGTAGCAGCCCTAGATACGGATGGCATACCAATAGTCGTAGACACCCCAGCAATAGATAGAACTCCTGCAAATAAAGCAGTAGACGAGCCCTAAAAAGTAGTGACACAGATGACACTCCAACGACAACTCTAGCAGCAAAGCCCACGGACAGTGCATCAGCAACCGTAGCCACACCAGCAGCAGAAGAAAACACACTAGCCGCAGACGCCCCAGTAGCAGACTAAACCCCAGCCATAGATACAGACGGCGCACCAACAGCCACACCAACCGCTAAGCCCACGGACAACACACCAATAGTCGTAGCCACACCATCAATAGAAGAAAACCCAACAGCCGCAGATACCTCAGTAGTAGACTGAACCCTTGCATGTAAAGTAGCAGACGAACCCTATAAGGTAGTAGCTGAAGACATAGACGATGCTCCAATGGCAACATCAACTGAGCTGACGGACGGCACATGAACAGCTGTAGCCACACCAGTAGCAGAAGAAAACCCATGTAAGGTAGTAGCCAAAGACATAGACGGTGCTCCAACAACAACAGTTGAGCTGACGGACGGTGCATGAACAGCCGTAGCCACACCAGTAGTAGAAGAAAACCCTGCAACAAACAAATCATGTGAACCAAGAACATGGACGGAAAGAGGAGCGGGAGAGCCCATTGAAAAAGATATTGTTGGTAGAAGTTTTATTATTGAATTCTCATGTGCATAATCAATCTTATTTTTAGAACTTCAAAAGCAAATCTAAAGTTAAGTTGGCTTTAATTTATCTTATTTTTTTCATCAACTCATAAATTAGAAAAAAAATTCTAATTTATGAAATCAAATCTATCTTTATCATTTTTGTTCCATGTTAATTATCAAAAAGCAATTATATTAATAAAAATACATTTTTGGAGTGACACATGTTGTGTGCACATTCATCATGAGTTATTTGATTTATCTCAACCACCCATTTTATGGAATTATTTCATCCATTGATCGATCATGTCTGAAACCTATATAAACCCCCCTCATCTCCATAACAAATCCTTTTCGATCATTCAGTCTTTTGATCTCTTCAATCATTTATTCTCAGGCATCCATACAGTGTATTGAGTATTCATCACATTGAGAACTTTGAACACAAACACAATCTACATCCGCTTGTTGCAAACATGGTTTCACAATTTATGAAGCAATCCACATTCGACCAAGAGATCCAAACAATCTAGGTGATAACTTCTTTGTTCGTAATTTGATTTATTCATTGATTTGGTTATTGCTTAGATAGATCTTTTGATGTTATGGGTAATTGAGTTGTTATTATCATTACTTTTTTGATCTTATCATTCAACCTCTCAACTTTTCCTATATACATTCTAATCCTACGCCAGCTACATTGGGGCATCAAAATTGTATCATGTCTTCAACAATCATTTTCTTTGAAGCAACACTATAAACTGCATTGCATCAAAGAGGGGCAAAATGTAGACACCCAAAAATGACCATGTCTTCGCATCACTTGCATTTTAATCAAATCTGTCAAATCACCTGTATTTCAATGTTAATTAAATAATCTAATTATTTAATTAATTTCATCAAAATCATCAATTTCCTCTAAATCACATATTTTCAACATTAATTGAATAAATCCTCTTTATTTAATTAATTTCAATAAATTTCCTCTTTATCCATCCAAATTAAATAATTTTTATTATTTAATTAAATCATTATCGTCTTCCAATTTTCAAATCCACATCCATTAAATAAATTAATTATTTAATTAATTTATCATTTTAAATCCTCTTATCTATAATTAAATAATTTCTAAATTATTTAATTAATCAACCATTCTTCCAAATTTAAATAAATCATTCAAATTTATTTAAATTGAATATCAATCTCTAAAAATAAAATATAATCAAATATTTTATTTATCTTTCATCATGCAAAATAAATTAAATCAATTTATTTGTTTAATTTATTTAAGTCTTCATATCTTATCTATTCTTCAATCATACACAATCAATTAAATAAATTTATTTATGCAAATATCAATTATCTTCCAATTCCTCTAAAAATATCATGTTAACTCATGTGCACAATCAGTATTATTTTTAGAACTTCAAAAGCAAATCTAAAGTTAAGTTGGATTTAATTTATCTTATATTTTTCATTAACTCATAAATTAGAAAAAAACATTCTAATTTATGAAATCAAATCTATCTTTATCATGTCTGTTCCATGTTAATTATCAAAAAATAATTATATTAATAAAAATACCTTTTTGGAGTGACACATGCCGTGTGCACATTCATCATGAGTTATTTGATTTATCTCAACCATCCATTTTATGGAATTATTTCATCCATTGATCGATCATGTCTGAAACCTATATAAACCCCCCTCATCTCCATAACAAATCCTCTTCGATCATTTAGCCTTTTGATCTCTTCGATCATTTATTCTCAGGCATCCATATAGCGCATTGAGTATTCATCGCATTGTTGAGAACATTGAGCACTTTGAACACAAACACAATCTACATTTGCTTGTTGCAAACATGGTTTCGCAATTTATGAAGCAATCCACATTCGACCAAGAGATCCAAACAATCTATGTGATAGCTTCTTTGTTTGTAATTTGATTTATTCATTGATTTGGTTATTGCTTAGATAGATCTTTTGATGTTATGGGTAATTGAGTAGTTATTATCATTACATTTTTATCTTATCATTCAACCTCTCGATTTTTACTATATACATTCTAGCACACCCAATGGGACCCACTAATCGTTCTTTTTCTTTAAAGAAATTGATTTTTTTTAAGTATAGTACGGAACAATGCACATTAGCACAGAAAAATGCCTTTAGCAGTATAGTGAAGCACCTTTGGAATAATTGTTGGAATTAGGTCAGACAACTGAGAGGGGGGGTGAATCAATTGTCACAAATCTTTAGTACTTGCAGCATTTAATTTTTCTTTACCACTTAAAATAGATTAATGATGTAAACATTAAAGAATGAATCAACACATGAGCAGAAACAAATGAACACACTTGACACTGGTCAAGATTTTTGACATGAAAACCCGGTTAAGGGAAAACCACGGTGGGGGTTAACCCACAAGATTCGTACCCTGTTAAAAGTACTTAGAAAAAGAGAAAGCACATGCCTTCAGGTGCACTACCCAGAGCTCACTGCTCAACAGAGGCTCACTGCCTACAAGAATTTAAGTTTAACACAGAGATAATGAACTTAGAAATAACATCTTCTTCATGCCTGGTTCAGTCCCATTGAAGGCTCAAAAACTTTTGCTCTGTCCCTCAAACACTTCTTTGCTATATCTTCATCCTTTACTTCTCTTATTCTTCTACTCCTCTTCTCTATCCTGCCTCTGTACCTTTCTTAGGATTTTATCATTTTCGCACAAGTTTTACTTTTCACAACTCATCAACAATTATTTATACGTTTCATCAACCTTGAAATAAACAACAAGGTCAGCTTGACTTAACACGGATCACTATACTATCGGCCAAACATAGCTGAGACTTGAATCTTCTTCCAACAACATGCCACCCTCCAAAGAACTACTCTTAGATCATCCACAACATGCTTGAATCATCCAGTTGGCCAAAACTGGGAAGAACAACAACACCAAGAAAGAAATCTTCATCAAAAAGCTCAATCTTTAATGTGAACATCCAACATAGTAGTCACACAATCCAGAGACCTCCACAAGCACATTAAATTCAAAACAAAAACATCTGCACTCCTCTAAATCATCAAAATCACTTGCATCTTCATTCGAAACCTCAAGAACACTGTCTGCCATGACTGCCACACTAGAAAGATTGTTAGTGGACCTCCAAACCATGAACCGCTTGAGTTGATGATACACGTTGACTTCCCAAACATGCCTCTAGATCCATAGATCATAATAATTCAATGCGGAACAATCTGGACCAATTTACTGTCACTCTGTCTCTTCTAAACACAACAAAACCTAGTTCTACTCAGATGGCTAAAGCTTCTTCAAATCTTCATGCAGATCTCTCAAATCTTAATAGAGCTACTTCAGACAATCCTCTACACAGCCATATGATCCGCATACATTGATTTTCATTAATTTTCTCAATATCATCAACATTCCAGTCTTCTAACAGGCAACAAAATAGGATACAGTTGACACCAATGGCAACAAGGATATGTTGACATTAATGAAAACACCAATTAGGCACATATTTGCAACAATCTCCCCCTTTGTCATTGATAGCAACATATGATGTGAAACACTGATTTAACCATCAAGATAAGAACTTCTCACCCTTTCTCTTATCACTTCTACAACTACTTTCTTCACTACTCCCCCTTTCATCAACAACTAGTTTTTCACACGACTTCTCTCCCCCTTTGACATCAATGACAAAGGGCACATATTTGCAATCTTTTCTCCCCCTTTTTGTTTCAGATTGATCTCCAAAATTTGCATACTGACTACTCCCCTTGAGTAGCATTTCCTTAACATCAATCTGGATCATAAGATATGACTGTGAGTTCTACCGGAATGATGCACACTAGTGTATCTTAGTTATATACAAGAGGGGTAATAACCCCTAACTTGCCTCTGAGATACTCAAAAGTATCCTTAGGTAGAGGCTTGGTGAATATATCCGTAATCTAATCCTTTGAAGAAACAAACTCCATTTTAACTTCATTCTAACTTACTTTCTCTCTCAAGAAATGAAACTTGATGGATATGTGCTTAGTCTTTGAATACAACACCAGATTCTTTGAGATGTTTATTGCACTTGAATTATCATAGAAAATTGTAACAGGTTCTTCAAACACAATTCTGATATCCTTCAACATTTGCTTCATCCACAAGACTTGAGTACAATTGCTTGTTGCTGCTATATACTCTACCTCTATAGTAGACAGAGATATTGCCTCTTATTTTTTTCTCATCCAAGAGACCAATCTCCTTCCCAAGAAGAATGCACCACCACTAGTACTTTTCCTGTCATCCACATCTCCTGTCCAATCAACATCTGTGTATGCATGAAGAGTGAAGTTATTATCCTTTGGATACCATAAGCCATAATCAAGTGTCCCTTTGAGATATCTAAAAATTCTCTTGACTGCTACAACATGGGATTCTCTAGGATTAGCTTGAAAACTACCAGCAAGTCCAACTGCATTCATGATATCAGGTCTGGTCTGAGTTAGATAGAGCAGTCCTCCAATCATTGATCTATACATTTTCTGATTTGCCTTAGGGGAGTCATCATATTTACTTAACTTGCATCCAGTTACCATGGGTGTACCCACTGGCTTTGAATCTTCCATTCCAAATTTTTTCAACAATTCTCTCACATACTTAGATTGAGATATGAAGATACCTTTATCTGACTGAGTGATTTGCATACCTAGGAAGAAATTTATTTCTCCAAACATTGACATCTCAAATTCACTTTGCATCTGATCAGCAAATTATTTGCACATACTCTCATTTCCACCAAAAATGATATCATCAACAAATACCTCAACAATCATAATGTGCTCATGATCAATCTTCAAGTAAAGATTACTATCAGCAGTTCCTTTGCTATATCCTAGCTTTAGCAGATACTTATTTAATCTTGCATACCAGGCTCTTGGGACTTGTTTGAGTCCATACAATGCTTTCCTTAGCCTGCAGACCATATCTCTCTGATCAGAAAACTAAAATCCTTCTAATTACTCAATGTAGACTTCTTCCAATTCTCCATTTAGAAAAGCTGACTTGACATCCATCTGATAGACCTTGAAATCTTTATAAGCAACAAATGCAAGAAATAATCTAACTGCTTCTATTCTTTCCACCGGAGAAAATGTTTCTTCAAAATTAATTCCTTCCACTTGAGAATACCCTTTGCATACCAGCCTTGCTTTATTTCTTACAACTTCACCATCTTCATTTAGTTTATTTTTGAAGATCCATTTAGTTCCAATCACATTTTTATCCTTAGGTTTGGAAACAAGATCCCAAGTGTAATTCTTTACAATTTGCATTAATTCTTCTTCCATTGGTTCAATCTTTGAAATAAAACAAATCTCTTCTTGATCTTCAACAATTATTCTCCTAGTTTGAACACCTTTATTTCTATCTCCTATGATCTGATCTTCAGGGTGATTCATTCTTACATACCTGGGAGTTTTGGGATTTGCTTGAACTTCTATTTCTTGAGCTTGTTCCTCAACTTCTGCACTATCCTCTTGAGTCACTGGGCTTTCCAGATCAATCTGGATCTAAGTCTAGGTTTGAACTTGCCTTGACTTTGACTTTCATCTTGATCATCTGAGTCATATCCGCAAGACTTGGAATGTCCTTTTCTCTCATCAACTTTGACATTAGCACTTTCAACAATCTTTTTCAATCTCTTGTTAAAGCACCGGTATGCCTTGCTTTGAGTAGAGTAACCCAAATATATTCCTTCATCACTTCTTGCATCAAACTTGCCTAGATCCTCATCTCTTTTGATATAGCATTTACTACCAAACACTCTGAAATATCTCACATTAGGAAGATGACCAAACCATAGTCGATAAGGTGTCTTACCAGAATTGTCTTTGATCTACCCCTGGTTAAGAGTGTAGATAGTAGTACTCACAGCTTCTCTCCAATAGACTTGTGAAACATTTGATTCAATCATCATGGTCCTAGAAGCTTCTTGAATGGTTTGGTTCTTTCTTTCCACAACTCCATTTTGCTGAGGAGTCCTAGGAGCATATAACTATCTTTTTATTCCATGCTTTTCACAAAATGTATCAAACTCACCGGAGAAAATTCTCCACCTCTGTCAGATCTCAGACACTTTATCTTCACACCAATCTCATTCTCCACCATGACTTTGAATACTTTGAATTTATTAAGAGCTTCTAATTTTTCTTTCAGGAAGGTTACCGACATCATCCGGGAGTAACCATCAATCAACAACATAAAATATGTCTCCTGGCACACTCTTAATTCTAGTTGGACCACAAAGATTAGTATGCACAAGTTCCAACAATCCAATTGAATATTGTTATTTACTCTTGAATGAAGTTCTGTTCCGTTTACCTAATTGACATTCTCTACACATGGTATCAGTAAGTTTCACAAGTCTTAGGAGATCTCTTACAGCCTGAGTGGAACTTATTTGGACAATGTTATCAAAATTCACATGACACATTCTCCTATGCTAGAGCCAACTCTGATCAACCTGAACAATCAAGCAACTTTTACCAGAACTACTTAAATGAAAGATGTCACCTCTAGTCTGAGTACCAGATGCAATTTCAATTCCAGAGCTCTCTAAGATTCTACATTTTTCATCCTTGAATCGGAGATCATAACCCTTGTCAACCAACTGTCCAACACTAAGAAGATTATGCTTTAGTCCTTCCACATACAGAACATCATTGGTGTTATTCTTACCATCAAAAGAGATGGATCCTCTGCCGCAAATTCTACCTGCTGAGTTGTCTCCAAATTTCACAATTCCACCTTCATATTTTTCAAAGCTTACAAAATTACTTTTATCACTAGTCATATGATGAGAACATCCACTATTAATCACCCATTCATCCTTTTCAACAACCTGAGTGGCCAAGGCACTTTCAACATTTGCATAGCTGGCAGATTCAGTAGGCACTGGATCTTCTTCTTTGATAGCAATGAACACCCAATCACTTTCTATGGAACCTCCATGATCAGATTCATCATCTGTGACTCCTTCTTCATTGGCTTCTTGGACATAGTAGCATTTCTTTTGAACTCTAGGTCTGTTAGAGTTTGGCTTTGAACCTCTCTCCAGACACCTTGAGGCAAAATGACCAATCTTATTACAAGCAAAACATTTGAATGGCAACTTTCCTTCATACTTACCAAATCCTCTTGGCAATATTTTGGCAAAAAAGGCTTCAATTTCATCGAACTCAATTTCATCATCTTCAAGATCCTTCCTTGTCTTGTCAAATCTGTTTGATCCTCTTGAAGAGCTTTCACCTGGATCATATCTTTGTTTTCCATATACACTGGCCTTAAATGCAGATTTAGACTTAGGAAGAGAATCACCAAACTCACTCATTTCAAATGTTGAAAGCTTACCAACTAACTGATCCATTGTAACAGTTGTCACAATCCTGATCTCTTCAATGGAAACAACTTTATGCTTGTATGCTACAGGTAAGGATCTGAGCACTTTGGCAACAATCTCTGATTCTTCCAATACTCCACTAGCATTGCTGATACCGATCACAAGTTCATTCACTTTCTACATGTAGGAAGTAATGTTTTCATCTCCACTCATCATTAACCTTTCGTATTTACCCTTCAGGTTTTGTAGCTTGGCACATTTGACATATTTGTCACCTTCATACAGATTTTCCAACTTTTCCAGATTTCATGGGCAGTTTTCAATTCCAGGACATTTGCCAATTCTGTATCAGTCAGGGCACTCAATAATGCTTCTTTAGCTCAAATATTGCATTTAGCTTCCCTGAGTTCATCTAGATTTGTAGGGCCATTCTTTGGAATCTTATACTCATTCATAGTTATCAACCAAAAGGCATCACCCATACATTCCAAATGACACTGCATGCACACCTTCCAAAGGGAGTAATTTGATCCATCAAATCTTAGACTTTCCTTCTTGTAAGTCGACATCTTGGAACTCCTCAAACGGTCAAGCTTCTTTTAGAGGAACTGGCTCTGATACCAATTGTTGGAATTAGGTTAGACAACTGAGAGGGGGGGTGAATCAGTTGTCACAAATCTTTAGTACTTGCAGCAATTAATTTTTCTTTACAACTTAAATAGATTAATGGTGTAAACATTAAAGCATGAATCAACACATGAGCAGAAACAAATGAACATACTTGACACCAAGATTTTTGATGTGGAAACATGGTTAAGGGAAAACCATGGTGGGGGTTAACCCACAAGATTCGTACCCTATTAAAAGTACTTAGAAAAAGAGAAGGCACATGCCTTTGGGCGCACTGCCCAAAGCTCACTACTCAAAAGAGGCTCACTGCCTACAAGAATTTAAGTTTAACATAGAGATAATGAACTGGGAAATAGCATCTTCTTTATACCTGGTTCAGTCCCATTGAAGGCTCAAAAACTTCTGCTCTATCCCTCAAACACTTCTTCACTATATCTTCATCCTGTATTGCTCTTATTCTTCTGGTCCTCCTCTTGTCTGCCCTACCTCTATACCTTTCTTAGGATTTTATCATTTTCACACAAGGTCTACTTTTCACAACTCATCAACAATTATTTATATGCTTCATCAACCTTGAAATGAACAACAAGGTCGTCTTGACTTAACGCGGATCACTATACTGTTAGCTAAACATAGCTGAGACTTGAATCTTCTTCCAACAACACACCACCCTCCAGAGAACTACTCTTAGATCATCCGCAACATGCTTGAATCATCTGGTCAGCCAAGACTGGGAAGAACAGCAACACCAAGAAATAAATCTTCACCAAAAATCTCAATCTTCAATGCGAACCTCCAACATAGTAGTCACACGATCCAGAGACCTCCACAAGCACATTGAATTCAACAAAAACATCCGCACTCCTCCAAATCATCAGAATCACTTGCATCTTTATCCAAAAAATAAGAACTCTGTCTACCATGACTGTCACACTAGAAAGATTGCTTGCAGACCTCCAAACCATGAACCACTTGAGTTAATGATACACACTGACTTCCCAAACATGCCTCTAGATCTGCAGATCATAATATTTCAATGCGGAGGAATCCAGACCAATTTACTATCACTTTGTCTCTTCTGAACACAGCGAAACCTAGTTCTACTCAGATGGCTAAAGCTTCTTCAAATCTCCATGTAGATCTCTCAAATCTTAACTGGAGGTACTTTAGACAATCCTCTACATAGCCATATGGTCCACATACATTGATTTTCATTAATTTTCTCAATATCCTCAACATTCCAGTCTTCTAACAGGCAACAAAATAGGATATAGTTGACACCAATGGAAACAAGGATATGTTGACATCAATGACAACACCGATTAGGCACATATTTGCAATAATAATAGTATAGTGCCTTCAAGTGATACTGTAGTGCCTCTGGTAGCATAGTACCATGCTTTTGGTAACACAATAGATCACATCTGGTAGCACAGTATAGCGCTTCTGGTCTATTAGGTTTTTTGACTTGGATTTCTGATTTGTAGGGTTTCTAAACTCATCATACTCATCACTCATTGACTGACAAGCTAATTTATTTGTCTTTCAATTATCATTAATACTACCTAAGCTGACATATTTAGGGGTATTATCATTTTTTAGGTAACCTTTCCTTTCATGACATCTTGTGAATTGTTCTTGATTGCAGGTTACAGATCTTATCATCAATTAACATCCCAGATCATCCATTCAACCATGAAATCATCTTTTGATCTAGGTTTCTTGACAAAATAGGACTTCTTTTAGATCTGGGGCAGTAAAGCGTGTTTGGTAGCACAATGGCTCACTTTTGGTAGCATATTACAGCGCTTATGATAACATAGTAAATCGATTTGTGAGCCGCAGTAACTCACCTTCAATAGCATAGTCCAGCGCTTTCAGTAATACAATAGGTCACCTTTGGTAACACAGTAAAGCGCTTTTGGTCAATTTGATTTATTTTTGCTAACTCTTGAGTTTTTTGTGGAAATAATCAACTTTTATAGCTTCTTATCACTCAAATAGAGCAAATGAGGTTTTATAACATGTTCATGCAGGATGAGCTTTGAAGTAATTGTCAAATCTATCGCACTAAGTCTTAGAAACATATTGCTTTCTTAAGGGACAATTGAACAAATCATCTTTTGCAATCTAATTCTTAGGAACATATTTCTTTCTTAAGGGACAATGGACATCAATGCAAAAACACTTCAATTTTCTAAGGGACAATGGACATCAATGCCAAACACTTCAATTTCATAAGGGACAATTGACAACTACAACCGTGTGTGTGCCTAATCTAGTTGGACCTTATTTTTTCTTATAATAGGACAATTGAACCTTTTTTTTAAGTGCTTGATCTTACTTTTTAGTTATTCCTTTAGAAGGGCCTGCTTTTGGATTGCACTTCATCCAAAAGGGATGACCCTAAGCGAAGTTTTCCTTTGAACTGCTATATAAGAGGGATAAGGTGAAAGCCAAGTCCTAACCGACATTAGCCTTACCTTGTGGTGCCAAATCGAAAAGAGGTGTACTAGCTCTTTGTGAAAGCAATTTCACATTATGAAAAGTGTTTGATACTCTTAGTAGGATTGGTCAAATCTTTTAGTAGCTTGTCACATTGCTCATAAGGCATTGGTCCCTCAAAGCAACTAAGAACCATCTAGATAGTGACTACCTGATTCACCTCTGAATGTTGCAATAAATTTTAGTGCAAGGGCATAGCATGTTTTGCCCCCAAGATACTCACCATTGACTCCCTTGAGAAGAGATAGTATTCACTTGTCACCTACTTGTGGGTTTCCAAGGGGAGGGTGAGATATCCCTACCTATTGCCTCTCACAAAGATACAAATGTATGACACCTATATGGAATGACATTTGGTCAACGAAGATTTCAAGTTGTGGGCTAAACTATTACAATGAAAGCTTGTCTCTAGGGATAAAAAGTGCTTGAAATTGTTTGCAATTGTCTAATACTCGTGGAAACATTGGGCTTTTTTGTAAGCCTTGAACATACATTATCTATTGTGTTAGTCCCTTTTTCTCTTTCCAAAGTAGAACCAATCAAAATCAAATCCAAATTTATCAAAATTTGCCTTATAAACATCACTGACACCCATTCAGCGCCTTTGGTATAACATTAGATCGCCTTTGGTAGTATAGTCCAATGCCTTTGGTATAATAGTTTAGCGCTTCTAGCATCATAGTCCAACACCTTTGGTAACACAGTAGCTCACCTTTGGTAACACAGTCCCACACCTTTGGTATAATAGTCCATCGCCTTTGGTCCAGTAAATTGTTTCATCAAAGTACCTTAGCAAAATCCTAGCAAAATCTCAAACATATTGTCCTAGTTCATCCCATGGTAACCACTAGACTCCAGCAATCTATGAAGGCTAAACAAATTGCCCCAAGGAAGCACAAATTGCCTCCTCATACACGTCAACCAAGCCAACCCAACATGACTCCAAACGGTATTCCAAAAACACCAATGGAAAGACCAACCAACTTTTAAAATAGGCTGCAACATGACCAACCAACTAATCCACAATAAGGTAATGTCCCTTTGGTAGATGTAACTCAATTCACTACTGGCATGCCTCATGATTTTGCTACACCCAATTATACCATGGTTCAAGTCCCATCTCAAGAAGAGCGACACTTTGAAGAAGGTCAATCCTCTCAAGAAGATAGACCAGACCTTGATGAAATCATACAAGATCCTAAAGCTATAGCCGCATTTGAAAAAATCCTTAGTGAGAACCAAGATCATTTCTTCCACTTACTAGCCAAACAAGGAGCGCAATTACCTCAAGATTTTGATCTATCCAATCTTAAAAAGCCAAACAAATCCTATGATGCTATACATGTTGTCCAAACTATGTCAACTGTGACCACTCCCATACTCAAACAAAGCTCACAAGGGAGAACGACTAAACCTTGTGATGCACAATATGAGAATCCTCTTTATCAAAATCCAACAACAGAAAGACCTGTATCACCACTCATGATCCCTATGGAAATTTACAAACACCAACAAGAGACTCTTCAGCACCAAGCCAAACTAGCAAGACAAGCCACTCTAGCTAAATCAAACACACAACAACCTCCTAGCATATCACAAATGCCCATAGCAAGTGGAATATTGGCTACCCCATCACGAGATGGTTTCCCACCAAAATACAATCCAGGAAACACTTATGTAGCCAGGCAACAAGGGTCTCAACTGACACCACTCCCAACATCATCAACCCTCTGTATCATTAACCCAAACAATGTCATGCAACCCATGTTGGAAAGAGACACTGTGTGGCTTCATGAGTGTTGTCATTGATGGAAACAAAGTCCATCCCACACATCCGCAGGACATGGCATGTCTATACCGAAAGTCAGATTGAAGAGTATTTTGGTCCGGTGAGCAAGAACAGAGCATGCAGCAAGGTCTGACAATCAGGTATGGATCTCTCATAGGAAGTATCTCAGTAAAGTGCGGACTTGGGGAAGTCAAGAGGAGTACCATGACTAATACATTCCAGAGATTGAGCCTCCCGTGATGAAAGAGTGAAAAGATATGAACACCTAAGTGTTGAGTTCCTATTTGGCACAGTAGACTGAGGAAGAACTAACCGACAAAGTATCAGACCTTAATCCGGATGAGATATTGATGGTGATCAAGCTTCTTAAGGGATCATTCATGATTGGCCAACATGTTTAATGACTTCTATAAGTATCTCTTTGATACGCATCACTTGGTAAGAAAGGATTCAGCCGATAGACCAGAGTTTGGGAAAATATTGAGTCTTCCGAATGCCAAAATCCTTTGTACGGATATATATACCAGATGGATTACGATGTGAGGGTGTGTGTGTGGTATATGAGTGTGTGCGAAGAAAGGCAGAGATAGGTGAGGAAGTTATAATACAAGTCTGGTATGTAACAGAACAGCAACACTAAGGGAATGGAAGAATGAAATATAGTAGATTAGTTTATTGAGCCTAACCGGAACTGAACCTCAGCATATGTAGATGCCTCTGATCAATTCAAACACTTGGTTACTTTCTTTATAACTTATAGATAGTAAGTCTCTTGTAGGCAGTGAGCCTCTTGTGAGCAGTGTGCTTGGGCAATGAGCCCTAATTGGCAAGTGCCATTTGTACTTCTTATTCTTCTAACAGAGAATACAATCTTGGGTTAGTTACCCCATGGTTTTTTCCCTTAACAAGGTTTTCCACGTCAAAAATATTGTGTTTTGTGTGTTGAGTTTATTTATTCTTCCATGGTTATGTATGCTTATATGTTTTGATATTGCACTAATTGTTAAAGAAGAAAAGAAAGTCAAATAATTAAGATAACTGGTTCACCCCCCCCCCTCTTAGTTATCAACAATTGGTATCAGAGCTAAGTTCCTTCTAACAGAGCCTAACAGCTTGAGGAAGATCTAGGAATCTCAATGGATATGTATGGTATGAGGGAACAACTTCAGTATGCCCTAGATGATCTTGATCAATCTCACTCTGAAGTCAATGAGCTGAGGGAAAGACTCAAACAAACTGATGATTTCATAAATGAACTCAAAGAAAAACTAAGTATCTCAATGAAGAAAAGAAAGGAACTTCTTCAAGAATTAGCAAGTCAAAATGAAGCCAATGATACTAATGAAGATCTAAATGAGAAAACCCAGTTATGTGAAAAGTTATCAAAAGAGGTCATTATGGTAAGACATGAAATGGAATCAGGAGTTATGAAATTCACCCAAGAAATTGAAGAGAAAACAAAAAGTGAAGATAATCTAAAACAATATCTCAAGGAGAAGTCAGAAGACTGCCACAAAATGGATAGAATAATCAGGCATCTGGAATCTGATCTTGAAGAAGCTAGAGACAATGAAGAACAACTTGAGAATCAGATAGACACTCTTAAAAGGGATCTTCAAACAACAAATGAATACAAAGAGAAATTCAAGATAAGCTCAGCTCAACTTGAAGTTCTTCTTGAAAGCCAAAAGAGGGTAGAGACAAGCAAGGCTTGGGGTATGAGAAAGGGGAAAGCTACAGATCTAGTCAGAAGAACTCTGGATTAGGAAATCTAAGGAATAGGCCTAGAAGACCTCCGGTAAGGCAACCAAATGCTCAAAGATATCCATCCTTCAATGGATACTGCCACAACTACAATAACTTTGGTCATAAAGCAAATCAGTGTAGAAGAAGAATGAATCAGACTAATTCATCTTTCTCCAGACAGAGTTTTAACTACAAAAGGTATGGTCACAAATCTCAAGAATGTAGAAATATGCAAATGAATAATTTGTTCAATGGTAGATGCTTTGCATGCAATAGAATGGGACATATGGCTAATCAATGCAGATCAAGAGGATATCAGTCAAATTTGCAAAGAAATGTTGTTTTCTACAATTGCATAAGACCCAGTCATATTGCCAAATTCTGCAGAAGTAAGAATCAGGATAAAAGGGGTCCGGTGCATCATAATCAAAATCAAGACAAAGGAAAAGGAAAAGTGAATGTGGATGAAATTCAAAGGGAGATGAACAAGATCTGGGTAAAGAGAAGTACAGAAAATGTTGGGAATGGATTTGCACCAGAATCTGGTGCTGATATTCCTTCTGAAAACTAAATAAGATGAGCTCTAGCTCAGGGGGAGTCAAAACGGAAAACAAATTACCCCAGCCAGCTAATTGGTGCCTGAAATTGGCACATGGAAAGTTGCGGATTAAAGGGTTCTCAGAGAAACATCTAAATAAGCCTTGGTAAAGATATGGAAGATCCGCAAGAAGTCTAGAAGAGGTTAATCTTCCAAGATTAATTTGGTTTAACAGTCATCCGGTAAGAAGCAAAATTTTCACAGTTAGATCTGATATGATTCAAAATTAAGGAATCTTGATCTACAGATAGATGAATTGATTGGAGAAAGGAAGATAGATTGTCAATAATCATCGAGAATAACTCTAAGTGCATCTCAGTGATCTAGAAAAGATCTTTCTCAGAACAAGGAGAACAAGGCAACTAGAATGACTTAAGTTGCGCATTTATTGCAATGTGGAATTAGGGTTTGCACAGAAATATAAGGGTTCTCTTATTAAACATTTACACATTTACATTCGAGAAGAAGAGAGAAGGAGCTCTGCAACAAAATTGCCTCAAACCTCTCAAAGATCAACTGTAGAAGTCAATTCATCCAGCAATCCTATCCGGCTCATATCATGAACCCTAAAGGCGTAAAAAGGTATTTTCACTCTTGAATATCTCTCTCTAAATCTTTTGAAAGATGGCTACTCCGAATGTTGTCAAAATCACTGATAGGCCGCGTCCTAAATTCAAGAAACACCCCTACAAATCTCTGGAAGTTGATCCCTTAGGCGCATTCTCTAGCATTCCGCATGGGGTTCTGCATGTAGAAGATGTTAGTGTTTACATACCTACAAACATTGAAGAATTTGGGGAATCCAAGCTGATGTATATCTACCACAAGGAACTGATAGATGAATCACTTGAACTTAAACCCCAATACAAGGCCATCTGGGATAAGCATTTCAGACATTGCATCCATTTCCCCTTTTTTGCAGAAGATGAGTGGGTCCAGTATGTTCTAAGCAGAGTGCATGACAACTTCATGTGGTTGATAAGGCCGTTTAAGATCACAAAAGATGCTATTAGGGCAGTGACCGGTTTGCACTCATCCGGAGGGTTACCTGTTCTCAAATCGGTCAAAAACCAAACTGTGAGTGAGGCTACCAGATCAAAATTTGACAAGAGAGCAATGACAATTGAAGATATCACTGATCTAGATATCAAGTTTGCCTCCATGATAATTGGTTACAAGATATATCACTCCAGCAGGGAAAATTTAGTACCCGGAACTGCAATTTACACTGCTTATCAGATGCTAAGAGAAAATGCTGACTATGATCTTTGTGAGCTTCTCTTGAACCAATTGTTCAAGAATTTGCAAAAAATAAAGAAGGATAAAAAGAATTCATTTAAGTATGGTGGCTTGATACTTTGCCTATTCTTCTACTATATGAATGAGCTACTCGGAACTAGTGGCTGGATATGGCAAAATGACAGAATTGTTGCCATACAAATCAGGGATTATATGTATGGGCTTGGTGATGCTAAGGCACAAAATATAGCACTGTGGGGTTACTTTAAAAACTTCCAAAGCATGATGTAGGCCAGAGAGAGAATCCCCCAATCTCTAGTTGAAAAATATGAAGATACAATGTGCTTCATGGTAGACACTGATCAATGCCTAATGGAGGCAGTGGAATCGAGAATAGTATGGATTATGCCAATGGTCTATGAGGTGGATGAGAAAATTCTGGAACTGCATGTCCAACATCTACTAAGTCAGCCTAACGACCTTAAGGCAGAAAGGTTTGGAACCTTCGAAGAATTGAGTGTAAAAGTTCATGTTGAACTAAGACAGCCTGAGATCAAGAGAAAAGTGAGAAGAGGAGTAGAGGAAGTTGCCAAAATATTTGTCATTTCTAAAGAAGCAGTCAATGCAAATAGAGAGAAATTAGAAAGAGCTGAGAAGGAAAGACAAGAAGCAGAAAAAGAAAGTAATGCGGTGCAAGCCCCCTCCTAGACCAAATCCTCCAAAAGCTTTGCACCAACCACCTCTAAGAGTCAAAAAGCATCAAAACTGGATTAGATGAGGAGATCAAGAAAATGAAAAAGAAGAAGAAAATATCTGGTGAATCCTCTACCAGTCAAGGCAAGGAAGAAAAGGTAGAAGAATTTGTTTGAAATCCTAGTCTCTGCATTGATGATATCATCAAATCAGTCACTCTGGATGGGAACTTGAAACCAATGACTGAATTTTATGATGAATATAATGAAGTTGACCAGAAGATCTTGCAAGATGCTATAGTCAGGTATCTTAACATTTATAACAAAGCATTCATTGAAATCATATCTCTGATTCCCAAAAGCTTAGAGAAGGAACTTGAAATAAGAAAGAATAATGCCATGGAAAAAGACCTAGAAATTCGAGAGCAGATTGCTATCCAACTATATCCTTCCATTACCCCTCAACAAAAGAACATGATCTTCAAGGACTGCAAGGATGAGTTCCGAAGCAAAGCAAGAATGAACTAGCTTATGCTTGGAGAAACTGAGAAAGTGGCAAAATAAATAGAAGATATCCTCTGGAATGCTTTTAAAAGATTCAATCTTCCTGTTATAGAGGACTTAGGTGATGAACCCTCTGCCATTGATGACGAAGGAAAATCTACTGTGAAAAATGTAGAAGAGCTAAAGGACATAGGTGAGGAAAGGACTTAGGACTTGGATTCCTTTTCTTCAGAAGAGGAAGTCCCTGAAGAAGTAAACATCTCTCTTCCAGATCCCCCTGCTGACTCCGGAACTGAAGGAGAAGAAAGAAAAGATGAGAAAATGGTCAAGAAGAAGAAGTCAAGGGAAGAGAAAAAGATCAAACAAAGAAAACCCCAGATGACAACTCTGAGGCCACAGAAGGGAAGAGAACTTTGTCTCCAGCAAGAGACACTGCAGAAGCAGTCAAAGACTTCCTGACAAAAGAAATGACAGAATTAGATGAATCGGAGCTAGTCCAAGGACCATTCAATTTTGATTCCCTCTCCCCAGTTCAGACCATGAAGATAGCATCCTTTTCCCAAGCAAAGGCAAAAGAAAAAATTCTGAAGTCTCACATGGAAGACTGTGAGTTGATAGAGATTGCATCTAGTGTGTTGGAGAAGATCATGCCATCCTTCCAGAAGGATCTTTTGACCTCTTCATTCGGTAATCTAAAATCTCTTGTTAATTCTGTTAGCACACATTTTGATTCTTTGGAAAAAGCAGTAGAAGAGAAAGTCTGGAAAGAATTTTTGGATAAGAGATTCTCTGAAATACAAGGACTTATAAGAAATGATAGGAGAAATTTGGACATTGGGATAAAGAGCTTAGAAAATGCTCTTAAAGATGGTAGAGGAATATATAAATTTTGTTTATCCTGGTCTAAAGTGACAATGGATATTGAGAAGAAAGTGAAAGAACAAGAGAGTAAAATGTCAAGTTTATCTCAGAATTTTGATCCTCTCACCACATCCATAATAAACCAAGAATGTCAGACTATTGCTATGCTAAATGAACTAAAGAAACTTCAAAAGGAAAGGAAGAATATAATAAGCAGGATGGGTGAACTTAGAGGGATAATTATCCCTAAGTTAGAGGCCATGCATAAGGCCCTAACTAATGCTCAGACCACAGCCTAGACCAGTGATCTAATAGATCTAAAGAGGACAGAAGCTTTTGCATTCCTGTTAAGTGGTCACATCTCAATTTTGGATAGGATGAAGCAGAGTTGGGCAATAGAATTTGTCTAGTTGAAGACAACTTTTGCAGATATACTTTAGTATATGTAAGTATAACATGTATATATATTTATGCGGCCAAGTATAGATTGTTTTTGGAAATTTTGGTGTGCGGAGCCTACCCTTTTCCACTGATGTCAAAGGGGGAGTGAGGAGTAGTCAAAAATGTGGAATCTAGCTAAGGGGGAGATCCAGAAAAGTGTACATAAGAACAGAGCATCGGCCAAGGGGGAGCAAGCTATAACACCTAGTCATTTTTCACTAAGTGTTGCCATCAATGCCAAAGGGGGAGATTGTTGGCAAGATACACTGTGTGGCTTCATGAGTGTTGTCATTGATGGCAACAAAGTCCATCCCACACATCCGCAAGACATGGCATGTCTATACCAGAAGTCAGATTGAAGAGTATTTTGGTCCGGTGAGCAAGAATAGAGCATGCAGCAAGGTCTGACAATTAGGTCCAGATCTCTCAGAGGAAGTATCTCAGTAAAGTGTGGACTTGGGGAAGTCAAGAGGAGTACCATGACTAATACATTCCAGAGATTGAGCCTCCGGTGATGAAAGAGTGAAAAGATATGAACACCTAAGTGTTGGGTTCCTGTTTGGCAGAGTAGACTGAGGAAGAACTGACCGGCAGAGCATCAAACCTTAATCCGGATGAGATATTGATGGTGATCAAGCTTCTTAATGGATCATTCATGATTGGCTGACATGTTTAATGACTTCTATAAGTATCTCTTTGATACACATCACTTGGTAAGCAAGGATTTAGCCGACAAACTAGAGTTTGGGAAAATATTGAGTATTCCGGATGCTGACTAGAAAGATGTTGAAATCCTTTGTGCGGATATATATACCAGATGGATTACGATGTGAGGGTGTGTGTGGTATATGAGTGTGTGTGAAGAAAGGCAAAGATAGGTGAGAAAGTTATAATACAAGTTCAGTATGTAACAAAACAGCAGCACTAAAGGAGTGGAAGAATGAAATGTAATAGATCAATTTATTGAGCCTAACCAGAACTAAACCTCAGCATATGTGGATGCCTTTGATTAGTTCAAACACTTGGTTACTTTTTTTATAACTTGTAGATAGTAATTCTCTTGTAGGCAGTGAGCCTCTTGTGAGCAGTGTGCTCAGGCAGTGAGCCCTAATTGGCAAGTGTCATTTGTACTTCTTATTCTTCTAATAGAGAATACAATCTTGGGTTAGTCACCCAGTGATTTTTTCCCTTAACAGGGTTTTCCACGTCAAAAATATTGTGTTATGTGTGTTGAGTTTATTTCTGCTTCCATGGTTATGTATGCTTATATGTTTTGATATTGCACTAATTGTTAAAGAAGAAAAGAAAGTCAAATAATTAATATAACTGATTCACCCCCCCTCTCAGTTATCAACAACCCCAACATTCACAAAATGTCAATACAACCTATGTCCCTCCACCACAACATTCTTCCACACTCAATCTTACCTATCCCCATCTTAATCAACCCCAACCATCACAAAACCCATCTACCTATGTCCCTCCACCACAACGATCATCTACACTAAACTTTTTCAACACATATCTCAATCAAGCCCAACCATCACAAAAGCCATCTACCTATGTCCCTCCACCACAAAGATCTTCCACTCTCAACCTAACCCACACCTATCTCAACCCTCAAAACTCTCAAAACCAAACTTCCTATTGCTATACTCCACCATCACAACCAAACCCAACAAACTTTAGCTTTCCTCCACAAATTTCTTTCTTCACACCACCTCCACAATACCAAAACTCTAATCTATAACCATCACAAATCCTACATTCTTACCTAGCACCACCCCCACCTCCCCAAAATCAAAACAACCAAAACCAACCCAATCCAAACCCACCATACGCCACATACAACTCCAACCAATCATACGAACCCAACCAATCATACAACCCTTATAACGCCAATACCCATGGCTTCAACTATAATCTTCCATATGGGAAACAACAACCACCTCTAGTACAATAGGAGATGTTTCCAACCCCTCCCACAACTATGGAGCTCAAACTTGTTGAAGTACAACAACAACAAGATGATCTTACATTTGGTCACACTACAAAAACCTTCTCCTTGGAAGGGGTTTGTCCTTATCCATTTGATCGGTCATTGCAAATGATCCCTTTTCCTCCCAACTTCACTATACCTAAATTTGATAAATACAAAGGAAGAGGAGACCCAAAAGACCACATTAGAGAATCATATATCTCCTTTTTTGAGGTCGCACATAACAATACATATCTCAAGTGCCTCTTTCCTCACAGTCTTGGAGGTCAAGCTATAGAATGGTTCTCGCATCTACCTACGGGTATCAAATCTTTTAACGAGCTTACGAAAAAATTTGCCACCCATTTCTCATACAACATAGAACATGAGGTCTCCATGACTAATTTATGTAACAACAAACAAAAAAATGGGGAAACTCTTATCTCCTTCCTTTAAAGATGGAGACACATGGCCAGCAAATTCCCATTCAAAATACCTAAAAAGCAACTTGTTAGTATATTTGTGCAGAACCTCAACCAAGAATTGGGTTTCCATTTGCAAATACTAAGTGCTACAACCTTTGACGAGATTACCTATAAAGGCATCAACATAAAAAAATCTCTCATCGCTAAAGGCGTGGTCAAAATATTCAAAGACAACAAAGACAATGCTCCCCAACAACAATGAAATGATAAGCCTAAATACTGGAACAAAAACAAAAACGTGGTCAATGATGGTGTGGTGGATTCCAAACATGTCCAAACACTACAAACACCCCTTAATCTTTCATTCAAACAAAACCAACCTTCACCTTAACAACAACAACAACAATGACAAAACCAAAACCAACAGTATCAACAAGAACAACCTCCCCAAGATTACCCTCCACGACGTAAGTTCACTCCCTTGGGAGAGCCTATAGAGTCGATTCTACAGAAACTTATCCAAAATGGACTCGTCATGTTACCAGATTCTCCCTCATATGGTAAACCTACTTACAAACCCTCATGGTACAAAGATAATGAATATTGTGAATACCATAGGACCAAAGGACACAAAACCATATCATGCATGAAACACAAGCACAAATCCAAAACTTTATTGATAGAGGTGAAATCAAATTTGATGCACCCCCTAATCAAAACACAAACAATGATCTCAACATGTACAAGGAGCCATTCCCTAACCATGGTCAAGGTTAAAATTCTGACAAAGGTAAAGGTATCAACAAAGCCTCAACTTCCTATGACTCTATTGTAGGTCATTTTGAAGAAAGTCATGTGTCCACCATCATTATCAAAGGTAAATCTATGGATTGCACTGTCACAACTCGTCATGGTCGTGTTACCCTTTGTGGGCCTACACCAAGTCTCTCAACCGAATCTAATTACAATCTTGTCAAACATCTAGGGAAAATCCCTGCACAGATCTCTATTTTGGACCTTCTACAGTCATCACCCGCACATAAAGTTGTGCTAGAAAAAGCCCTACAAGAGTCTTTTGTTCCTAATAACATAGCAGTCACAGATTTCCAAGCTATAATAGTTAACATCGCCTCACCTTACAATGTGGTCTTTTCTGAGAAAGACCTCCCATCCCACAATCCATGTCACAATGATGCACTTCACATTGAAGTTTTCATCCATAAATGAAAGAGCAAACGCATCCTTATAGATGGTGGTGCTAGTCTCAATATCTGCTCTCTCAAATTACTTAAATAGTTAGGATACTCTGAGGATCATGTCAACATTGATCAAATCATTACAATCAAGGGGTATGATGATGCTGAGCGTCATTCAAAAGGTGTTATACATTTCCTATACAAGTAGGCCCCATCATGCTTGAAACTAGGTGCCAAGTCCTTGACATTGAGTTACCTTATAACATTATCTTAGGATGCCCATGGATCCATGCTATGAAAGTTGTTCCCTCCATGTACCATCAGTCTCTCAAGTTCCCATTTAATGGTACAGAGATCACTATCCCTGAAGACCCTAATCCCTTTGAATTTTGTCGCAACTTGCAAGGCAATTATAAGAATAGAAACCAAGTGCCAAATAATGACAAAGCCAAAGAATCCCCATTGTATGTCAAGCCTAAAAATCTAAAAAAAGCCTCTAAAGTTGAACCCAATCTTAAACCTATTCCCAAAATCACAACACACATCCGTGATACAGGCTTTGGTGAATATGATATCTCTAAATCTTGTTGTGTAGGGTGGATGCCCTTATCCCCTAAATCCTAGGACCAACCGCCCATAGCCAAAGCAACTAAGAAAGAAGCTATCCCTCCTCCAGCATCCTTAACCCAATTCCAAGAGGGAAAGTTATTGGTAGAGGAAACTATTGAATACATCTCATCTTGGCTCTACAAAGAGAAAGAACCAGTCACCATACCAATCAAACATTATGGCAATGGCCTAAGAATTGTCAAGAACATGGGCTACAAAAGAAAAGGTGGCCTTAGGAAAGATAATCAAGGTGACATAGAACACATTATTGTGAAGAAGAAGCTAGACAAGAAGGGGTTAGGATTCAGTAGAAAGGTACCACGCACCTTGGACATAGAGGGTATTCTCGACAAGGTAGCACAAACTTCTCTCGCAGATTCGATGTCTACAAAGGATATCATCAACAACTCTTATCTCCATATGATTGACCTATTCACTAAATCCTCCTTATTTATGCTATCATCTGTATCCTTAACATCAACCACTAGCACCCAGATTGTAACACTTGTCTACCCTGAACTTATTGATTGGGACCAACAAGGGTCCCCCATTCTAGATGTTTTTAGAACGATGAAGTTATTGCAAAGTTTATGGGACTCCAGGATGGTATCCCTCTGGGCGATCAAAAAGTTGGTTTTGTAATGGAACTAGAGTAAAATGCTTATCTTGGTGAGAATACCAAATCCTCCAGTCTCAAAAGTAAAAATAAAGAAAGATCTCTAGGTGAAAACCACACTGTGGCACCTCCTAATCAGAAAACAATAAAAATAAAGGATGTATCCAAATGTGAAAACCTAATTGTGAAACCTGAGGATGGAGGATTTGACCTTCCCCTAATATCTAAGTATCAAGAGAAGTCAACTCTCCTAGTGGAAGATTCTACAGAGATAAATCTTGGCACAAAACAAAATCCTAAGACCACATTCCTTGCAGCATCATTATCAAAACAAGAGCACAAGAATCTTACCAACTTCTTATAGTGAACCATCAACTTTGCATGGACCTATGCTGATATGCTAGAGTTGGACCCTTCACTAGTAGTTCACTATCTCACAATTGATCTAAAGGCTAAACTAGTCAGATAGAAGCTAAGGAAGATGCACCCACAGAGTGCTCTCTTGGTGAAAGTGGAAATACAAAAATTCCTAGATGCAAAACTTATCAAGCCTATTGATTATCCAAAATGGGTCTCAAACATTGTACCTATGGCTAAACCAAATGGGGGCATTTGCATGTGTTCTGACTTCAGAGATCTCAACAAAGCATGCGCTAAAGATGACTTTCCAGTGCCAAACATTGATCTCATAGTAGACTTGACTACTAGTCATGAAATGCTTTCTCTAATGGATGGATTTTCCAGCTACAATCAGATAATGATAGCAGAAGAAGATCAACATAAAACTACTTTCACTTGTCCTTGGGGCACCTATTATTGGTACATCATGCTATTTGGTCTTAAAAACACAGGTGCAACCTATCAATGAGCCATGATAGTGATATTCCATGATCTCTTTCATCACATCATGGAGGACTATGTTGATGATATACTAGAAAAGTCTTCTAGGGAAAATCACATACAAGTTCTAGGACAAATCTTTGACAGGCTAGAAAAATATCAAGACTCAATCCAAAGAAGTGTGTCTTCGGGGTAACCTTAGGAAAACTGTTGGGATACATCGTATCTCACAGAGGCATTGAAGTAGATCCAGCAAAATTCAAGGCTATATTGGAGATGCCTCCACCAAAGAATCTAAAAGCATTAAGGAGCCTTCAAGGAAGGTTACAATCCATTAGACAGTTTATCTCATAGCTAGCAGATAAATGTCGACCATTTCAACACTTGCTCTGAAAGGATGTCTCATTTCGATGGGATGATAAATGTCAAGTGGAATTTGATCAACTTAAAGAGTATCTAGCTACACCTCCTATCTTGGTACCACCAGTCGCCGATAGGCCTTGATCTTGTACATCTCAACTACAACTGCAGCCCTAGGGGCTCTTCTAGCACAATATGATGAGTCAAGAAAAGAGCATGCAATCTATTATATCAATTGAACCTTGGTGGGTTATGAACTCAATTATTCATCTATGGAAAGAGCTTGTTTAGCTTTAGTGTTTGCTTCCCAAAAGTTGTGGCATTACATGCTAAACCAACACATAAATCTAATAGCCAAAATTGATCCATTAAAGTATCTACTAGCAAAAGCAACTCTCACAAGAAGACTAGCTAAATGGGTCATGATCCTTAGTGAGTTTGACATTGAGTATGTGGATCATAAAGCAATCAAGGGACAAGCCCTAGCAGATCAACTAGCAAAAGCACCCATGAAAGATGTACATCCTATGGTATCTGACTTTCTAGATGAAAATCTCTTCACTCTCTCTACCTCAGTAATGTGGAAATTGTATTTTGATGGTTCCTACACAGCATGGATTAGGGGCCGACATCCTTTTTATCACACCACAAAATGACTATATCCCAAAGTCATATCAGCTTGCATTTCCTTGCACCAACAACATAGCCGAGTATAAAGCACTCCTCATAGGTCTCTATACAATAGTCTAATGGGAAATCAAAGAACTACAGGTATATGGAGACTCTCAACTAGTCATTCGACAAGTCACTGATGAGTACCAAACAAAAGATGAAAAGTTGGTCCCTTACAAGCAACTAGTGGATGCCTACAAACCACACTTTTCAAGCATCACTTTTGAGAAAATTCCAAGAGAACATAACAAAGCTGCAGATTCTATGGCTTCTGTAGGGTCACTTATAGACATGCCTGCAAACACACAAAAATGTGAATTCTTGATTGAGCAATTGTTGATACTAGCCATCAATGTTCCAACTACTGAAATCATCTGTAAACTTGGTGGTCTCAATTCCCCATGGTACAAAGATATCTATGAATACCTTAAATAGGTACCTTTCCCTTTGAACTATCTACAACCCAACACAAAACCTTTATCCATTGATCATCCTGTTACACCATTCTGGGTGATACACTATATTGTCAGAGTCTCGATGGTATCCTCTTATGATGTCTTAATGTGGAAGAAGTTGAGGCTACCTTACGAGACATACACAAAGGTGTCTGTGGTACACATTCTACTAGTCCTAACCTCGCTAAGAAGATACTATGCACAGGGTATTATTAGCCTACAATAGAACAAGATGCTTTACAATTTGCTAAGAAGTGTCTACAATGACAACAACATGGAGATTTGATTGATGCACCAGCTCATGAACTACAACCTGTGACAACTCCATGGCCTTTTTCACAATGGGGTCTCGACCTCGTAGGACAAATCCATCCATCCTCATCCAATGGCCATAAATTTATCATTATCGCCACTGAGTATTTTACGAAGTGGGTAGAAGCCATTCCCATGACTTATATCACCGGCAAGCAAATAGCAAAGTTTATCCTTAACTACCTCATTTGTTGATACAGTATCCCCCAATCCATTGTCACTGATAATGGGAGAGCATTCAAGAATCAAGATGTCTGTGCCTTGTGCACCCAACATAATATCCAACATTTCTTTTCTACTCCCTACTATCCACAGAGTAACGACCAAGCTGAGGCTTCCAACAAAACCATTCTCAAAATCCTCAAGAAAACGGTCAATGAAGTTGGTCGTGATTAGCACCTACAACTCAATCCCAACCTATGGGCCTATCGCACTAGTATCAGAACACCAACTAGTGCAACACCCTATGCCTTGGTCTATGGCTCTGAAGCCATTCTACCTATAGAGGTCGAGATCCCATCCCTCTGAGTATCCATGCAAAACCTGATTGATGGAGAGGAGTATCGCACTTCCAGATTAGTTGAGCTAGAACTATTAGATGAGAAGTACCTTGCAGTGCTTAATCATCTTCATGTCTATCAAAACCACCTCTGGCACAACTATAACAAGAAGATCAAAGAAAGACAGTTTAAAGTTGGTGACCTTGTCTTAAAAGAAAATCAAAGAAATCAAGCAGATCAAGAGAAGAAGGGCAGGTTCGAGCCTAATTGGTTAGGACCCTTTGTTATCACAACAGCATATGGATCAGGAGCTTATACTTTAGCTATACCTGAAGGCATTCCTCTAGATGAGCCACTCAACAATGTTCATCTCAAGAAGTTCTATCCCTGGTCCTCAGAGTATCCATCTCAAAAAAATAAAAAAAGTCAAAAAAAATCAAAAAAACAAAACAAAAGAAAAAGTAAACAAAATAATCCATCCTCTGATGAAAACCTGGTAAACAGGTGCCTTGGATAAGTACCATAGTGAAAACCTGGCAAATAGGCACTATGTGTAGAATCAGCATCCATCATCTATCGAGTCTTGTTCATTCCATGTCCATTTCATAATCAACTTCATCCATAGTAAAACCATTGACCTTTTGCATTTCCATTTCCCTATCTAGAATAGCTTGGAAATTTGTGAATGTCCATCACTTATCCTATGTCAGTTATCATAGTTTATCCTATGGCAAGTTATCCTATGTCCAGTTATCCATGTCTTATCCTATGTCTAGCTATCTATGTCAATTGTCAGCTTATACTATGTCTAGTTATCCATGTCTTATCCTATGGCAAGTTATCCATGTCAATCATCATTGTTATCCTATATCCAGTTATCAATGTTTTGTCCTGTGTCAAAACGTGGTCCATGTCAAAGTTTTCCTGTGTCAAAAATTTATCCATGTCAAGTTATCCTAGGTCAACTATCTATGTCTTCCTATCATCCATTGCTATCCTATGTCAGTCAACCATAACAACACCTCTACCAGAATGGGGGCAACTCTTTCCTTCACCTAGGTCTAGGAATGGATCCTTGTTCGTGATTGATCAAAAACTGCAAATAAAAAAACAAAAACACTTCATCCTTCAAGCAATAACACAAAAAAGAACAAAAACACTTCCAAACTAAAACAAAAACAAAAACACATCAATCATTGCAAAAACAAAAACACATCAACCAATCCATCATTCATATCAACTGTCTTATATAGATTGTCACACTCTTGAAACCAGACCCAGCGTCTTATACAAGGTATTTCATTTCTGAAACCAGACACCTTCATCGTTGTGTTGATCTAGGGATATATCATTCCCCACAATGACAACACATTCATTATCAATCATCACATCACTCAGAACTACATATCATCATCTCAATCTTAAGGTACCTTGATCCCATGGATATGGGTATGTAGGCCTGGTCTGGCATATGAAGGAAGTATCCAGTACTCAGGTCCATAAGATATCACCATCTCCCCTCACATCATCTTATCATACAGTATCAAATGCCAACCAGAACTACATATCATCTCATCTCAATCTTAAGGTACCTTGATCCCATGGATATGGGTATGTAGGCAGTCGGGTATACAAAGAAAGTTTCTAGTACTCAGGTACATAAGATATCATCATTTCACCTACCCAAGCTCAAACACCTTGACCCACTCATCACTCTACCCAGAACTACATATTATCATATTCATCTTTCATTGTAATGTGCCTTGATCCTGTGGATACAGGGTATGTAGGTAATCTAGAATATGAAGGACGTATCTAGTACTCAGGCACATATGATTCATCATTCTTCACCCATTTCAATCCATGAACACTCCATCTTTCTAGTCTTCCCTTTATCAAAATCCATCCACCCCAACTTGACTAACTCAAGTAAAAACTAAACTATGCATCCTATCATAGAAAAAGTCCTTAAACAATCTGAAGCAAAAACACCTACTTGCAGAGCCATATCTTGTCCTACATATCGATTGCCAACATCTGCTACATCAATCAACTTCAACCAAGCAACAGATCAACAAACTTGTCTTATACAGGATGTTCCATGATCGAAACTAGACCAAGTGTTTTATACGACATGTTGCATTTCCTAAAACTAGACCTTATCCTATCAACAGATCAACACCCTTTAACGAATATATCATTCCTACAATAAGGCTATTATCTATCCTATCAACCCATGTCAATCCAATCTATCCTGAGGAACCTCTTTGGCAAGAGAATATGTTGGTTGTATGTTTACTTTGTAAGTCAGTCAATTTGCTTTTTGGTTTATCTTTTTTTTGTCCCTTTCCCATTACTTATTCAAGACTAACCTGATTTATCTATATCTTGGTATATTGCGATGCAGTACGAATTGGGGGCATAGTCATTGATTTTGTGTGCCGTGTTTGAGGAATGATCTTTAGTATCTTTCTTAGCAACATACATATCTTGTGCGTGTGTTACAACCTAGCATCTTACATATTAATATGCTTCTTGCATTCATGTATTGAAGTTTATTTTATGTTCAAGCCTATGGCTCATTCACATATCCAACAAGGTTATATTATGTCTAAGGGATCTAAGTTCAAACCGCTTGCTTGTAGAGTCAACGTCCTATGCATTGGATACAACAGCACCTTGGTCTTTTATACCTTGGTGGCAAACTATCCATGTGCTATATCAAAAATAAGGATTGCTCTTTATAAACATTTGTGAACTCGTTGCAACAAGCTTATCCATGTCCCATTCATTTATCCATGTCATCATATAGTTTTTTCAAGCAAAGATTGATCAATACTCTTTCTATCGTGATTCTATTCTGTCTCCACTTTCTTCTATCCAACCTCGTCTTTCTCAAACACAATCTTCTAGTCAAGCGTCAACTCAGTCCTTTTGTTGCTTCCCTGTTTTTCCTCTCGAGGGGGCATCCTACGCCAGCTACACTAGGGCATCAAAATTATATCATGTCTTCAACAATCATTTTCTTTGAAGCAACGCTATAAACTGCATTGCATCAAAGAGGGGCAAAATGTAGACACCCAAAAATGACCATGTCTTCACATCACTTGCATTTTAATCAAATCTGTCAAATCACCTGCATTTCAACATTAATTAAATAATCTAATTATTTAATTAATTTCAGCAAAATCATTAATTTCCTCTAAATCACATATTTTCAACATTAATTGAATAAATCCTCTTTATTTAATTAATTTCAATAAATTTCCTCTTTATCCATCCAAATTAAATAATTTTTATTATTTAATTAAATCATTATCATCTTCCAATTTTTAAATCCACATCAATTGAATAAATTAATTATTTAATTAATTTATCATTTTAAATCCTCTTATCTATAATTAAATAATTTCTAAATTATTTAATTAATCAACCATTCTTCCAAATTTAAATAAATCATTCAAATTTATTTAAATTGAATATCAATCTCTAAAAATAAAATATAATCAAATATTTTATTTAAATTTCATCATGCAAAATAAATTAAATCAATTTATTTGTTTAATTTATTTAAGTCTTCATATCTTAACTATTCTTCAATCATGCACAATCAATTAAATAAATTTATTTATTTAAATATCAGTTATCTTCCAATTCCTCTAAAAATATCATGTTAACTCATGTGCACAATCAGTCTTATTTTTAGAACTTCAAAAAGCAAATCTAAAATTAAGTTAATTGGAAAAAAAGATTCTAATTTATGAAATCAAATCTATCTTTATCATGTCTATTCCATGTCAATTATCAAAAAGCAATTATCTTAATAAAAATACCTTTTTGGAGTGACACATGTCGTGTGCACATTCATCATGAGTTATTTGATTTATCTCAACCATCCATTTTATGGAATTATTTCATCCATTGATCGATCATGTCTGAAACCTATATAAACCCCCCTCATCTCCATAACAAATCATCTTCCATCATTTAGCCTTTTGATCTCTTCGATCATTTATTCTCAAGCATCCATACAACGCATTGAGTATTCATCGCATCGTTGAACACATTGAGCACTTTGAACACAAACACAATCTACATCTGCTTGTTGCAAACATGGTTTCGCAATTTATGAAGCAATCCACATTTGACCAAGATCCAAACAATCTAAGCGATAGCTTCTTTGTTCATAATTTGATTTATTTATTGATTTGGTTATTGCTTAGATAGATCTTTTGATGTTATAGGTAATTCAGTTGTTATTATCATTACTTTTTGATCTTATCATTCAACCTCTCAATTTTTCCTATACACAAACTTAAAAATGTGCAAGCAGATGAGGCACAAGAAAAGAAAATGAACTACTGGGGTGACTTATGCTCTTTTTCTAAACATCTATACAAGGACGACAAATATATTAATTAGAACTATTATGGTAAATAAGCATATGAATTGTGATAGCATAGATAAGGTGCATCAATTACTTGACAATGATCTTCAAGGTCTGCACTCTCATGGAATACAATATTGTGCCATAAATATAATTTTTGAAAAGTCGTCGTAATTTTCAAGTAGACCAAAACCCACTATCTCTGGCTGTGCTCATTCATGATGCAATGATCACAGGATATGTGCATTATGGGTTTGTTGAAAAGCTCAAGAAACTTACACAAAAAGTTGTAATAAGTGTAAATCTTATTCTGCATCTCATGTTGTGTACTATAAAATGTAACAAAATACCCGAATAGCCTATTAATATGCCTCAAAAATAATAAGTGCAACCTTAAAAACTAAATATCGATGCTCAGGCAACACCTGAAAATGGCATATCGAAGAACCTAAGAAGTGGCACACCTATCCAAATGGATAGATTCCCTACATCTAGTAACACGTTTCTTTATAATCATTTCCTCCATGCACTCCCCTGTATTATGGATCTATGCCCTAAAATGGATTTGTTGGAAAGACTCTAGAAACTTTAGGCATCAAGAAAATACATCCATCAAAGCCTAGCGGAAGGGGAGTTTTTGTCAGATGATGGAGTTGCAAGTGCTCTAGCGGCCAGGCAAGCACGCCAACTATTTTACTAAAATCCTAAAAGAGATGCAGCCCCCATGGACTGCAATAACTGCAGGATATTCATAAAATGATTTTGTTAAAAAGGCTTAGAAAACTTTCAAGCAAAGCGACTAGCAGGTATAAGGCCATCTCACTTAGTCAGCATCCTTCCTACATGTGCTAATGATGGAAGTTTTAGAACAAAGCGTGGACATTCATCAAGGCATACAGATTAGTTATTTTTAATCAAAACATTGTAGTTGTATCTTTTGTTGGTAGGATACACGCAAGAAATGGAAACAAAGAGAAGACACATGAACTGTTTGATAGAGTACCTCAAATCTTTGTCTACGTCTAATGAAGTTGCAACAACTAGATTTTAATTTTGTGCTGGAAAACAAAGAACCGATATGTAATGTCCCCTTGTCACAAGTCAACATTTTCAAAACTTTGAACACATTTCCAACTTGTAAAGAGAACGTTATTATACCAAACTTTCTTAATTTCAATTATAGCAATAGATAAATGATATATTCAATCACATAAGAACATTGCCTTTAGATTTTCAATAATTAACATCAATTATCATTTTCTATCTTGTATCCATAATCTTTGTGATTACTTTCAATACGCATTCTCTATCACTTATATTTCATATATTCCTCTTAGATTCACTATGATATTCTTTATCGTTAATGTCATGATCTCTATCAGTATATATATATTTATCATCACTATCCATGCATTAACTCTTAACTTCATATGAGATGAGGTGAAAGGATGCCCTTTGGCCAATCATGGGTCCACTATTAATCCTTTGGCACGAGGGGTGACTTCTTCACCAACTGGAGCCAAAAGCCACTTCCACTTGTCCAAGGGGTACCTTTTGTACCTACTGAGACAAGGGCCATATCCACTTGTCCAAGGGGTGCCATTGCACCTACTGAGACAAGGGCCACTTCCACTTGTCCAAGGGGTACCTTTTTTGTACCTACTGAGACAAGGGCCATATCCACTTGTCCAAGGGGTGCCATTGCACCTACTGAGACAAGGGCCATATCCACTTGTCCAAGGGGTGCCATTGCACCTACTGAGACAAGGGCCACTTTCCACTTGTCCAAGGGGTGCCATTGCACCTACTGAGACAAGGGCCACCTTCCACTTGTCCAAGGGGTGCCATTGCACCTACTGAGACAAGGGACAAAACATACCCATGTTGGCTACTATACATCTCAAACTCACCATCTCATATGAGGTTATATGTTAATCTTATATGTTTCATCAACAACATTTCTTATCTTATGTAACATCTAACATTGTATTTCCTAAGAGTTTATACTTATCATATCATGAAGTTTAAACAACATATAATACAGTAATAACATATTGCATAACTTGGAATTACTCTAATATGCGATTCAACTTTAAGATCATAACATTCCTATATATGTAATATAATGAGCCAATTTAGAGTACTAAATCATGAAATGCAATTACTAATCCTAATGCCTATTTGAATCTGAATCAAGACAACTTTTACACAGTTATTATCAGAAATCAGAATATATTATTCATTAGATGCAAAGGCATATGCATACAAATTAGGTCAAGTATTTATTAATGGAGTAAGAGCATCATGGCGTACCTTACTGTGTATGGTGTCTGGCTGCTGTAGAGTCTTGGAATTACTCTCTTTGTTGTATATGGTGTTGCTCTTGTTATTTCCTATGTGTTGGTCATGATGTTAGTCATTCGCAAACATAGAATAAAAGTTACACAACAACCTTTACTCATCTTGAAAGATACGATGAATTCAAAGAATTCATGATCCCAAGTCTCCGTTGATTAGGTCTTAATCTACTGATGTTACTCAGTGGTTGATGTGTGTTGCTGTTTTCCATTCAGGGGCCTTACGTGTTTCTGCACTGTTCATCATCATCATCTTCAAATATCCTGCTCTGGATGTTCGCTCTGCAAGTCTCCAACAATTCCACCTCTGCACTGTAAATTTAGTCAAATAATGTGCATACAGGCTAATATTTGCATGATTTCTACCATTATTTATGATTCTTTGCATGATATTTTCAATACTACATGCATTTAACCAAATATGCTAAGGATCTTCAGTTACCTACGAGATTTCAGCATATTTCACTGTTTCTGCTTGTTATTTATCATGATTTGCAGTTATGGTGATGAATTAATGAAATTGAAAAAAGGAAAAGGGTTAGAGAGTGAGATTCCCAAAATTACTGGACTTAGATCACTGATTCACATACAAGCTCCCATACTTGCAATGAAAAGAAGGAAAACTAGAAATCATACTTCACCAGGACAATCCACAAATCCGCATGATCTAGTGCAAAGCTTCAAAGGAAAGTTGACAACAACATGTAATGAAATGAAAGCGCTTCCAGTTGAACACAGCATTCACCAGTACATATCCAGAAATCAACAGAAGATTACGTAAAATTTACAATCAGGATGTAATCTGGAACTTCATATTCATTCAGTATGCTCAAGAACAGGTACATTTACAGTGATCTGAAGAAAGAACCTTGACATTTCAACAATTCTATCCTCATTAGTCTCAGTAATCCGATCTCCTAACTTATTCTACAGTAATTGACTTTTTGCGCCAGATGCGTCTGTGTATTCTAATGTATTCCTCCCTTTTAAAATGACAAGCTCTGGCTCTTATATAGAGCAACTGCCAGAAAACGGTTACAATGATCCAAGGATCAGGATCCTCTCATAACAAACAACGGTCCAGATGAAAAGCACATGCTTCGCCAGTTAGCAAATGTACAGCTGGCACAGAATATTCCAGCATCTTCAACTTGATTCGGCCTCCAGCTGGCAAACAGCATATTTGACAATATCCTCTTCATGTCTGGTCCATGTTGCCTCCATGCGCAACTTTGTAATGCTCAGCTTCAGCAGCATCATCATGATTTCCTGCAAGTAAACAGACAAACATTAAGTTCATCATCATCATGATAAACAACAGGAAGTAAACACTTTATTAAACAAGTCCCCACAGTGTGCATCCATGAGCTTCAAATCAATGGAAATTTATGCACTAAATGCATAAACAGCATAAAAACAATCAGGTCAACCATCGTTGACCAAACATCAGGCAGTCGGCCCTTTCAAATTTCCATCGCTTCATGTTTTTGCCCATTCTCTTGTATATCGGGTTCGAAATATGATGATGATGATCTCAGATTATACAAAGAAATAATCGCCTTTCAACCATCCTTAGAATCCGGCTTTGCATCATCATCATACTTGCATCGGCGTGACTACATATGATCAGGGTGACAATTTTACCTTAGGCCGACGGCAACAGTTATACCGACGCCAAAAATCATGATGATGACCAACTATATATCTTCAAAGTGGCCGCAGGATATCACAAAATATGATGATCCTCCTTTCCTAATGCTCTGATGAAAAGCACATCAGGATGTTTTGTTTTTGCACATTCGGGAAAAAAAGACATCGTCATCATCATCATGATGAAGACAAACAGGAGGACTTGGAAAATGATCCTGCCGCTGAGGAAAATCATGATGACGTCATCGTCATCATCAGGCTTCAATAAAATGCAAAGGGATGACGTTACCGTCATGTTTCGTTAAAATCAGGAGGTAAATGGAATATCGGGTTCCCTCTAAGGAAGATGATCAGGTCATGAAAGCAGTATGACCCCTTTTTTCGGCCAAGGCAATCCGCTCGAAAGGTCAGGATGATGAACATCATCATCATCATATACGCACTGGGTGATCAAAAATATGATCCTGCCGAAAGTCCTGATGACGTCATCAGGATATCCGGGGCTTGTGTTAATCTTCGAACATGACGTCATCGTCATCATCATATTGGCGAAATGGATCACGCCTTGGAAAATATCCTGCCGAAGGAGAAGGTGATGATGACGTCATCGTCATCATCATATTTGCAAAATGTTATACTTGTCGGCAGGATGACACTACGAACTGTCGGGTAGAGAAAGATCATGATGATGATGTCAACAAGACTAAGGAATGAAATATTACCCTCCGCTTCGAAAGATAAGGTGATCATCATGATCACGCAAAAGGAGATCAGGAGGATATTAGGAAATGTCGGGTCCTGAAATATCATGATGATGTTGATCACCAAGACTTGGTCGTGCGCGCGCAAATTATGCAGATGGCAGATTTCTCTAAGTAAGGTGATATTATAATATCAGCATGATATTATAATATCGGGTGATGCTAAATATCATGATGATGCTCGCAATGTTTCTAAGGTTACTCGACGGGTAAAACACACTAGCACTTAAGATTGACGTCCGGATATTTCGGGACTGCATGATATTTACCAGGCGATAGAGTAAGATCATGATGATGACCTTTGGCGATATAAAAGACCGCCTGACGGGAAAAGATTACTGCGACTTAAACTTGACGTCCGGATGTTCCGACCTCAGGATTTTATCGGGGGGCTTTCCAAATATCATGATGATGATGTTCATATAGTAATTATCAGGTTTGACCAAAACTTTGACTGCTCACAACTCCCTCATATGGACGAATTTTCAAGTGATGCAAAAGGCAAACCTGCATGAAATTTCAAGCTCTTTCTAACCATGAAGTCATAGAAACAAAATATGAACTTTGACAAACTAACCTCATGATGATGACCTTCCTCATCCTGACCTTCATGATGATGATGCACCTGACTTATTTTTACCAAACCGCCAGAAACAGACAACACAAGCCAAAACAAAAGCTGGGTCCCTGTTTTGCCAAGTCAAAATGGGGCGTGTTGTGTAACCACACAACAACTTGCCACCAAAGAAAACAACAAAATTCAAATGATTCAAGTGATGTGATCACATTCATCTATAGTGTTCTAATTCTGTCTAAGTAAATCATCATGATCTTTGAATGATAAAATTTCATTAAGGTAACAGTGCTAACAAAGGATCAGGTGTGTGCAGATGATTAATTATCCTCATCTTGAAAGCAAGTTGAAAACATAAGTAACTGGTGTTAAACTACATAGTTGGAGATCATCCCTCATAGCCAACCTGGATAGAGCCTTGCTGCCAGCAGGTGTCTATAACCCCGGCAAGGTTATCTGTACAATCTCCCTAAGTAGAGCCCCACTGCCAGTAGGCGTCCATAGCCCCGGTAGAGTTACTTAGATGGCCTAATTTTATTTCGTTTCTGATTTTCCTTTAAAAATTTAAATTTGATATCATCATGTCTGCTCATTTGTACAAGGTGTAGTCACTTGCAGCTTTAGGTTGGAGATTGTATTGGTAGCAAGGGAGTCCCTTTAGATTTTTCACTTAACACCTATACTCATATCTTCAACAAGCCCAAGGCTGTTAGGTGTTTCATTGTGTTTGATTCACTTTGGACAAGAAAAGGCACCTTGATGAAAAGACATCATAAACCTGATCATGAACATTTCTCAGAATGAATCATAACCTATATCTAAATCTGGTCTCATCACTTGAATCCTAACAATTTAATTATTTTCTTAGGTGATGAAGTGCATCATCCTGACTTACCAAAACAAAACTCAACCAAAACCACACAAAACAGAAGCAACACTATACAAACCACTACTAGGCAAACAAAATCCAGAAAAAGACCTAAGGACACCTGTATTTGCATACTTCTTTTGATTGTGCAGGAGCATCAGGGTATTAGTTATGGTTCTCAACCTAGCAAATTTATCTTTATATTCTGAAGAATATTCTGGTATTCTGAATTCACTGTATTCAACAGAACAACTCTTGATGATCAGCAACTGAGGACGCTCATCATGTTCATGATTAATCCATATGCATGTCTTATCTTCTGAATTTCCATAATTAAAATAATATTCAACATTATTTACTGTGGAAAGGAGAAATACAACCTGGTGTATTTCTGGCTTTGCTGGACATGCTTCTTCATTGGCAGTTGGTCTTTCATTTGTCATTATATTTTCACTGCTTGGCTCAGTGCCTGGTCCCTCCTCAAATTGAAGGATGTATGACTCTTGATGTATTGATTCTTCATCTTTATCCAGCCTTATCCCTTCATTCTGGATGTTCAGTTTATCCTCCAGTTCAGGAAACTTCTCAGTATTTTCTTCAATTTACTGCACATCAGCATCTAAATAAGTATCTTTATTATCACAATCTGATATACAGAAATTTATCATTTCTAAATCATTTGACTGTAAAGGAGAAACAACTTTCACTTGATGAGGACACTCCCCTGTTTCATTTTCAAAATATTTCTGGAGTGACATCTGATTATGCATAACAACTCCAAAGTCTTCTACATCTTCATTTTTCAGGAATTGTTCATTAAATAATTCACATTTTCTATCTATTAGAGGATCTGGTTCCTTTAACCTGCAACATTCTTGCATTTGATCATTTAATTCAAAGAAGTCAGGTAATAAATCAGCATTTATTTTCTTCTCTGTGACTCCCTGAGTTACCATCATAGGAACTTCATCATCAGGAGTGCATTTAAATTGCTCTAGCATCTGTTTACACTTCTCTTTACCATAGAATGACTCCAGGAAAGATGTTTCATCTTCTTTATCAAAAGTATTAGGATCAGAATCAAAACTATTATCCTGATGAGTGATTTCTTCTCTAAAATTTTCACAAGATTCATACCTGCATACTGACTGATCCTTACTTGTATTAGGAAGTAGAGAACTCCTATCAATCCCAGCATAAAATGAATCCAGGAAAGATGTTTCATCTTCATTACCTTCTGAAACTGCCTCAGCTATTGTATTTTCTAGAATCTTTTTCAACATGACCAAGCAAGGGTAACAATCTTTTTCTGAATGCTCTTCATCATGTAATCTGCACCAGCTTTCAATCAAGACATCATCAATGGGCAAACCTAATATTTGACTACGCTGTATATTTCTAGACAAATATAATTCAAAATCTTCAGAATGATCTACTTCAGTGTCTGGACAATTAATAACTTCTGGTGCTGCATCTGCTTGTTGCTCCTTTCCTTTATCTGATGAGCCTGATGGCTTTCCTCTTTTCTCTTCCATCCTAGCAGGAAGATGATGTTCAGCACATACAGTTGCATGCTTCTTCAAAATGTGCAAGCACAGTGAGCAAGTGGTTTCTGAGTGAGGCGCCTCATGCAGCCTACACCAACCTTTAATTAAAACCTCCCGTGGAGATCTACACTGTTGTGTCATTTTTTTTATTTCTTTGACCAGAAATTCTTCGAACTTCGTCAGGTCACTGCCTTTATCCTCATCAGACAACTCGTAATCCGGTTCCATGAAGCAATCACTACCAGGAGTGATCTTTTCCTTTCTCGCATCATTTGTCTGATTGGACACCAGGATCTCTTCTATTTTTTGGATATGATCCTCATCAGGATCCGTCGACTCTTCTGTTCCTGCAAAAGACAAATAAAAATTAGTATCATCATCATCATCAGATGTAGCACTCACCTCGGAATATGATGATGATGCCTCACTATACGTCTGCTCCAGCATGATCATGTCTAAGCATGGTTCGCAAGTCTTTTCCGAGTGTGCTTCGCCATGCAATCTGCACCATCCGTCGATCAAAATATCATTAGCAGGTATATTTAATAATTGACAACGTTTTATCTGAGTAGATAAATGCATCTGAAAATCCCTGAAGCGATCTATTTCGTTGTCATTATCAGGATCATTATTAAGTTCTACAACTGGCATATCCTCATGATAATCATCATCATGATGATGATGGGCATCAAGCATCAGGACCTCTTCTATTTGGACAGTTTGCGGCCTGATGTGATAAACTCCAGGTTCTACGTTTACATACATGATCTCATTTGTTCTGTTATATTCCGTGATCATATGTTTCATCCTAGGCTCAGCATCAATCCTGATCTGATTAGTTATACCTTTCCATGGCAACCACATGTGACTGAAGTCTGTGGACATGTATCCGTTAAGCGTTTTAGACCAGTCCCGGCTAAGCAACATCCCGTATGTATCAGGTATGTCAACTACCTGAATGTCAATGTAATACTGGATCCTAGGATCAGACGCTAGCTGCATGTGAATATGAGTGAGTTCTCCGACGACACTTACTTCTGTCTTGTCCAGTTGAGTGACCTTCTTTAAGGATTTAGCAGGATGCAGTCCTAATGCGTTGCATATTGACAAAGGCATAACATTAGTTGAGGCTCCTGAATCAACTAAACAATTGTGCAAATTCTTACTGAACATTCTTATGGTGAGGAGAAACGGAGGTGATTCAGTTTTGTCTCTGTACAAGGTCATGTGAGAGGTTTCAGCAGCTTGGACTGTGGCTGACACTTTGGGCTTGACAGTGCTATCTTTAGCAGTATGGTCTCTGCTATTGGATTGACTCGAAAGGTGATTATCCACTTTAGAAGCAGGATCATCCAGCGACTTCATGAATGCCCTTTTGATGGCAGGAGTTTTCAGTAACTCAGATAGGGACAGGCTGATCTTGATTTTCTTCATTTCATCAGCCAAATAGCTGACTAACCTGTCAGATTCATGAGGTGTACCTGCGACTTTTGTTACTGTGTTTTGAGGAGACAAGTACTGAGCATTCACCTTAGGGAACCCAGGGTTATTGCTAGCCTTAGGATCAGGAGGTGTGTTGAAGTTGTTTGGAGGTAGAGATGATGTCAATGGACCGGCAGGTCTGTTGGCATTACTCCTCAGGTTATAATTGTGCTTACCAGGGTATTGCTGCTGGTATGCATGTACTTCCTCATGCTCTCTTGTAGGTTCATTTTCATCCTCAAAAGGGAAGACATAATTTGCTTCAAAGGTTAAGGCAGATTCTTCACAGGTCTGATTATAATCCTGATGAGGCTGATTAGTGTAGGTTTCCAGCACAAAAGCTGAATCATATCCACAAGGAACTATTTCATTTCCTTCTGCCTGAGGTGGATTTCCAGAAGTATTAGACACTTCAGTCTGAAAGATGCTGGCGGCAATCCTAAATTGTGGACAATCTAATTCTGCATGTGCATTGGTATTGTGAATCCTGCACCAATTGGTAATGGCTGCTTCAGCAAGATTGACTCTAGTAGTTTGTTTGGCTTCACCAGGAGGCTGATTGTCTAGGGGTGATGGTAATGAACCATTATTTGGCCTGGAGTTCCACACTCTGGGCTGCCTAGGAGGATTATTGTTATTTGCAGCATTACTGTTGAAGTTATTGTTGTATCCTCTGTCAGGGTAATTTGGTCTGTCATTGGAATAACTCCTATTCTGACCTGACTGTGAATAAAACCCTTGATTTCTCAAGTGTGTTACTTCTGTGGTGAGCTTTCTCAACTGAGCAGCAATTTCTTTGATTTCCTCTTTCTCCTCTTGAGCTTTGGCCACTACATTTTCAGGCTGAGGCTGGAAAAAGGAAGATCCATGGTTATTATGAGATAGATCTGTACCCTGAGGTGTCTGAGTATGTGCAGGATATTGTGGCAATTGGCCATTTCCATTAGGAGGAGGCATGATACTCAATGGAGGTACTTGCAAAGGTGCAGGCATGATTGCTGGGGGCATCGCTGCTCCATTTGGGTATTGTGCAGGATATTGCGAAGGATAAGCTGCAGGATACTGTGCTGGATATTGTGACTGCATGCCAGGCAAAGTAGGGAATGCTATATTTGGAGTAGGAGCAGGTATCAGCTGTTGATTTACCTTGATAGCTTCTTGAAAAGCTCCTGTCAATGTGGTGATCGCAGGATGTGTTCTCCTGATGAACATGGCGGTTAATGGATCCAGGGCTGAATAATAAATACTTCTGGCAGCATCATCAGCCACCACATATGGGGTAACTAGCTTGGACAACATTTTCTGGAACCTAGCATTGAAATTTGCAATAGGTTCATGCTCAAATCTCTTGACTGTGGCAAATAGGTGGTAATTCATGGATGGATCAATAGGGACCTTGAATCTGTCAAGAAATGCCTTCTCTAAGACATCCCACGAATCGACAGAAGATTGACCAAGACTGATGAACCAATTATAAGCCTCTTCCCCTAAGGAAAAAGGGAATAATCTGCACACCACATCCTGATGCTCAATTCGGGCTCTGCAGCAAGCTTCTTTAAACGTCCTGATATGATCATCCGCATCCTGATAAGGATGGTATTTTGGACAAAGCTTGTCTGGATACTTTGGTAACTCATGATACGCAGTAAAGGTCAATGGTGATTCGGCTGCAAAGAACGACATTGCAACCTGAAGGGGCTGAACTGGTGGTGCAGTTGGCTGAGGTTGGACTAAAGGTATACCCTGAGGTTGAACAGGAGGTGTCACTGGTATACCTGAAGGTATTTGCAAACCAACAGGAGTTATAGGGGGAGGTCCTGGTGAAGCTCTGGACGTACTAGACTCTGGAGTATGGTGAACGTCTACAGTCCTAGGTCTAAAACCTCTGACAGGCAATTCTTCAAAAATTTCACTATGTCTAGACCTGGTATTTATCCTGTGAGCCAGGATTTCTCAATTTGGAGGCCAATTAGCTGAAACTTTGCAAATATTGGCTGGATTCCACCGGACGAGGTGATATTTGCGGTCAACTTGCAAATCAGACTGAATATTTACGCGATATTTGCGAAGATACTGCAAATATGACAGGATATTGGGATATTTCGACCAGTAGCACCAGATCTCACGTGTCTAAGGCTCAAATTCTCAAAGCTTGAACAAATTTATGCATCTTTGGCCAATATTTAGTGAATTTAAAGAAATCTACTGTAAAGCTTGCAATATTTATGTGAAATTTGGAAATCTTTACACAGAATGTGCAATTACAAACTTGTCGCAGCAAATATTTACGCAATATGATGAAATTCACAAATGATCTGAAGTTACCTTACTCTGAGCGTCATCAAACCTGAAAATACTGATGGTGAACGTGATCTTCTGGGCTCGGCCCTCCTTCTAGCGCCAATTTATGTTGGTCATGATGTTAGTCATTCGCAAACATAGAATAAAAGTTACACAACAACCTTTACTCATCTTGAAAGATACGATGAATTCAAAGAATTCATGATCCCAAGTCTCCGTTGATTAGGTCTTAATCTACTGACGTTACTCAGTGGTTGATGTGTGTTGCTGTTTTCCATTCAGGGGCCTTACGTGTTTCTGCACTGTTCATCATCATCATCTTCAAATATCCTGCTCTGGATGTTCGCTCTGCAAGTCTCCAACAATTCCACCTCTGCACTGTAAATTTAGTCAAATAATGTGCATACAGGCTGATATTTGCATGATTTCTACCATTATTTATGATTCTTTGCATGATATTTTCAATACTACATGCATTTAACCAAATATGCTAAGGATCTTCAGTTACCTACGAGATTTCAGCATATTTCACTGTTTCTGCTTGTTATTTATCATGATTTGCAGTTATGGTGATGAATTAATGAAATTGAAAAAAGGAAAAGGGTTAGAGAGTGAGATTCCCAAAATTACTGGACTTAGATCACTGATTCACATACAAGCTCCCATACTTGCAATGAAAAGAAGGAAAACTAGAAATCATACTTCACCAGGACAATCCACAAATCCGCATGATCTAGTGCAAAGCTTCAAAGGAAAGTTGACAACAACATGTAATGAAATGAAAGCGCTTCCAGTTGAACATAGCATTCACCAGTACATATCCAGAAATCAACAGAAGATTACGTAAAATTTACAATCAGGATGTAATCTGGAACTTCATATTCATTCAGTATGCTCAAGAACAGGTACATTTACAGTGATCTGAAGAAAGAACCTTGACATTTCAACAATTCTATCCTCATTAGTCTTAGTAATCCGATCTCCTAACTTATTCTACAGTAATTGACTTTTTGCGCCAGATGCGTCTGTGTATTCTAATGTATTCCTCCCTTTTAAAATGACAAGCTCTGGCTCTTATATAGAGCAACTGCCAGAAAACGGTTACAATGATCCAAGGATCAGGATCCTCTCATAACAAACAACGGTCCAGATGAAAAGCACATGCTTCGCCAGTTAGCAAATGTACAGCTGGCACAGAATATTCCAGCATCTTCAACTTGATTCGGCCTCCAGCTGGCAAACAGCATATTTGACAATATCCTCTTCATGTCTGGTCCATGTTGCCTCCATGCGCAACTTTGTAATGCTCAGCTTCAGCAGCATCATCATGATTTCAACGCTCAGCTTCAGCAGCATCATGATGATTTCCTGCAAGTAAACAGACAAACATTAAGTTCATCATCATCATGATAAACAACAGGAAGTAAACACTTTATTAAACAAGTCCCCACAGTGTGCATCCACGAGCTTCAAATCAATGGAAATTTATGCACTAAATGCATAAACAGCATAAAAACAATCAGGTCAACCATCGTTGACCAAACATCAGGCAGTCGGCCCTTTCAAATTTCCATCGCTTCATGTTTTTGCCCATTCTCTTGTATATCGGGTTCGAAATATGATGATGATGATCTCAGATTATACAAAGAAATAATCGCCTTTCAACCATCCTTAGAATCCGGCTTTGCATCATCATCATACTTGCATCGGCGTGACTACATATGATCAGGGTGACAATTTTACCTTAGGCCGACGGCAACAGTTATACCGACGCCAAAAATCATGATGATGACCAACTATATATCTTCAAAGTGGCCGCAGGATATCACAAAATATGATGATCCTCCTTTCCTAATGCTCTGATGAAAAGCACATCAGGATGTTTTGTTTTTGCACATTCGGGAAAAAAAGACATCGTCATCATCATCATGATGAAGACAAACAGGAGGACTTGGAAAATGATCCTGCCGCTGAGGAAAATCATGATGACGTCATCGTCATCATCAGGCTTCAATAAAATGCAAAGGGATGACGTCACCGTCATGTTTCGTTAAAATCAGGAGGTAAATGGAATATCGGGTTCCCTCTAAGGAAGATGATCAGGTCATGAAAGCAGTATGACCCCTTTTTTCGGCCAAGGCAATCCGCTCGAAAGGTCAGGATGATGAACATCATCATCATCATATACGCACTGGGTGATCAAAAATATGATCCTGCCGAAAGTCCTGATGACGTCATCAGGATATCCGGGGCTTGTGTTAATCTTCGAACATGACGTCATCGTCATCATCATATTGGCGAAATGGATCACGCCTTGGAAAATATCCTGCCGAAGGAGAAGGTGATGATGACGTCATCGTCATCATCATATTTGCAAAATGTTATACTTGTCGGCAGGATGACACTATGAACTGTCGGGAAGAGAAAGATCATGATGATGATGTCAACAAGACTAAGGAATGAAATATTACCCTCCGCTTCGAAAGATAAGGTGATCATCATGATCACGCAAAAGGAGATCAGGAGGATATTAGGAAATGTCGGGTCCTGAAATATCATGATGATGTTGATCACCAAGACTTGGTCGTGCGCGCGCAAATTATGCAGATGGCAGATTTCTCTAAGTAAGGTGATATTATAATATCAGCATGATATTATAATATCGGGTGATGCTAAATATCATGATGATGCTCGCAATGTTTCTAAGGTTACTCGACGGGTAAAACACACTAGCACTTAAGATTGACGTCCGGATATTTCGGGACTGCATGATATTTACCAGGCGATAGAGTAAGATCATGATGATGACCTTTGGCGATATAAAAGACCGCCTGACGGGAAAAGATTACTGCGACTTAAACTTGACGTCCGGATGTTCCGACCTCAGGATTTTATCGGGGGGCTTTCCAAATATCATGATGATGATGTTCATATAGCAATTATCAGGTTTGACCAAAACTTTGACTGCTCACAACTCCCTCATATGGACGAATTTTCAAGTGATGCAAAAGGCAAACCTGCATGAAATTTCAAGCTCTTTCTAACCATGAAGTCATAGAAACAAAATATGAACTTTGACAAACTAACCTCATGATGATGACCTTCCTCATCCTGACCTTCATGATGATGATGCACCTGACTTATTTTTACCAAACCGCCAGAAACAGACAACACAAGCCAAAACAAAAGCTGGGTCCCTGTTTTGCCAAGTCAAAATGGGGCGTGTTGTGTAACCACACAACACTATGGCAGAGAGAAGTGTATGTTGATCGCTGCCTTTTGGAGGAGGGAAAGTTCTCCTTTAAAAACCCACGAGGGAGTTTTAACCGCCCAAGAGATGTGGCGATTGGAGACATCCATTGAATATGATCGTGGGGGAATATGACACGATATAAATACCTGAGTCGATTCCTCCACATCCTTGGATTGATCGTACAAAAGATGGTTCTTTTGTTTCTGTTCGCCCCAACATCATAAACTATAAAAGGATCCATTTCCATTTCCATTTCCCTTCAGCTCCCTCCAATCTTCTCTTTTCCCTTGTCCAAAAACTCCCTTCCTTTCAAAACTATCTCAGTTTTATATGCGTCGACAGAGTTGGTTGTTTAAGCCGTGGAAGGACTCAAATGGTGGAAAACGATATACTCAGATCTGATTTTATTTTTACTTGCCTCATGTTAATTCTGCCATGAAACATAGCATAGTAACAAAATTTCTTGTTCCCTTGAGCATACATTAGCCATGAAGATATTTACGTGAGTCTTTAGGATGTCAGTAATTAAAGATTAGGAAATACATTGTGTTATTTAATAATGTCGTCCATTTAACCGAACTTAAAAATAATGATTGAATAATATTGCATTGTCACACCAAAAACAATAAGCAATTTAAAGCCAAACTTCATGATGTGACGAATAAATAAATAATAATAATAGCAATGATTATTAAACGATAATTAAATGATAATCAAATAATGATAACCATACTAATTGTTAAGTTGTATAAAATCAAATAGTAATTAAAAATAAGAGTTGTGACAAGAATCAACCGAGCTGTTAGATTGGGTTAGTTCAATGACTGAGAACTTATAGTATTTAAATAAATTTTATTAGTGTTACTGCCTATTGGACACATTGAATTTAATGAAGATGTAGACTTGCATGTCATCCTTCAACTTTGTTTTAAGTGGAAGTATAAAATTGTAATATTGTGTACATAACACATTGCACTTGCACTTGTTCATATAATTGGAACTTGTTTGAGAATAACAAGAAACTTAAGAAGTTAGGTCATAGTATTGCATATAGGCAATTCAACAATCAAGTTTTAATTGCTAAGTGGTGTTGGCTGGAAGCAAGAGGGACACTACACCAAAAATTTATGTTTCCAAGTAAGTGAAAGACATAAATCCTACATTCCTTCAAACTTTCCATTATTGTAACTTATAAGCCTTCAATTTCAAAATTTTCAATCTTGAGGTTTAGGGTTGAGGTTTTACAAACATGTCTACTGTCAGAGAAGGGAAAAATAAAACAAAAAACAAAAAAAACTACATTGAAATGCAAGTTCTCTAGGTTTTAATGATGAATACCATGATATTTATGATCTTGTAATCAGTCGTAGGTTAACCTTGAAGCTTAGACATACATGTGAGAATAAAATAGTAGGTCAAATGCAAGGCCAGGCTAACAAACCAATACCAATTAATAGTTTCACTGTACCATGGATAGTTGGATTAAGACACATGATGTTCCCTAAGGTTTTCCCTTACCTAGAATTTATCATGGTCTATGTCTAAAATAACCAAGAACAAATCTTGTCCATTACCACAAGAAGTTTGTTACATGTTGGGTTTCTACCTGAAGATTTTAGAACTGGTCACATTGTCGTTGACCTAGAACAAATTGCTTGTGATTATGAAACAACACCTCCAAATTCCAAACAATCTTTTCTCAAAAAATAACATATGATGGTAGTGTACCCAACAATAATTGTCCTTATGTGATTGAAATTTTTAGACAATGGTTTTAGGATACTATTTCTATGCTAGTAATTTGCCTTGGATTGGATAGTAATAAGCAAGTGGATACAACACTTCTTGAAAATGTATACAATATCTATTATGTTCAACCACATATTCAATATAGATTTGTTGAGCACATTGTAGAATGCATGCATAAACAATTTTTAATGATGAAAGGGGGTTCTAATAAGACCTTTATGTTCACAAAATACTTGTGTTATTTATTTCTAAAGCAACTTAATGGAATGTTTCTGGCCAACAAGCTTCAAATTCAACCCATTTGAAAGATTACACAAGAAGTTTGGTTCCACTATATGAGTGGACCCCTAAGATAAGGATGTATGATAATTGAAGGAACTAAAATAATTTTGTGAGCGAGCTACTTTTTGGATTCAATTAATACTGTAATTACAAATACTCCAATGCCTAGATTGCCCAAGTGTCAAGTAGAGATTACATTCAACTGGGAGTAAAAAAACAATTGGTTGACTAGTACTTCATGGAGGAATATACTATGCTAAGATTTTATGGATTAGGAGTATAGCCCCACAAACTTCCAATACATGTGACAGAGAGGGTTTTTACATTAGAATATATATAGAAGATGAAACGTAAATTTCAACTATATTTTTTTGTCAACAAAAGAAGACCATATTTCCTTCCTTACCTTTTTCATATAGAGGACCTTCACATTTGAGAGAAAAACATTCCCTGTGGCACATGAAATTTTATAAATTTATAAATTTGATCTTGAATTTCACTAGTAGTATGACCCATGTGAGGTGATTAAAGCAAGGGTTCTAGCCAATAAGAATGCTAAAAATAGAATTCAACATCAAATTAAACCCCTGCTAGAAATATTGAAAAATAAGAATTCTTGGGATGAGATCAATAAGGTAATGGAAGAAATTGCTATTGATAAATGTAGTACTTTAAAAAAACTGTCACTATCTAGTGTTGGAAATGAAGGTAAATAACTATCAATAGAAAACTGATTACAACTATAATATAGATATTTAACTGTGCAAAACTAAAACAGAGATGGTATGAAATCAACACAAAGAAATAACATAATAGAAGATCAAACACATAACATAGTGTTTACGTGGAGAAACCCTTTCGAGAAAAAACCTCACACAAGAAGAGATGCACCAGTCTATATTAACTTCAATAGAGTTTACAATACAACACTATCAATCTCCTCTTTAGTCTTCAATCCAATAATGCCTATAATACTCACAACTCTTCTCATACAAAGCCATAATACAATATCCTCATAAAGGGGTTTCCTTCTAGGGCAAGACAAGCCAACATAACCTCTACTGTCAGATCTATGACCTAATAATGAACAGTCCAAATTTAAAATGAGAAAATATCTATAAAATGTGACTTTAGTTGTGTCAAGGGGACTATCCCCGTGGACCCCATAGGGGGTACCCCCTTCAACTCCCTTGGATAACCTACATCCACTGAGTATTGGGATCAAACATATGGCTGAAACAAGATCACTACTTGGTGAATACTTCTTTCCTTATGGAAATTTACAAACAACATTAAGAGTAATTAATTTACATAGGATTTACAAGGTTGATGGCACCTTAATCCTAACATTATCCCACTTGACATCATACATTGTAAATTCATCCATAGGAAAACATAAAATAACTAAGCACTAGGAACAAAGCCCATGGCCTCCCTGCACCACATAAACTTTTCTGTGCTCATAGGTTTAGTAAGTGAATCTGCAACATTCTCTTGAGTGTCAATCTTCTTTAGCTCAATCTGAACATTCGCAATCATTTCATGAAAAAAATGGTATTGAACATCCACATGCTTAGTCCATGCATGATACATGGGGTTCTTGGTCAAACATATTACACTCTAACTATCACAACCAATCTGAATAATCTTGCAATCAAAACCAATACTTGTAAACAATCTTTGTAACCAAACTACCTCCTTAGAGACATGAGTAGAGACCATATACTCTACTTTAGTGGTAGATAAAGCAATAATGAGCTGCCTTTTACTCATCCAACTCACAGCTCCTCCAAACAAGGTAAACACATAGCCACTAGTGGACCTTCGACTATCCAAGTCACTTGCCCAATATGCATCAACAAAACCCTGTATGTTCAATGTCTTACCTACACTATTAGTACCAGAATAAATCAAATAGTAATCAGAAGTACCATGCCGATATCTTAACACCCTCTTTGCATAATTCCAATGTTGTCTACCCGGGTTAGACATAAACCTGCTCAAAACTCCCACTGCTTGGGCAATATCTATTCTAGTGCAAACCATTTCATACATCAAACTTCCTACAATACTAGCATATGGCACATCAAACATATCCTCTAAATCATCTTCATTCTTAGGACACATATCTAAAGAAAGCTTAGTACCAACCAGTAAAGGAATTCTAACTAGATTGCAACCCTGCATGCTAAATCTGTGCAAAATAGTTTTCACATACTTACTTTGCGATAAACAAAGCTTTCTATTACCTCGGTCCCTTTTGATCTCCATTCCCAGAATATATACCTAGCTACCCCTAGATCCTTCATGTCAAATGTACCTAAAAGTTGAGCTTTCAACTCACTAATCATACCCTTGGTGTTATTGAAAAATAACATATCATTACATACAAGGCAATAATCAGAACATGATCATCAATACATTGAATGTATACACATTGATTATCTTCACTTCTGACAAAGCTCAATTTCAAAACAAATGAATCAAACTTCTAGTACCACATTTTAGGGGAATGTTTTAAACCATAAAGAGATTGTTTTAACTTGCATGCCCACTATTCTTCCCCTTTTACCTCAAAACCTATAGGTTGTTGCATATAAATTTCTTCTTCCATATCTCCATGCAAAAATGTAGTCTTAACATCCATTTTCTCAATTTCAAAACCATAAGCTACAACAATGGATAAAAGAAATCTAATAGAAGATAATTTAGCAAAAGGAAAGAAAATTTAATCAAAATTGACTCCCTCTCTAGGAGTAGCCCTTGGCTACCAGCCTAGCCTTGTACTTCTGTAATGAACCATCTACTCCAAAATTCTTCTTGAATAACCACTTACATCCTATGTCCTTTCTTCCTTTGGAAAAATGTACAAGATCCCAGGTGTCACACGAGTCTAAAGCCATCATCTCCTCATGCATGGCTAGCTGCTAAGACTCACTATCATCTGCATGAACAACTTCCCTGTATGATCTAGGTTCATTGTCAGTACTCAATAAAGCAAATACACAATGGAAATATGGTGGGCTATACCTATCAAATGGATTCCATTGTCTTTTGGATATTCTCAAAGGTGGAGTAAGAGATTCTTCCTCATGTTCTTCTATATGCTCAACTTCTTCTGTAACAATAGAGTCTTCTTCATCTGAACTTTCACTTGAATCTTCTTCTTCTTCTACATCCCCTAATCCATAATTTTGTTCTTCCTGATGTGCATTTTCTTGTTATAAATCAAAATGCACTATCCTCTTCCTTTCTTTTTCTTTTAGTTGTACAAGATCAAAAATAGCTCTAAGTTCCCTAAAAATCACATCTCTAGAAAAGATAACTTTTCTGGTTAGAAGATCCCAAAGCTTATATCCTTTTACATTCTAACCATATCCAATGAAGATGCATTTCTGTGCTTTTGGATCCAACTTAGATTGCTTTTCCTTAGGAACATGAACAAAAGCCTCAACCAAAAACCCTTAAATGTGAAACAGAAGGTTCCTTACCTATCCACACTTCATAAGGTGTCAAATCAAGAGCCTTACAAGGAGATCTATTTAACAAGTAGCAAGCGGTACTCACATCTTCTACCCAAAAACATTTATCCAACTATGCATCACTTAACATACTTATGGCTCTTTCTATTATTGTTCGGTTCATCCTTTCTGCAACACCATTTTGTTGTGGTGCATATGGAGTTGTATTTTGTCTTATGATACCTGCATGCTTATAGAATGCATTAAATTCCTTAAAACAATATTCCCCTCCATTGTTAGATCTTAATATTTTTATCTTAAGTCTTGATTGGTTCTCTACTAAGACTTTAAACTCCTTAAACTTAGTGAAAACTTCAGATTTATACTTCATAAAATAAATCCATGTCAATCTAGGTACATCATCAATCAAGGTAATCAAATAATGATATTTTCCAATAGAATCATTATCCACAAGTCCAAACACATTTGAATGAATAATTTCTAATTTCTCTTTCACTCTATTACTTCCTTAAGGAAAAGAATTTTTTTTTTGTTTACCAAACACACAATGCTCACAGAAATCAAAGTGCCTATTAGAATAGGAGAAACGATCCAACAAATTTTTATTCATAATAGTTTTTAAAACATTTTCACTTGCGTGGTCCAATCTGTAATGCCACAACATATATGCATTTTCAGTAGTTTCAATTAGATTAGTTAATTTAGAAATTATAGTGGCCTCAAGCCTAAACAGAGTTCCCATCCTTGTTCCCCTGGCTACCACCAAGCTTCCTCTCACCAATCTGCAACCATGTTTATCAAATGTTACATGCATTCCTAAAGCATTCAACTTTGAAACAAAGATACGATTTCTAGCCAATCTAGAATATGTAAAACATCAGGGAGGGTATTAATCCTCCCATCACTAAAACACAAATGTACATTTCCCCGACCAACAATCGAATATGTAGAGTTGTCCCCAAGGTAAACATTAACTCCATCATATTTATCATATGTGGAGAATCATTCCTCATGAGGAGTCATATGATACAAGCAACTTGAGTCAATCAAACACTAGTCATTAGACATAAAATTACATTTAGAAAGTAAAACTTCATCACCTGCATTTGAAGAATTTTCGGTAGAGGAATCCCATTGTTTCTTTGGGTTTCTGCATTCTTTCTAAACATATGCCCCCTCTTACCGCAGTTTCAACACTTAACTCTATTCTTCTTCCCAGAAGTTTTAGACCAACCTTTTAACTCCTTAGGCCCCTTCTGATCTCCTTTTGGTCCTCTTTTCATAGACCTCCCCCTAACATTAAGAGCATCCACTGAGCTATTCATATCCTTCTTCCTCATTTCTTGTGATAGAAAAGTTGCAACAAGGGAATCCATCTTTGGATCTTCAAGGTTAGCAGTGAAAGCAAGAATAAAATTCTCTCAAGGCTTAGGCAAAGAACAAAGAAGCATAATACACTTATCTTCCTCATATATCTTAACATCCATAGAAGCTAACTGACTCAAAATCAAATTAAATGTATTCAATTGCTCAACTATCAAATCACCCTCCTTCATTTTAAGGGAAAATAACTTTCTTTTAAGATACAATTTATTTACCAGGCTCTTGGCTTGATAGATTTCACCCAACCGCTTCCATAAAGCATGTGTAGTCTTCTCAATAGAGACAATCAACAGGACAGAGTCTACAAAGCATAACCAGATTGTACCCCATGCCTTTTTGTCCATCTTGTCCCACACATCCTGAATGATAGTACATCAAGTTTCTTCTCTTTTGTTACAAGCAACCATTGATCTCTCTCTTCATGTAAATCCACCATATTCAGCTTTCACAACTCATAATTTGTTCCATTAAATTTTTTGATGTCCAATCAAGATGAGGATGCAACCATGACTTCTACACAAATCTACAAAATAAAATCAACTAGAACTCCCATTGTATCTCAAAAAACCCTCACACTTCCACCCAAGACACAAAACTGGCTAGGCTCTAATACCAAATGTTAGAAATGAAGGTAAACAATTATAAATAGAAAATTGATTACAACTATAATATAGATATTTAACTATGAAGAATGAAAATGGAGATGGTATGAAATCAACAAGAAGAAATAACAAAATAGAAGATTAAACACATAACATAGTGTTTACATGGAGAAACCCTTATGGGAAAAACTCTACACAAGAAGAGATGCACCAGTCTGTATTAACTTCAATAGAGTTTACAATGAAACACTAGCAATCTTCTCTTTAGTCTTTAATCCAGCAGCACCTGTAATACTCTCAACTCTTCTCATACACAGCCATAATACAATATCCTCATAAAGGGGTTGCCTTCTAGGGCAAGACAAGCCAACATAACCTCTACCATCATATCTATGACCTAATGATGAACGGTCTAGATTTACAATGAGAATATATATATATATAATGTGGCTTCGACCACACCGGGGGGGGCATCCCCTCTGACCCCGTAGGGGGGTACCCCCTACAGCCTCCCCAGATAACCAACATCCGTCGGGTACCGAGATCAAACATGCAGCTGAAACAAGATCACTACTTGGTGAATACTTCTTTCCTTATGGAAATTTACAAACAACATTAGGAGTAATTAGTTACATAGGATTTACAAGGTTAATGGCACTTTAATCCTAATATCTAGAAATAATGGCATTGCATCCACAGATAGTGGTAAAGATCCCAATCAAGAGATACAATAATTTTTAGAAAAGATTTTCTATAAAAACTACTTATAAAAACATGCCATAGTCTCTAAAAGAAGCTTGTACAGATGCTCAGTGGACACAATAAAAAATAATTGCCTTTTGGTCTCTGAGAAAGGAACTAGGTGATCCAAAAACTACTATAGACTTTGAGGAGATCACATAAGATGAAGAGTTTAGTGGATTGTGGTTTAGAGAGCATCCCTCTGAAACAATTAATGTTGAACTTGATACTAGCAAGGAAGAGTAACACTTGGATCCCAATGTAGACTATGCATACAAACCTAGTTTGAGTGAGACTACAAAACAAACATATACTTCAAGGTAAGCCATTGCCCAAAAAATGGGTTATAAAGGTGGTGGTTTGGGGTCCACAAGACAAGATAGTGTTTGGTTGGTAACACAAGTAGACCCTAGAACACCTTGTGATGTGCAAGGCATTGGAGCTAATAAACAATCCTAAGGGCATACAAGTATAGATAATATAGTTAATTTTTTTCCAACTTCAAATCCTTAGAGTTAGATACAATCACAACTAGTACCACAAGGGTCTTTAGATCTTCAAGATTTTCTTTCAATTCATAAAGTATATGGTGGAGAACCGGGTGCTATTGGTGGCGATGGTACAAGTAGCAGTAATGGTTAGCAAGTGCTACAACAACAAAAAAATCAGGATAGGTCAATAGAAATAGATACTATAGAGAATCTTAATGAACAATGCCATGAGAAGAGGAAAAACATTATGATAGTTCCAAGTCCAACTATCTCCATTTCCACCTCAAAGGAATTGTTTCTAATAGGCTCCCCTTCTATTGTTAGGTGATTAGGATAGGAATGGCTAATCATTAGCCTCAAATAATTAGAAATGACCCCAACATTGCAACTACTCCACCATTTAAGCATTTGATTGTGTCTGTAGTCCTGTGTTTTTATTACAAAGTTGAGTTTAACAAGAAAGCAGAAAAATTCAAGACACAAGAAGCAAGTGTCAGAGAGTACAACTACTGTAACTTCAAAGCCTACAACAACTAGGGTATTTCCTACATATGACCCAAATACAAAAACCATGGAGCACATGATTGTTGTGCCCAAAGTTTTACAAATTTCAACATGTTTTCTTGCTATCCATAATTTTAGAATGTAATTACTTTAAAAAATGGACAAATTTTTATTAAAAACTATTCAAATTTTAAATTTTAAATGCTAATTTGAATGAACGAGTGTTGTTTCAATGTTTTAATCATTTGCAAAACATATTTTAATACTAGGAAAACCTTGTAGGGAGTCAAACAAAAAAATCACTAATTTAGTTTTTAAATAAATTTGGGGTGTGAATGGCTAATTAGTGACCAAAATTCACTAAGTAGACCTCAATTCCAATTGAACAACTCTTAATAACTCCATGGAGCCCCTTGAATGGACCAACCAAAGTGCCCTCGAGCTAAGGAATTCTAGAAAACATCTTAACTGACTTACAAAGACTCTTGAGGCTATCCACCTTTCAAGTAGGGGAACCTTTGTTGTTCCACCCTATATGCTTCATGGTGTGTCAAAAACCACATCAAAAACACATTAATCAAATCTTGTTACAGTCATGCCAACAAATGTGTCAAGTGGGAGACAACAACTAGGATCAAATCCCCTCTTGAGATACTATAACCCATCATGGAAACATAAATTTACAAATAAAACCTTACTAGACTAACCCTTCCCTTAATTTACAAGCATGCTTCATCATTTACAGAGTTTGACATTTATCATTTGATACCCTAGAACTTTCTTGAGGCACCTATAATAAAAAATTGGCTCAATGAACAACCCTTTTTACATCTTACAAGCATGTATACATAGCATTACATTTGGCCTTGTTGCTTGGATGAGAATCTAGGAGTGGTCAAAAAAATTGTAGGTTGCCCATATTTATTGCATCACCTTCACATGGTCATGCACTTGAAGCCATGCCCCTTACATTAGCAATCATATGCCTGACTGATCACACAATAGTGTGTCCCACTTGTGGGACATTCTAATTTTTGCCTAAAATCATATTTTTTTAAGAAAAATTAATGATTTGATCCTAGAGGGATTCCATCTAAGAGGGTTTGATTGAAGGGGATTAAATCAAACCCTCAATGAAGTCTCCTTCGCATCTATCAAAATGCTAACAAAAAAATAATTTTGTTTCACCTTTTGGGGGATCAAATGAAGTCATTTGAAAATGTCATTCTATATATATGTAGCCCTTACTATTACCTTTCCAAAAATTTTAATATGTATTTGTTTTCTTTAATATATATATATAGGTTCATTACGAAAAAACAATGACTTCTATTCAAGACACTAGGTAAAATAACAAACATCATTACAAAAATCTCTTGAAAAATACACTGCACTCCACATAAATGTTCTTGTTTCAATAAAAAAGAAAACTTTAATTTTGATATATATAGTAAGAGAAATGCATTACAGAATAATACAAGTCTAAAAATTTTGTTAGTGCTAATTCAAAAATTAATGATAATTAAAATATTTAACAAAAAATTACCAGAAAATATCCATGTGTAATGTCCCTTATAGGAACAATACTAATTTTACCCTAAATTATCAATTTCCAAGCAAATAAAGATTTAGAATGTATCTTGACTTGACCTAATCCAATCAAATTAGATATCTTAGAGGACTCAACCATAAGAGATTGGAGGAGTGTGACTTCGATGGGGTGTCCCAGATCCTCTACCCTAGGCCCAAGAGTAGATATATCATCCCCCTTGGCCTCATGTGGCCCATGCCATCCATATGAGGTGGTCTACCTAGTGATATATCTGTTATCATGTTCCCCCTCATCTTGTCATTTCCTTTCCCTTTCTCTATGATTGGTTTCTTTGAATTTGGATGTCTACGATAGGAGAATGAGATCACAAAAGGGTGCCTGAGAAGCCATCTCTTCTAAGCCCAAGGGCAGTACCCTTTGTACCCCCTTGGCCCCAATGGGATTATTCAATCCCCCCTAGAGGGATGGCATACCTAGAAGAGTGCCCTATCATTATATCCCTCTTTCCCTACATTCCTTCTATCATAGTCACCATAACACTCATGCAAGAATCCACATTAATCAAACTCATAGTTGCAAACAATCATATCAGAAATGCATAATGAATTATGAAGGTGACATATAAATGATAATGTGCATGAACTATTGATGATGACATGCATAAACTACCAACCAGATTTAGACAATATCCTATATAAACACTCTATCACAATTATATGAACTCATAATTCTCTTTTAGGTCTGTTCTCAAATATATTCCTTCTTGTTGTTATCTCTATCAAGAAATATCAGAAATTGAAGTATATATTTTATTCCATCCCATCCATTCTCATTTTCTTTTCTCTCCCTATATATATCCTTCCTTCTATAAAAGACATCCCCCTTTAAAAGAGTGATGACTCTTCAAAGAGTCATATGTATTGACCGATGCCTTTTCTTAGATAATCTCTATTCTAAACACAATGTAAATCACTGCCTTTTTAATTCAATTCCAATCGCTACTTGTAGAACATAAATCGCATGTTGAACACCCAAGATACTGAGAGGGGGGGTGAATCAATATCCTATTAAAACTTTTACTTGTTAAACTAATAATCCATTTACCACATGCAATAACCAAGTAGATTAAACATAAAAGAAACAACCACAATCCATCACACATGAACACCAAGATTTTTACGTGGAAAACCCAAAACTAGGAAAAACCACAGTGAGTGTTGGCTCACAATATATTATGTAGGAACAATACCGAATTACAAGAAGGCTCATGCAGCCCAAAGAAATGCTCACTACCAAAATAGGCTCACTGCCAAAACAGACTCACTGCCTAGAAAAAGAAAGAAGAAGGAAGAATGGCTCACTACCAAGTTGAACTACTCAGATTGCATCTACACATTCATGGTTGCAACTCCAATGAAGCTCAATATACTATCTCAAAACTCTTCATCTTGTCTGCTCTATTTTACTGCTATGCTTTTACATTAAGCAAGATATCTCTTCTTCTACTCTTTTTGCCTACACTGCACTTCACATTCACTTTCGCATTACTCCCCCCAAACACCGAATTTGATCACACACACACACACACACACACACACACACACACACACACACACACACACACACACACACATATCCGTAACATTTGAAATTTACACATTAGGTCGGCATACTAAGATGTAGCGTGTAGTCATAACTTGTCAGCCAAAATCATTTACCAAGATACACAACGGATCAAAACAACACTTGAATCATATTCACATATGTCGGTTCCATCAATATAATTACTTAGGATAATATTCCAAACAACAAAACTTACCGCACACATCATACTGTCATGTCGGCCTTAACCACAAACTATCACTGGTTTAGTTCAATTGTCAGACTACATCTTCCACTGCGGACCATAAGACTTGTTCAAATCCATATCAGAGACTCTTCACATATCATAGATCATAACTCCAGAACCATAAAGAAAAATATTCTTTTGTGGTAGAATGCTGACCTCAAGAACACATGCTCTATCACAATCAAGTTCTGTCAGACTAAGTAGCAATACTTAGGCAACCTGATGAAGGGGATAAATCAAAAAACACACAACGACAGAAATTGAACACAGAAAATAGAACTTTCTTTTATTGATCTGGGCAACTCATTACATTCAGAAGCTCATTTACAATTAGAGGATGAATCCTCTACTGGCTGCAACACATTATAGCTTTCCCAACCCCAAGACTCTAGAATCTTCAGCCTTCTGTAACCCCAAATCAGCTAGGGTTTATGTTTTTCCCCCTATTCTTGACTCGACACTCGACCCTTAACTCTACTACCACCCAGGGTTCCCAAAATAGTCATAAATAGCACTTTTTGGCGGCTTCCAAAATTTTGAAATTTGCAACTCCCTCCAAAAGTAGGTCAACTTTCGGGAAGCATAACTTTTGATCCGGGTGTCTGATTGACGAACCGTTTTAAGCCCCAGAAAGATCGCGATGTGAACTATCACACCAGAAATTTGTAAACAGATTTTTGTCAACTTTTTGGGACATTATGGGATGTTTTAGTGCCTCATATCTCATTTCAAAAATTTTTAGAGGTTTTTCAGAAAATAAAAACTTTAATATCTTTCAGCTCACAAATGATCTTTGCCTGATTCCTTCACAAAAGGTCTTATATTTCTGTTATGTAACTTTCTGTAAGTTTTCACTTCAATCCGTGCCTAAATGCAAACTTTCCTAAAATGGCAGGTACACTTTCCAAAACAGGTAGGTTGCTATTTTTAACAGTTTTGGAAAAACTGAAAGTCCTACATCATTATTCTAGATATTATTGAACCAGAAACACTAATTATGGAAAGAAATGAAAACAACTACAATGATTTTGAATTAACTTCTTTTTAGGTGATGCAAGATTGCCCTTACACCACTGGATGCTCCTGCATCAGACACCCAGGGTAATTTGAGAAGTGACCCTGTCACATCTTAGGTGTTTGTTTGAGGAAAACCCAAATGGTCAACCTCTACCTTAGACAACCAAGAAGAATCTTCAATAGGCCTTCCTTTCCATTTCACTAGATATTCTTCATATTGCATGTTCTGAGTACTTCCCACGCGGCTATCCAAGATCTCTTCTATCTCCTCTGTTGAAGTAGATGCCAGAATACTCCACTGTTCTTCTGTTGGTCCATCCTCTGTTCCACCTTCATGATATTCTGATAAATCAAAAATGTTGAAAATAGGGGAAATGTTGATCCCACTCGGTAGCTCCACCTCATATGCATTTCCTGAATCATGTTTCTTCAAAATTTTGCATGGTCCAAATTTCTTCATTTTTAGCTTATTGTATGTTCCAATTGGGAACCTTTCTTTTCTCAAGTGAACATTGACTTCATCTCCTACCTAGAACTCCTTATATCTCCTCTTCTAATCTACCTTAACCTTGTACTAAATATTCATCTTATTAATGTGCTTCCTCACCTCTTCATGCAAATTCTTCATGTGTTCTGCAAAGTCTTTGGCTTTGGCACTTGTCTTTTCGCCTTTGTCTAGCTTCCTTAACTCTAAAGCATTTCTTGGACTATTGCCATATACAATCTAGAATGGTGATTTACCAATACTCCTATTGACAAAATTATTGTAAGCAAATTCTGCCTGTAGTAAAATCAAATCCCATCCCTTGGGCTTATCTCCTACTAAGCATCGTAATAGGTTACCCAAACTCCTATTCACCACTTCCGTCTATCCATCAGTCTGTGGATGGTGTGCAGAACTAAACTTCAAATCTATCTTCAACTTCTTCCACAATGTCCTCTAGAAATAACCAACAAACTTGGTATCTCGATTTGAAACTATGCTCTTTGGTAGACCATGTAGTCTCACCACTTCCTTGAAAAATAACTCTGCAATATGAATAGCATCATTAGTCTTCTTACAAGGAATAAAATGTGCCATCTTTGAGAATCTGTCCACCACAACAAAAATGGAATCATGCCCTCTCTGTGTCCTTGGTAAACCAAGAACAAAATCCATACTAATATCATCCCAAGGCTTCTCTGGTACCGGTAATGGTTGATACAACCCTATATTCTGACTTGGTCCTTTCGCCATCTGGCATATTCTACAACTCTGCACAAATTTCCTCACATCCTATTGCAACTGTGGCCAATAATAATTCTCACCCACAATAGCAATGGTCTTATCTCGACCAAAGTGTCCAGCTAATCCCCCACTATGCTTCTCTTTTATCAAGTTGTCTCTCATGGAACTCCTCAGAATGCACAACTGGCTTCCTCTAAACAACATGCCATCTTGCATGATGAAATCAAACCATTTTGTCCTGTCTAAAGTAACAGGTTCTAGACAAGCTTTCCAAGCCTCTGCAAAATCTGGATCTTTAGGATACAAACTTTTGAGCTCATCAAACCCAAAAACCTCTATCTTCATTTTTGTCAACAAATTTTGCCTTCTGCTCAAGGCATCTGCAACTCTATTGGACTTCCCACTCCTGTGGTTCAAAACAAAAGTATAACTCTGCAAAAACTCAACCCATTTTAAATGCCTTTGGTTCAACTTTCCTTGACTATTAAGATACTGCAAAGCTTGATGATCAGTATATAAAACAAACTCTTTTGGTAACAGATAATGTCTCCATTTCTTCAAAGCCTGAACTATAGCATAAAATTCCTGATCATAAAAAGAATACTTTTTCTTGGCATCATTAAGCTTCTCACTAAAATAGGCAATGGGCTTACCTTCTTGACTCAGAACAACTCCTATACCACTACCACTAGCATCACAATCTACCTAAAATACCTTATTGAAATATGGAAGTGCCAAAATAGGTTGTTCTACGACTTTCTTCTTCAATGTATCAAAGCTTTTGTCTTCTCCTTTAGTCCATCAAAACTCTTTTCTATCCCCTCTCATTGTCTCAGTTAGGGGTGCACAAATGCTACTAAAATTTCTGATAAACTTTCTGTAAAAACTTACCAAACCATGAAAAGATCGTACCTCTGTGGCACTCCTTGGTGTAAGCCATTCAAGGATAGCTCTCACCTTCTCTGGGTCCATCTTAAGACCTTCCTCTGAGACAACAAATCCCAGGTATACCAACTCCTTTGCAAAACTACATTTCTTTAGATTAATCAGCAACTTCTCCTCCCTCAGCTTCTCTAAAACTCTTCTGATATGCATCAAATGCTCATCCCAAGTCTTACTGAAAATCAAAATATCATCTAAATAAACAATAACAAAACTTCCCAAAAATTCTTTCAATACCTCATTCATGAGCCGCATGAATGTGCTCAGTGCATTTGTTAGCCCAAATGGCATGACTAACCACTCATACAAACCCTCCTTTGTCTTGAAGGCTATCTTCCATTCATCTCCTTCTCTGATTTGGATCTGGTGATACCCACTCTTCAGGTCAATCTTCGTGAAGTACTTGGCTCCACTCAAACAATCTATTATGTCATCCATTCTAGGTAATGGAAATCTGTACTTGATCGTGATCTTATTGATGGCTCAAGAGTCTGTACATATTCTCCACTCTCCATCTTTCTTTGGTGCTAGTACTGCAGGTACAACACAGGGACTTAGGCTCTCTCTTATCAATCCCTTACTCAACAACTCTTGAACTTGTCTGTTCAACTCTTCACTCTCAGCTGGAGTCATTCTATGGGCTGCCTTATTTGGCAAGCTGGCTCCTAGTATCAAATACATTTGATGATTTATCTTCCTTGCCGGTAGTAAACCTTATGGTACATTATCAGAGATAATGTCTTGAAATTATCCCAACATATCTGAAACTTTTGCTGGTACATCTTCACATTTCTCTTGACTAATCTTAGGAATCAATGCAAAGCAATGCCGCTCATGTTTCATTCCCTCCAAAATTTTCCTACCATCTACCAAGCAAATTCTGGTAGTCTTCCACCTCCTTCAAGGGCTTCAACTTATGACAAAATCCATCCTTTGTTAAGGAATATGTGTTTGTACGGCCATCATGGACAACGCTCCTATCATACTACCATGGCCTCCCCAATAGCATATGACATGCGTCCATTGGTATGATATCACACAAAACCTCATCATGGTAGTCTCCAATCTTGAACTTCACTAAACACTACTCATTGACCAAAGCTCTATGGTCCTTCTGCAACCATGCAATCCAATATGGATGTGGATGCTTTCTTCTTGTCTGTCAACTTCAACTTGTCAACCATCTCCTCTGAAACAAGATTATCAGTGCTTCCACTGTCAATAATAATATCAAAACACTTACCTTCACATTTGCACCTTGTGCGGAACAAACTCTTCCTCTGATTTGGTTCTTTCTCCTCATTCAGCAAGGTTCTTCTGACAACTAGGGTTTCTCCCCTTTCAGCATCTTTAGAATGCTCAGAATGTGCATCTTCATCTACATGTGCAACTCGTGCATTACCTTAAAGTCTTCTATTTGTCCTTCCTTGATGTTGCGGACACTCGTATGCTCGATGCCTTTCTTCTCCACATTGGAAACAGGTTCCTCTGAAACCTCCTCTTCCAGGTCCTTGCCCAGGTCTGCCTCTTCCTCTTCCTCTTTGCTCACCATTATATTGGTCACGAGGGTGGTAGGTGTTATCCCCTCTTTGATTTCAACTGGTACCCACATCTTCACTTTTCTTTTGATCTTCATTATGACCTCCATAGGGTCTTCCACTAGTCCTTCTGCCTTGACCTCTTCCCCTTTGCTTGCTATCAAATCTTTTATTTAGCTTCTCTTCCACCTTTAGGGAAAACTAGTACGCATCTTCTATGGTGGTCATTCTGACTAGGCTCAGCTCCTCTTGAATACTCAGCCTTAACCCATTAATGTAACGGGCTACCTTCTCCTTGTTGGGCTCTACATGGTCTATCCTAATAGTAATTTTATAAAACTCTTCTGTATGCTCCTTAACAGACTTGTTACCTTGCTTCAGTCCTTGCAACTTCTTCAGCAACTCCATCTCATAGTCCACAGGGATGAACCACTTCTTTAGTTTCTCCACCATCTGATCCCATCTGGTGATCTTTCCTTTTCCTCTTCTATTCCTCTCTAATTGGACCTCCTTCCACCAAATATTGGCGTGGCCCTTCAACTTTGTTTTTGCAAACTTAACCTGATCTGGGTCCTCCACATCTTCATACTCGAAATACTCCTCCACGTCATTGATCCAATCAATAACTTGTTCTGGATTCAAATCTCTAGAATATGTAGAAACTTCAATCTTGGGCCTCTTTCTGATCTTTGAAATGGCCCTCAACAACCTAACTTCTGCAGGATCTCCGGCAGCTTCTTGTTCTTCCTCTGATAGCTCTTCTCAAGCTTCATCTTCACTTTCTTCTCTTGTTCTCAGATCAAACCCTCTTCATAGCTCCTCTTGAAATGCATTGATCTACCTTTGTAGGGCTCTAAAACCCTCTTCTATCAAAGCATTCCTTCCAATACAATTTCTTCGTGGAGGCATCTTGATCTCTGTAGCAAACCCACAACCTCAGGTCCTGGTGCAAATTGCCTCACGGTCGGTGATCTATCTACACACTCAGGAACCCTCGCTCTGATACCACTTGATGAAGGAGGTAAATCACAAAACACACAATGACAAAAATTGAACACAGAAAATAGAACTTTGTTTTATTGATCTGGGCAACTCATTACATTCAGAAGCTCATTTACAATCAGAGGATGAATCCTCTACTGGCTGTAACACATTACAACTTTCCCAACCCAAGACTCTAGAATCTTCAGCCTTCTGTAACCCCAAATCAGCTAGGGTTTATGTTTTCCCCCCTATTCTTGACTCTACACTTGCCCCTTTAACTCTGCTACCACCCAGGGTTCCCAAAATAGTCATAAATAGCACTTTTTGGCAGCCTCCAGCTAAATTTTGAAATTTGCAACTCCCTCCAAAAGTAGGTCAACTTCCGGGAAGCATAACTTTTGATTCGGGTGTCCGATTGACGAACCGTTTTAAGCGCCAGAAAGTTCATGATGTGAACTATCACATTGGAAATTCATAAATAGATTTCTATCAACTTTTTGGGACGTTATGGGTTGTTTTAGTGCCTCATATCTCATTTCAGAAATTTTCAGGGGCTTTTGCAGAAAACAAAAACTTTAATATCTTTCAGCTCACAAATGATCTTTGCCTGATTCATTCGCCAAAGGTCTTATATTTCCATTATGTAACTTTCTGTAAGTTTTCACTTCAATCCATGCCCAAATGCAAACTTTCCTAAAATGGCTGGTACACTTTCCAAAACAAGCAGGTTGCTATTTTTAGTAGTTTTGGAAAAACTGAAAGTCCTACATTATTCTGGATATTATGGAACCAGAAACACTAATTATGGAAATAAATGAAAACAACTACAATGATTTTGAATTAAATTCTTTTTGGGTGATGCAAGATTGCCCTTACACCACTAGATGCTCCTGCATCACACCCATAGCTATCTTTCAGGTGGAGCTCAGAAATTGCAACTTTGGATGTGGATACTTCATACATGTGTTTACAACACCTTAAAACCGCATAACAAGATATGCAACAATGGAGGAATGCGGACCAAAACAAATGAGTGTTATGCTCTGAATTACAATGTATTTTGTTCTTCCAAACTTAGTTTGTTTGAGTGTATGCTTCTGGTACTCATCAGAAGCTAAAAACTTGGATATAGGATCATCAAAGGACTGCAAACAACATACCAGGACCACATTGTCTAATCTTCAACCATGGACCAATGACATCCATTATACTGCTACTTTGTCGCTGTCTCCTGTATACTGCAAACACTTAGTCAAAAATAACTAAGTCTTTTTCACCAGACCAAAAACTTTGTCTCAACCTTTTTCCTTTCCTTGTTGCCATCAATGACAATATCTTCAAACATCATGCACAGTTATTCACCATCATACCAGTAGTGTCTCTCTCTTAGTGATGTTTGTCAAGTTACCAACATCGCATGCCATTCCCATATTCAATCGTTGCCCATACACTATCTATTTATACCTTTTTATATGCCCATTTCTTACGGTGAGGTAACTATCCATAAATAAGAGTTTAATATATTTTGGTTTAAGTTTCCTAAAACTGAAGTGACTCCTTAGAAGATTCATGTCCAATAGAAGGCGTTCCTTTAAGAAGTCAGCCCCCCTAAAGAATTTGCCCCCTTTATTTATTCCTTAACTTCTACGTATAACAAGCTCACTATTTTGACAGTGTAGATTGCATGCTTCCTGGCCCTATGGTAATTCGATTTGTTTATGTTTCTTTCAACTACTCAACAATAAGATAAGACTGTGTCTTATTCGTAATCCTTTCTATAATTGTAATTTATTTTTATATTTAGCTTTATATATAATAATGACCATATAATAATATTTTATTTTATATTTACATTTATTTTATATAATATATATCTTGTTAATATATTATATATCATATTTTAATTATTTATATAATAATATTATTTATTAAATAATATATATTAATAATATTATATATCTCTATCATTCAAACTAAACATCGCATTTCACAAAAGCAATTCATCGTTTTATCATAATGTTTAAATCTTTAAACAATGCCTAAATATCGGGACATCACACCATGCACTAGACAATGGATTTAATGGTCTAATTCTAATAAATCATGGAAATTTTTTATTTGTAGTGAAATTTATGCGTTATGGAATAATGTCACCTAATAAAAAATAATAAAAATTGATTGATTTTTTTAAAATGATAAGAAATAATTCTTTAAAAATTATTAAAAAATTATAGCTTGAATATACATAAAAAATTCCACAACTAATTATTTTACATCATCCTTAAATTCTTGAGCATTTGTTCCCTATAATTGACACAAAATAAAAAATGTTGAAAAATATTGATCTTGAGCATCCCACTTAGGCCAAAAAGTGGAACACACTATTGTGGGATCATCCATCTTTGTACATGAATCATGTCTCTGAGGGGTCCACAGGTACAAAGAGGTATTTGAAATTCTTCCTCTATCTAATTGCATCCATTTGAGACCATTAATGGCATCCTAGATTATGCAGGGAGGTAAGTAAGGTTTTTTGTTCGAATGATGAAGTTACAGGACTTTACATGTCAAAGGTAAAAAACATCCTGAAATGACATGCCGAGAAGGGAAACCCTTATACCCAAAATGGGAAATAGGAAAAGGAAGTTTGAAGGAAAGCCATGCTAGGAAGGGAAAATCTAAAATGGCATGCTAGGAAGAGAAACTTTGAAATGGCACGCTAGGAAGGGATACGCCTATACCCTGAAATGAGAAATAGGAAAAGGGGGGTTTGAAGGAAAGGCATGTCGAGAAGGGAAACTTCAAAATGACAATATCAGGATGGATACCCCTATACCCCAAAATAGGAAATAAGAAAAGGGCGTTTGAAGGAAAGGCATGTCAGAAGAGAAACCCCTATACCCTAAAATTCTACCTAGGCCTTAGAAATTGAACTAAAAACCTTCAAACTTAGAATCCTTTTAAGTTTAGGCTCGTGACAAAACAATCAAGCCAAAGCACATAAAGACCAAGGATGCCTATTTAAGAATTCTCTAATTGATTATCAGTGATGGGTAGAGTAAGGGTTTAGCATCATAAACTATAGAAAACTATAGAAAGATCTACGAAAACCTAGAAAAACCTAGAGATATCCAAGAAAACCCAAAAAAACCTAGAAAGATCCAAGAAAACCTGAAAAAACCATAAAGATCTAGGAAAACTTAGAAAAACTTAGAAAAATAAAAGGATTCAAAAGGTTATAGGTTTTATAGTTTGGGGTCAATGGTTAGTAAGATCTAGTAGGAAATCCAAGGCAACAAAGATGACATAAGAGAAAATTTTGAATCATCGGGGAAAGTGTCAACATAATCTTTTGTAATAAGGCATGATTAATTATCCTTGGTTGGAAATGGACAAAAGATGTTGTAATATTTTTTTTAAAGTATTTGATTTGAATGGACAATACAAAAATTCTCAAATTCTAATTGATATTTTTAAAAGCTCGAAGAATAGAGTGATTGAACCATTCTTTCTAACATTTTCTCCAAATTGATTAATGCCGGTTAATTGCATCTTGCATTACATTATTCAATTTTATCCAATTTGTTCCAATTGGATCTTTTAAATTGCAATTGAATGTTTTGATTAAATAGAATTTAATATTTCATAAACACAACAAACACGCATTCTAAAATAATCTAAAATGCAATGCGACAAGATTAAATAACCATACACAAAGGACCCTCTCACTTTACGGGTTTGAACACAATATATAAAGATTCCATGATTTCCATTGATTCAAATATAGAGTTACATAGGGATTCAAAAGACTCATCTTGCACTCAAATTAAGTGAGATAGAGGTTAAAAACATCTTTTACGGTCCATTGTGACCATCTCCAATTTAACCATTGTTGGGGAAAAACCTATACCTGCACACTCAGGTGAAACATTGGGAGTACTTAGAAGATATAGGAATAGTTGAAGCAGTGCACAAAACAACCAATGTGGCATAATATCCAATGAAATAACAATACATCATCACATCTAAATAGAAATCATTTACAACTAGCATGCCCCAAATATCAAGATGCATAAATCAATAGTAATCCAAAATGCTAAATCAAATATAATAATCACATATAGTGAAAACAATAAAGTTGAAACACTATAATAATTTAAACATATAAAGGTACAATATATTTATCCCATAATACATAGTCAAAAATCTAGATGCCAATACAAAACCTCATTGAGAAACACATCAATGGTAATTCAAAACATCATCACTAAAAAAAGTAGTGGAACCAAATTAAAAAATTAATAGACATACAAGGCACAAACACCTAAGGTATTACATCCTCCCCCCAAGACTAGGCTTAGTCCTATAAGCCTTTAAAAAGATGAGGATAGAGAACCCTCAAATGTATAACATCCTCCAAAGTATCTATCAAGTCACCAAGTAGGTCCCATTAGACCATTACCTTATCTAGGTCTTGATCTCAAAGTGCCAACCTTCGATGTTGCAATATGTGGATAGCCTCTAAAAAAAGCTTCCCACCCTCCTTGACCTGCAAAGCACCCCAATCAAGAACATGCATCACATCTAGAATATACTATCTAGGTACAAAAACATGAAACACATCATAGATGTGTGAGAGACTAGGTGGCAAGGCAAATTGATATGTGGTAGGAGCAATCCTCTCTAGGATCTCAAAAGGTGCAACAAAATGTAGTACAAGCTAAGAACCATTTCCATAATAGATTGGGCTCTTGTGCAATTGCTCTCTCAAAAACACATAGTCACCAACCAAGAAATGTCAATCTAATATCTTAGCATCAACATACTCCTTATGTCTATTATCAAACTACCTACTACTCCATATCCTAAAGAATCTTAGGTCCAAGAGTAACTTGATACTCAAGCTTGTCCCAACTCAATGGAGTCTGATAAGGACATCTATACAAAGCTTGGAAAGGTGTCATACCAAGAGAACTATGGTACCCATCATTATAAGAAAACTTAACAAGGTACAAATATTCCTCCCACCTACATTCTTGGTCCATAACATACATGCGAAGCATATCCTCCACCACCTAGTTCACCATCTCAGTCTAACCATTTATCTTTGGGCGATAGGTTGAGATAAAGTTGAGATGAGCACCCAACGCATGTTGCAAAGATGTCCATAATAAGGGCATGAACACAGATCATGATCTGATATGATCCTGCTATGTACTCTATGCAAGCGTATAATATCCTCCCATAAAGGTATGTGCCATAAATGCAACACTATAGGATATCCTCATGGGTGAGAAATGGGAAACTTTGGTCAGATTATCTGCCATCATCATGATTGTATCGTGGCAACGAGAAGACATAGACAAACCAATAATAAAGTTCATAGAAATCATGTTCCATTTCCTAGAAGTGTCATGTGGTTGCAAATGGCGTGTACGATGTTGATGCCACCTAGCAACAAAATCATAAACATTGCACCATATTCCTGCTCACTTATACAATTTCAAAAGGTCATCAAGCATCTTCTTCACACCTAGATGCATTACGTAAGGTGCACAATGCACCTCAGATAACGCAACAATGGAAAAATCACCATAAATTGGGACATGAATACAAACAAGATACTACAATAGTCCAGATGACTTGAATATCTAGAATACTTGCCTACAAGGGTCCTCTGAGACTATTTTATTATGAACCTCTTGATACCTGGGATCCTCTTAGAGTTGCTCAAGAATACAACTCTACAAATTTGTGCTTAGGGACAAAACTGAAACCACATGTCACCTCATGCTCAAGGCGTCTGCGACCATGTTCTCCTTCCCTTTGATGTAGTGAACATCAAAGTCATACTCACACAAAAACTTTATCCATTGATTTTGATGAGCATTCAAGTTTGATTATGTAAAGATGTATTGTAAACTGCAATGATTAGTATGCAACTCAAACTGATGACCCAAAAGAAAATGTTTCCATTGCATAAGCACATGTACAATAACTAACAACTCTATATCATGGTTAGGGAATTTTAGCTCATGATCCTCGAGCTTTTGTGACTCATAAGAAATCACTCAACCCTCTTGCATAAGGACCACACCCAACCCATCCAATGATGCATCAATGTAAACTACAGAATTTGCTACAAGATCAGACACTGTAAGGATCAACACACTAGTTATCCACCCCTTGATAACCTAAAAGGATCTCTCACATTGATCCAACCACACAAAATTCTTCTCTTTCTGGTGAAGATAATTAATCAGATGCATCACTATGGAAAATTACATGAAAAATCAATGGTAATAACCTGGTAATCTCAGGAAACTATGAACCTCATAAACATTTGTGGGTGTTGGCTAATCCATAATGGCCTAAAACTTTGAGGGATCAATCAAGATACCTTATCCATATATAATGTGACCGAAGTACTTTACATTTGATTGGAAGAACCCACACTTCACTAATTTCATAAAAAAATAGTTCTCACACAAACACAAAAGAACCTAGTGCAAGTGGACCTCATGTTCTTCCGCTATCCTTGAATAGATCAAAATGTCATATAGAAACACAAGGACAAACTAGTCAAGGTAAGTATGGAATACCCCATTCCTCAAACTCATGAATTTTGATGGAGCATTCGTCAATCCAAATAAAACTATGATGAACTCGTAGTGTCCACAACGAATACAAAATGTAGTCTGATGAATGTCTACCTCATGAATGTGAAGTTAATTATACCCTAACTTTAGATCAATCGTAGAGAACACCATGTCTCCCTTCATCTAATCATACAAGTTATCGATCCTTGGCAAGGGATATCGGTTCCTCACAATCACCTTATTCAGATATTGGTAATTGATACACAAGCAAAGAGATCTATCATTTTTCTTCACAAAGACTATAGGTGCACCCCAAGGGGACACACTAGAATAAATGTGCCCCTTCTCTAGCAAATCCTCTAATTGCAATTGAGGCTCATTGAGCTCCTAAGTGGTTATACTATATGGTGCACATAATATGGGCTCTACTCCTAGAATAAGATCAATGTGGGAGTCCACATCCTACTTAAGTGGCATACCAAGAATAGCCCTTGGAAAGACATTGGAAAAATACCTCAAGAGAGGATGATCATCAAGAGATGCCTCATGGCACTCACTGTCAAAGAAACCACTTATCAATATAACAAACATCTGACATCATTTCAACATGATCTATTTCAAATGCATTATTGAAATCATGTGAAGAGATATCGGTCTCTATGCCCTAGCTATCACAACTTGATTACCAAGGATATCCACACACTCTATTGCCTTAAAGTTACAATTTATTCTCACTTTATAAGCATCAAGCCAATCCATACCAAGGATGATCTCATAAGATCCCAAGGGTAGGACACACAAATTGATGATGGTGGTGAAGGTTCCAAGACTCAACACAAAATTATGCACAAGTGAGTCCACTACCACCTTTGCACATGTGACTAACTCAACCTATCATTTATCATCCTACCTTGTTACCACCAACCTACAATTCTAAACTAATGATAGGGAAATAAAAGTTTGAAGCTTAGAATCAAACAAAATAGAAGCTCAAAAACCATCCAAAATACCTGTGGTCTCAACAACTATACCCTGATAGTTTGCTTGGCAATTATCTACTACCACAAAAACACTATGAGACCTACCAACATATCCAACTATTAGCTTTGATGTTGTGACACTTTGACCACTAGCTTCCACAGATCCTTGAGGGAAAGATCTCTCAAAGTGGTCATCCTAACCACAAGTACAGCATGGTCCAACAACCTAAGATGGGGTTGGATGTGGTACACTCAATTGTGGAAATCTTGAGTGACTAGAATTAGGCTTTCAAGTCCTAGCCTACTACTGATAAAGGAAATCCTTATGACACTACCTATTATACTCTGAGCGAGAATGTCCACCAGAAGCCTGCCCACTTTGAGGGGCTTGTTAAGGCTTCTGCCTCTTCTACTACTACTAGGGAGTCCTAGAAGATCCCTTGGGTTGGGCTAAGATCCCTAAACCCTAGACCTTGACTAAAAAAGGACCACTACTTGAACTCCATCTGACCACTAGGGCCTTTAGCTAAATTCTCCTATATCAATATTGCGTTCTCAACGACAATCCAAGGTTTCAAGTTTTAGGACTTGAACACCACCAATGATACATGAGTTCAACAAACCTATAAAAAAACTATGAACTTGTCGCTCCTCATTTTCAACTAAGCTCACTCATTGCTTAAGTTCAAAGAAGTAGTTCTCATACTGGCTAATCATCATGCCTAGCTGTCGAAGCTTATGGAACTCATCCCCATAATTCTTCCTAAACTTATCTAAATAGTATCATGAGAGAAACTCCAATAATGTATCCCAAGATATTGTAGTAATATCTAGGTGATAATTTTTCTCCTCCTAGCAATGCCAGTTAAAAGAAAATCCACATAAGTATGTGATGGCACACAGAATCTTGGTATTGGTATCATAGGAATGCATCACAAAATATCTAGCAAGGGCCAAGAGCCAAATTTTAGCCTCTATTCCTTCTATGAAACCTTCAAAGATTAATGGATGTGCTCGTAGAAGATCTCTCATATAGGTCGATGCCACACTATGCTCATCCACTAATTGTCTAGCCTCTGTTGCAAATATGTGCCTAATCGGTGTTGTCATTGATGTCAACATATCCTTGTTGTCATTAGTATCAATTGTATCTTATTCTTTCACTTGTTTAGAAGACTTGTATGTTGAGGATATTAAGAAAATTTGCCTCTCCGGAAGAAACAAGTGAGTTACATATCTATTTGTCAAAGATAGTGAACACATTGCATTTCAGTGAAGTAGATTGCTCTGCATTCCCAATGAGATGATGATCAGAGTCTATGGATTAAAGGGTTTGTAGAGGATTGTCTAAAGTTACTCAAGTTAAGATTTGAGAGGTCCGCATGAAGAATTTGTGAAGATATGGCCATCTGAGTAGAACCAGGTTTTGCAGTTGTTCAGAGGTGACAGAGTGACAAAAATTTGGTCTAGATTGATCCGCATTGGAATATTATGATCTGCAGATCTAGAAGTGTGTTTGGGATGTCGGTGTGTATCCTCAACTCAAGTGGTTCGTGGTTTAGAGGTCTGCAAGCAATCTTTCTAGTGTGACAGTCATGACAGTTAGTGTTCTTGAGTTCCTGGATGAAGGTGCAAGTGTTTCTGGTGATTTGAGGTGGTGCGGTAGTTCCTATTGATTTCATTGTGCTTGTGGTGGTCTCCGAATTGGGTGCCTATTGTGTTGGTGGCTTGCATTAAGGATTGAGCTCGTGGTTGAAGATTTCTCCTTGAGTGTTGTTGTTCCTTCCAGTCTTGGCCAACCGGATGCTTGGTGTGTGTTGCGGATGATCTAAGAAGAGTTCTATGGAGCGTGACGTGTTGATCGAGAAAGATTTGAGTCCTAGCTATGTTTGGCTGATAGTGTAAAGATTCACATGTAGCATTTTAAGTCTTGTAATTGTAATTGCTTGTAATGCCTATCTTGGAGAATGTTCCAAATAGATGATTGTTTAGCTAACTTTGATGTTCATTTCAAAGTTGATGACATGTATAAATAAGTGTTGTGAAGTCATGGAAATGTGGGGAAGTGAGCGAAGATGTGGATGTAGCGAGGAAGTGAGTGGGGGCAGAGTAAAGGTGTTGTGCGCTTCAATGGAACTGAACCTTGCATGAAGATGTTGTTTGTCAGTTCAATCGTTCTGTGTTGTTAACATTGTGAATGTTCTTGTAGGAAGTGAGCCTCCTTTGAGCAGTGAGCTCTGGGCAGTGTGCCTAAAGGCAAGTGCCTTCCCATTTTCTATTCTTTTAATAGAGAATAAATCTTTTGGGTTAACCCCCACTGTGGTTTTTCCCTTAACCGGGTTTCCATGTAAAAATCCTGGTGTTATGTGTGTTGATTATGTTTTTGCTCATGTGTTGTTGATTCATGCTTTCATGGTTATATCATTAATTTGTTAATAAGTGGTAAAGAAGATTAATTGCAGCAAAAGATAAAAGTTTTGTGATAATTGATTTAGCCCCCCCCTCTCAGTTGTCTGCCCTAATTTCAACAATCGGTATTAGAGCCGATTCCTCTAAAAGAAGCTTGACCGCTTGAGGAGATCCAAGATGTCGACTTACAAGAAAGATAGTCTAAGATTTGATGGAACAAATTACTCTCTTTGGAAGAGTCGCATGGAGTACCATTTGCAATGCATGGGTGATGCTTATTGGTTGATAACAAAGGATGAATATGAGCCTCTAGAGAAAGGTCCTTCAACTCGAGATTAACTCAAAGATGCTGAAAACAACATTCGGGCTAAAGAAGCATTGTTCAATGCCCTGACTGATACATAAATGACAAATGTCCTAGAATTGAAAACTGCTCATGAAATATGGAAGAAGTTGGAAACTCTATATGAAGGTGATGCATTCAAATGTGCTAAGTTGCAAAGCTTGAAGGGTAGATACAAAAGTTTGAGGATGAGTGAAGATGAAAACATCACTTCCTACATGCAGAAGGTGAATGAACTTTTGTGTAGTATTAGGTGTGCGGGTTGAAAACCAAAAGAATCAAAGATCGTTGGCAAGGTGCTTAGATCCTTACCTGCTTCATACAAGCATAGAGTTGCTGCCATTGACAAGATTAGGACTGTGACAACTATTACAAGGGATCAGTTGGTTCGCAAGCTTTCAGCATTTGAAATGAGTGAGTTTGGTGATTCCCTTCCTAAATCAAAATCTGCTTTTAAGGCCAATGTTTTCGGGAAGAAAAGATTTGATCCAAGTGAAAGCTCTTCAAGAAGAATAACCAGTTATGAGAAGGCAAGGAAGGAACTTGAAGAAGACGAAACAAAGCTTAAAGAACTTAAAGCCCTTTTTGCCAAAAGATTACCAAGAGGATCTGGTAAGTATGAAGGAAAATTGCCTTTCAAATGTTTTTCTTGCAATAAGATTGGTCATTTTGCTTCAAGATGTCCAGAGAGGGTTTCAAAGCCAAACCCTAACAGACCTAAGTTTTAGAAGAAAATGCTACTATGTCCAAGAAGCTATTGATGAAGGAGTTACAGATGATGAATCTGATAAGAGAAGTACCTCTGGAAATGAATGGGTGTTCATTGCTATCAAAGAAGAAGATCTGGTGCCTACTGAATTTGTTAGCTGTGTGAATGTAGAAAGTGCCTTGGCTGCTCAAGTTGAAGAAAAGGATGAATGGGTGATTGACAGTGGATGCTCTCATCATATGATAGGTGATAAGAGTAAGTTTGTAAGTATGGAAAGGTATGAAGGTGGAATTGTGAAGTTTGGAGACAATTTAGCTGGTAGAATCCGTGGCAAAGGATCCATCTCTCTTGATGGTAAGAATAACACTAATGATGTCTTATATGTAGAAGGGTTAAAGCATAATCTTCTCAGTGTTAGACAATTGGTTGACAAAGGGTGTGATCTTAGATTCAAGGATGGAAAATACAGAATCTTGGAAAGCTCTGAAACTGAAATTGCATCAGGTACACAGACTAGAGGTAATATCTTTCATTTAAGTGGTACTGATAAAAGTTGTTTGATTGCTCAAATTGATCAGAGTTGGCTATGGCATAGGAGAATGTGTCATGTAAACTTTGATAGTATTGTCAAGATAAGTACTACTCAGGCTGTGAGAGATCTTCCAAAGCATGTAAAACTTGCTAATAGCATGTGTAAGAAATGTCAGTTGGGCAAACAGAGCAGAACTACATTCAAAAGTAAAGAACAATTTTCAAGTGGATTGTTGGAACTTGTCCACACTGATTTGTGTGGTCCTACCAGTTTTAGGAGTTTGCAAGGAGACAAATACTTTATGTTGTTGATTGATTATTACTCCTGGATGATGTGGGTCACTTTCTTGAGAGAGAAATCAGAGGCTCTTGACAAATTCAAGGTGTTCAAGGCTAAGGTAGAGAATGAGATTGGTGTGAAGATAAAGTGTCTGAGATCTGACAGAGGTGGAGAGTTTACCTCCGGTGAGTTTAATGCATTTTGTGAAGAGCATGGAATAGGAAGACAATTATCTGTTCCTAGGACTCCTCAGCAGAATAGAGTTGTGGAAAGGAAGAACTGGACTATTCAAGAGGCTGCTAGAACCATGATGATGCAAGAAAATGTTCCACATGTCTATTGGAGAGAGGTTGTGAGTACTGTTGTCTACACTCTTAACCAGGTGTGGATCAAAGGCAATACTGGTAAAACCTCTTATGAACTATGGTTTGGTAATGCTCCTACTATGAAATACTTCAGAGTTTTTGGTAGTAAATGCTATATCAAAAGAGATGAAGATCTAGGCAAGTTTGATGCAAGGTGTGATGAAGGAATATTTCTAGGTTATTCTAACCAAAGTAAGGCATACTAGTGTTTTAACAAGAGATTAAAAAAGATTGTTGAAAGTGCTAATGTCAAGGTTGATGAAAGCAAGGAGAGACCTTCCAAGTTCTATGTATATGAATCAGATGATCAAAATGAAAGTCCTCAAACTCATATTCAGATTGCTCCGGAGAATCCAGTGACTCAAAAAGCTAGTGCAAATGTTCAGGAACAAGTTCAAGAAAATCTCAAAACTCCCAGGTATGTGAGGTTGAATCATTCAAAAGATCAGATCATAGGAAATAGAAATAAAGGTGTTTAAACTAGAAGAAAAATTGTTGAATAACAAGAAGAGTATTGTTTAATTTCAAAGGTTGAACCAAAATCAGTGAATGAATCTTGTAATGATGGAAGTTGGGTAAAAGCAATGGAAGAAGAATTAATGCAAATTGAAAAGAATCATACTTGGGATCTTGTTCCTAGACCTAAAAATAAAAATGTAATTGGAACTAAATGGGTCTTCCAAAATAAATTGAAAGAAGATGGTGAAGTTGTGAGAAAAAAAGCAAGATTGGTGTGCAAAGGATATTCTCAAGTAGAGGGAATTGATTTTGAACAAACTTTTGCTCTAGTGGCAAGAATCGAAGTAGTCAGATTATTTATTGCCTTTGTTGCATACAAAGATTTCAAAGTTTACCAGATGGATGTCAAGTCAGCATTTCTGAATGGAGAGTTGGAAGAAGAAGTCTACATTGGGCAATTGGAAGGATTCCAGTTGTCTAATCAAGGAGATATGGTCTACAGATTAAAGAAAGCATTGTATGGATTTAAACAACCCCCAAGAGCCTGGTATGCAAGATTAGATAAGTATCTGCTAAAGTTAGGCTTTAGCAAAGGCACTGCTAATGGTAATCTTTATTTCAAAATTGATCATGAACACATCTTGATTATTGAGGTATTTGTTGATGATATCATCTTTGGTGAAAATGAGAGCATGTGTAATAAATTTGTTGATCAGATGCAAAGTGAATTTAAGATGTCCATGCTTGGTGAAATGAACTTCTTCTTGGGTCTACAAATCATTCAGTCAGATAAGGGCATCTTCATATCTCAGTCCAAGCATGTAAAAGAGTTGTTGAAAAAGTTTGGAATGGAGGATTCAAAACCAGTGAGCACTCCTATGATAACTGGATACAAGTTGAGTAAAGATGATGATTCCCCTAAGGTAGATCAGAAAATGTATAGATTAATGATTGGAGGACTGCTTTATCTGACTCATACTAGACCTGATATTATGAATGCAGTTGGCCTTGTTGCTAGATTTCAAGCTGATCCTAGAGAATATCATGTTGTAGCAATCAAAAGAATTTTTAGATATCTAAAGGGAACATCTGATTATGGCTTATGGTATCCTAAGGATGATGATTTCATTCTTCATGCATATACAGATGTTGATTGGGCAGGAGATGTGGATGACAGGAAAAGTACTAGTGGTGGTGCATTTTTCTTGGGAAAGAAATTGGTCTCTTGATTGAGCAAAAAGGAGGCAATATCTCTGTCTACTGCAAAGGAAGAGTATATAGCAGTAACAAGCAATTGTACTCAAGTTTTGTGGATGAAGCAAATGTTGAAGGATATCATATTTGTGTTTGAAGAGCCTATTACAATCTTTTGTGATAATTCAAGTGAAATAAACATTTCAAAGAATCCGGTGTTGCATTCAAAGACAAAGCACATATCCATCAAGTTTCATTTTTTGAAAGAGAAGTTAAATAAGAATGAAGTTAGATTGGAGTTTGTTCCTTCAAAGGATCAGATTGCAGATATCTTCACTAAGCCTCTACCTAAGGACACTTTTGAGTATCTCAGAGAGAAGCTAGGGGTGATTGCCCCTCCTATTCAAAACTAAGGTGCACTAGTGTGCATCAGTCCGGTGGAACTCACAGTCATATATTGTGATCCGGATTGGTATAAAGGGGATGCTACTCAGGGGGAGTAGTTAGTATGTTTTGAGTTCAGTCTGGTTTTATCTAAGAAGCAAAAAGGGTGAGAAATGATTGCAAATATGTGCCCTTTGCCATTGATGTCAAAGGCGGAGAGAAGTCATGTGAAAAACATGGAAGTAAGTAGGTGCTGATGAAAGGGGGAGTAGTGAAGAAAGTGGTTGCAGGTGTGATAAGAGAAAGGGGGAGAAGTTCTTGTCTTGATGGTTGAAACAATTTTTGACATTATATGTTGCCATCAATGACAAAGGGGGAGATTGTTTCAAATAAGTGCCTAATCGGTGTTGTCATTAATGTCAACATATCCTTGTTGTCATTAGTGTCAAATATATCTTATTCTTTCACTTGTTTATAAGACTTCTATGTTGAGGATATTGAGAAAATTAGCCTCTCTGGAAGAAACAAGTGAGTTACATATCTATCTGTCAGAGACAGTGAAGACAGTGTAGTTCAGTGAAGTAGATTGCTCCGCATTCCCAATGAGATGATGATCAGAGTCTACGGATTAAAGGGTTTGTAGAGGATTGTCTGAAGTTGCTCCAGTTAAGATTTGAGAGGTCTACATGCAGAATTTCTGAAGTTATGGTCATCTGAGTAGAACCGGGTTTTGCAGTTGTTCAAAGGTGACAGATTGACATAAATTTGGTCTAGATTGATCCACATTGGAATATTATGATCTGTGGATCTAGAAGTGTGTTTGGGATGTTGGTGTGTATCCTCAACTCAAGTGGTTCGTGGTTTGGAGGTTCGCAAGCAATCTTTCTAGTGTGACAGTCATGATAGTTAGTGTTCTTGAGTTCTTGGATGAAGGTGCAAGTGTTTCTGGTGATTTGAGGTGGTGCGGTAGTTCCTGTTGATTTCATTGTGCTTGTGGTGGTCTTTGAATCAGGTGCCTATTGTGTTGGTGGTCCGCATTAAGGATTGATCTCGTGGTTGAATATTTCTCCTTGAGTATTGTTGTTCCTTCCAGCCTTGGCTGACCGAATGCTTGGTGCATGTTGCGGATGATCTAAGAAGAGTTCTATGGAGCGTGGCATGTTGATTGAGGAAGATTTGAGTTCCAACTATGTTTGGCTGACAGTGTAAAGATTCACATGTAGCATTTTAAGTTTTGTAATTGTAATTGCTTGTAATGCCTATCTTGGAGAATGTTCCAGATAGATGATTGTTTGGCCAACTTTGATGTTCATTCCAAAGTCGATGACATGTATAAATAAGTGTTGTGAAGTCATGGAAATGTGGGGAAGTGAGCGAAGATGTGGATGTAGTGAGGAAGTGAGTGGGGGCAGAGCAGAGATGCTATGTGCTTCAATGGAACTAAACCTTGCATGAAGAAGATGTTGTTTCTCAGTTCAATCCTTCTGTGTTAACATTGTGAATGTTCTTGTAGGCAATGAGCCTCCTTTGAGCAGTGAACTCTGGGCAGTGCACCCAAAGGCAAGTGCCTTCCCATTTTCTATTCTTTTAACAAAGAATAAATCTTGTGGGTTAACCCCCACCGTGGTTTTTCCATTAACCAGGTTTCCACGTAAAAACCCTGGTGTTATGTGTGTTGATTATGTTTTTGCTCATGTGTTGTTGATTCATGCTTTCATGGTTATATCATTAATTTGTTAATAAGTGGTAAAGAAGATTAATTGCAAAAAAAGATAAAAGTTTTGTGACAATGGATTTACCCCCCCCCCCCCTCTTAGTTGTCTGCCCTAATTTTAATAGCCTCTTGACAAGGTATCTCCTGTAAAGGCATTTCTTGCACTCTATACCAACATGGGCTCCTAGAGTGTTCCCTTTCACCATCTCTAAACTAGGTCTCTCCCTTCTACTGCCAAGGTTGAGAACTACCTACTTGCATTTCCTCCTATCAAGGGGGGAAACCTTTCCAATAGTTCCTGAAGAAAAACCACTAGCTATGGTATCCCTACTGATTGTTCAGGTTGAACTTGTCTTACCATAGGAGAATGATCACTCTTAATTTCAAGGGACTCTCAATCAAGGTTACCATTTTCCCTTGTTAGGTATGCTTAAGGCCTAGGAGGCATCTTCCTTAACCAAAAATTTGAAAGTGTTACCACATACATGATAATCCAAAATATGAAAACATTATATGCAAGGAACAAGGAAAAACACATCTAGCCTCACACCAACAAACACAGAAGTAAACACATGAGAAAGCACACTAAGGAACACACTAGCAAGAACATAATGCAGAGCTCCCAATGTTACAACATGCATGTTGATACCAAATGTAATGCCCTAAGCTTTTGCCCAAGACATTAACAAATAAAAAGTGGACGAACAATTTTTTATGTTGCAAGTACAACATTCACATGTCACATTGCACACTAACATGTGCACGAGGTGTCATAACTAGGCCCAATGGAACACAAAAAAAACATCACCAATGCACTAAGATGGTGGTAGAATGAAAGACTTCATAAGCATGGAATAAGTCACCATGACGATCATGTAAGAAGATGGAGCTTTCTCCACTATGATGATTGAGCACAAATCCACAATCTCATTTCCTTGTGAACACATGGAATAGGATGAGAGTTACACCTTCTTCATATCCATTCCAAGATGACACAAGTGACACCCAAACACTTAGGAATACATGAATACCTATAGAAGAAGCAAGTCAAGATATGATCCTATTAGCACCTATTGTAACATCCATCTGTTAGGAAAATACCTTTTTGCTCCAAATTTGACCCTTCAACTTCCTCATAAGCTTCATGCAAAAGAAACCTTGGAATCTAACTGAAGCAATCTCTCTCCTTCTCTTGGCTATGCTTCGTTGAGCAAACCTCCATTATTGAAGCTTGTTGAAACTGCATGCTATTGGATTTTCATTATAACCACATGTGCTCACTTCTCTCTTCTACAACATGCTAGTAATATTGTTTCAATAAGATCTTGTTCTTATTTGAATAATATTGCAACTCTTCTTTATCATTTCCTTTTACATTTACATTGGCAAATTTCTTGATGACCATCGCCACTCTTTATTCAATCACATACACACACTAGGATATTCTTCCCCATAGACTGGGGATTAATGCTTATAGATTTACTTTATTATTGATATTCTTAATCCTAGATGCACATAGGATAAGAGCACACACATTTTCCATTGCTTCTTTATCATTGGCTACTTGTGAAGGTCGAAAGACCAAAATAGGGACTTAACCATTAGTGGAAAACTCCTAAGCAGCCCCAACCATTTTTCTTGTCCTAACTACAAGATTTTTGAGGATCAACTCACAAGATAGTTTGCATTTTCTCATCTATCTCTTGTCATTTCTATTTTCATTTCAAAATACATATATTAGATCACTCTTATTCATTTATGTATCATTTGGTATCCCCTGGTTTGATGTTTTTGTTGCCCTATTTCCTGTTGTGTGGGTGGGTTCAAAATCTAGTGAAAATTTTGAGTTTTGCAACTTTTTTGGATGACAATGCATGAGTTGGATGACAATGCATCACGTGGATGTCCACACATTGTGACAATGTCTGAGATAGTGAGTTGCATCCTCTGGTGCTAGGTTCTTTATTTTCTACAATTTCCATTCCTATATCTAGTTTATAATTTCAACACTTCTTTCAATCTCATTCATATTTCATTAATGTAATTATATTAAATTTAAGATGTCATAAATTTTATATTACATTAACTTGTTTCAACACACAAACTTCTTTTTCATTCAATTTTCTTCTAAAAATCTAAACCAAAAAAATTCTTTCCTCAATTCTTTTGGCCTTCGGCCACATTGTCAACACCTTTCTTCATCAATTTTTATATTCCATACTATATCATGAATTATTCTAGCTCTTTCTCTTCAGAATCTTTACATGTGTACATCATGAACAATGAGATATTGTTTCATTTCATTGATTCTTATCCCTATGTCTTGGATGATATAACCATCTTCTATAACATAGATACACTTACATGTTCCATGCATGAGATCCTTGATTGTATTTCTATTCTTTCTACCTTAATTGATCTTATGCCTGTCTTTCCTTCTATATTAGAAGACTTCACTAGATTTATCTCCATGACCTATCATGATAGTGCATTGTACGAGATAGATGATGATGATAGTCATTCTCTTATCTTTTGTTCTACTTATCATTCTATTGATTTTTCTTCTACTACATCTTCGATAGTCCATGATGACACCATGTCTCTTCCCATTTCTCTCCCTCCTTTGGTTGCATGTTCAAACGAGGGAAACCCAGGGACATGTCCCCAAGCTTTTTAGGTGCGTCCCAATTTTTAGAACAGCTCGAGGATGCGGGGACGCCTCGGGGATGTCCCCAAGCTGTCCCTGAAATCCTGAAATTAACAGGGGACATCCCATAAATGTGGGGATGTCCCTCAAAATTAGAGGGGATGGCCAACCATCCCCTCTAAAAACCAACGTTTAAAAAAAAGAACCCCTAGCGATTAAAAAAGAGATATTTTATTAATTTTTGTGGGCACCCATACCTCAGCTTGCCCTAAATGAGGAAAAAATGTCCTCATTTGTATTTTGTTTTCATTTTTGTTTGTCCATAGCCAAAAGGGAGGAAAAGAATTTTCTTTAGCTGGGTTCAAAGGAGCAGTTGGAAGAGAGGTTAAATTTAGGGCATCATTGATAATAAGGCAACAAAATAGTGAAATAGGTAAGTCATTCTATCATTCTATTTTTTTCAATTTTTTTTCAAAGTTTAAAGTAAGAAATGTTTGGTTTTTTTTAATTTTTTTTCATTTTTCAGTTTAAACTTGCATTGTATTCTTGTTGGTGTGAATAGGGGCTTTTTCCTAACTAGTTTAGTATTTCCTAGTTAATTTCCCCTTGTGTGAATAATTCATAATATTAAACTATTTATTAGTTAAATAATATTCACACATCATACATAATTCACATGTTAAGTTGACTTAATGAGTCTACTAGATGTTTCTAGTGTTGATAACTGAGAGGGGGGGATGAATCAGTTATCTTAATTCTTTAACTTTCTTTTCTTCTTAATCAATTAGTACATTATCAAAACTTATAAGCATAAATGAACATGAAAGCAGAAATAAACTCAATACAAATGACACAATATTTTTGACGTGGAAAACCCTATTAAGGGAAAAACCATGGGGCGATTAACCTAAGATTGTATTCTCTGTTAAAAGAATAAGGTAGTACAAAATGGCACTTGCCAATTAGGGCTCACTGCCTGAGCACACTGCTCACAAGAGGCTCACTTCCTACAGTAGTTTATAGAAGGAAACTAGATACTTGAACTGATGAGAAACATCCACATGTGCTTAGGTTCAGTTTCGGTTAAGCTCAATATACTAATCTTGAACACTTCATTCTTCCTCTGCCTTAGTGTTGTTGTTCTGTCACATACCGGACCTTTATCTCTGTTCCCACACTGTTCTCTACTTTTCTTCGCACTACACAACACATAACACTCACCTTCTCATCAAAATCTATCTGGTATATATATCTGCACCAAGGATTTCATCATCTTTCTAGTTGGCATCTGAAATAGTCAATATTTTCCCAATACTCTAGTCTGTCGGCGGAATCCTTGCTTACCAAATGATGCGTATCAAAGAAATAGTTATAGAGGTCATCAATCATGTCGGTCAATCATGAATGATACCTTAAGAACCTCGATCACCATCAATATCTCATCCGAAATAAGGTCTAATGCTCTGCCGGTCAGTTCTTCCTCTGTCTACTCTGTCAAACAGGACCCCAATACTTAGGTGCTCATATCTCTTCACCCTTTCATCACTAGGGGCTCAATCTCTAGAATATATCAGTCAAGGTACTCCTCTCGACTTCCCCAAGTCCGTACTTTACAAAGATACTTCCTCTAAGAGATCTGGACTTGAATGTCAGACCTTGCTGCATGCTCTGTTCTTGGTCACCAGACCAAAATACTCTTCAATCTAACTTCCGGTATAGACACACCATGTCCTGCGGATGTGTGGGATGGTCTTTGTTGCGATCAATGACAACACCAATGAAGCTACACAATGTCTCTTGCCAACAATCTCCCCCTTTGGCATTGATGGCAACACTTAGTGAAAAATGACTAAGTGTCACACTACACTCCCCCTTAGCTGATGCTCTATTCTAATGTACACTTTTCTAGAGCTCCCCCTTAGCTAGATTCCACATTTTTCACTACTACTCACTCCCCCTTTGACATCAATGGAAAAGGGTAGGGTCTGCACACCAAAACACCCAAAACTCCAACTATACTTAGCCGCATAAGTATATATACATGTTATACTTACATATACTGTAGTATATCTGCAAAAGTTGTCTTCAACTGGACAAGTTCTGTTGCCCAACTCTGCTTCATCCTGTCTAAAATTGAGATGTGACCACTTAATAGGAATGCAAAAGCTTTTGCCCTCTTTAGATCTGTCAGATCACTAGTCCGGGCTGTGGTCTGAGCATCAGTTAGGGCCTCATGCATGGCCTCTAACTTAGGGATAATAATCCCTCTTAGTTCACTTAGTCTGCTTATCCTATTCTTCTTCTCCTTCTCAAGCTTCTTTATTTCATTTATAGCTACAAGAGTCTAACACTCTTGATTCACTATGGAAGAGGAGAGAGGATCAAAACTTTGGGATAAACTTAACAGTTTATCCTCTTTCTCTTTTGCTTTTTTCTCAATATCCTTGTTCACTTTAGGCCAAGATAAACAAAATTTATATATATCTCTACCATCTTTGAGAGTATTTTCTAAGCTCTTTATCCCAATATCCATAACTCTCCTATCATTTGATATTAGACCCTGCACTTTGGAGAATCTCTTATCCAAAAATTCCTTCCAGACCTTCTCCTTAGCTGATTTCTCCAAAGACTCAAAATGAGTGCTGACAGAACTAACAAGAGACTTGAGATTACCGGATGAAGAGGCTGAGGAATCCTTCTGAAAGGATAGTATGATCTTTTCCAACACACTGGATGCTATCTCTAGCAGCTCACAGTCTTCCATGTGAGACTTTAGAAGTTTCTCTTTTGCCTTTGCTTGGGCAAAGGATGCTATCTTCATTGTTTGAACTGGGGAGAGAGAATCAAAGTCGAATGGTCCATGAAGTATATCTGGTTCATCAATCTCCATCATTTCTTTAGTCAAGAAATCTTTGATAGTTTCTGCAGTGTCTCTTGCCGGAGACAGAGCACCGTCACTTGTGGTCTTCTCAGTTTGACCTTCCTCTCTTCCCTTCACTTCTTCTTCTTTCTCCTTTATTCTTTCTTCTCCTTTAGATCTGGAGACTGCTGGGGAATCCGGATGATAGGTCTTTACTTCTTCTTGGACTTCATTTTTCAGAACAGAGGAATCCTAGTCCGTGGACTTCTCTTTACTTGCCTCTTCTACAACTAACTCAGTAGATTCTCCTTTGTCATCCATGGTAGAGGGTTCATCACCTATGTCCTCTATAACAAGAATATTGAATCTTTTAAAGGCGTTCCGGAGGATCTCTTCAGTCTCTTTAGCCACCTAATCAGTCTCTCTGAGCATAAGCTTATTCATTCTGGCTTTGCTCTGAAACTCATCCTTGCAATCCTTGAAGATCATGTTTATTTTCTTTGGAGTGATTGAGGGATAGAGTTGAATAGCAATCTGCTCCCAGATTTCTAGGTCTTTTCCTTGGGCATTGTTCTTTCTTATTTCAAGTTCCTTCTCTAAGCTTTTGGGAATTAGAGATATAATTTCAATGAATGCCTTGTTATAGATGTTTAGATACTTGACTGTGGCATCTTACAATATCTTCTAATCAGCTTCATTATATTCATCATAAAATTCAACCATTGGTTGTAGGTTCCCATCCACAGTAACTAATTTAATGATATCATCAATGCGAAAAGTAGGCCTTTCAACAAATTCTTCTACCTTTTCTTCCTTGCCTTCACCGATAGAGGGTTCACCGAATGTTTTCTTCTTCATTTTCTTGATTTCTTCATCAGATTTTGTCTCTTCATCATCCTTTTGGCTTATATAGGATCTTGTTGCCTTTGTCTTAGTTCTCTTCTCTGCTTTACCAGATGATTTTTCTTCTGGTTTTGATGCCTTTGAGCTCTTAGCAGTGGTAGGTATAGAGGTCTTAGAGGATCTAGTCCGGGAGGGGACTTCCACCAGAGCACCTTCTTTCTCTACTTTTTCTATCTTCTCTCTATTTGCATCAAGTGCCTCCTTTGAAATTCCATGCCTCTTGGAAAAATCTTCTACTTCCCTCCTTACCTTTCTCTTGATCTCAGGCTATCTCAGTTCAACATGAACTTTTACACTTAGTTCTTGGTAAGTTCCAAACCTTTTTGCCTTAGGATCTTTGGGCTGGCTCAGCAGATGTTGGATATGCAGTTCTAGGATTTTCTCATCAACCTCATACCCCATTGGCATGATCCATACTATTCTTGGTTCTACTGCCTCCATCAAACATTGATCAGTGTCTACCATAAAACACACTGTATCCTTGTATTTTTCAACTAGGGATTGGGGAATTCTTTCTCTAGCCTGCATCATGCTTTGGAAGTTTTTGAAGTAACCCCACAGTGTTGTGTTTTGTGCCTTGGCATCACCAAGCCCATGCAAGTAATCTCTAATTTGAATTGCAACAGGTCTGTCATTCTGCCATACCCAACCACTAGATCCGGGCAGCTCATTCATAAAGTAGAAGAACAAACACAGTATCAACCCACCATACTTGAAAGAGTTCTTCTTGTCCTTTTTGATCTTTTGTAGGTTTTCCATCAGTTGGCTTAGAAGGAGTTCACAAAGATCATAATCTACATTCTTTCTCAACATTTCATAAGCAGTGTAGATTGTTGTTCCAGATATAGAATTTTCTTTGCTGGAGTGATATATCTTGTAGCCAATAAAAATGGAGGCAAACTTGATGTCCAGATCTGTGATATCCTCAACTGTCATTGCTCTTTTATCAAATTTAGATCCGATAGCCTCACTCACAGTTTGGTTTTTGACTGATTTTAGAGTAGGTAACCCACCGGATGAGTGCAATCTGGTTATTGCCCTAATTGCTTCCTTGGTTATCTCAAATCACCTCATCAACCACATCAAGTTGTCATGCATTCTGCTCAAAACACACCGAACCCAATCATCTTCAACAAAATAGGGGAAATGAATGCACTGTCCAAAATGTTTATCCCCGATGGCCTTATACTGAGGTTTTAGTTCAAATGATTCATCTATTAGTTCCTTGTGGTAGATATCCATCAGCTTGGATTCACCAAATTCTTCAATGCTTGCGTGAATGTAAACCCTAACGTCTTCTACATGCAGAATTCCATGAGGAGTGCTAGAAAATGCACCTAGGGGATCAACTTCTAAGGATTTGTAGGGATGTTTCTTAAATTTAGGATGCGGCCTATCAGTGATCTTCACAACATTCAGGGTAGCCATTCTCCAAAAGATTCAGAGAGAGGTTTTCAAGAACGGAAAATACCTTTTACGCTTCTAGGTTTCACAAAATGATCCGGATCGAGATGCTTGAATGAATCGACTTCAGCGGTTGATCTTTGAGAGGTTTGAGATAACTTGTTGCAGAGATCCTTCTCTTTTCTTTTCAAATGCAAATGTGCAAATGATGAACCAAAGAACCATTTTATTTCTGTGCAAACCCTAATTTCATTTTGCAATAAATGCACAACCTAAGTTATTATGGTTGCCTTATTTTCCTTGTTCTAAGAAAGAAAATCTTATCTGGATCACTGACATGCACTTAGAGTTGATATTAGGGATGAATTACAATGATCATCCTTTCGTCAGATTATTCCATTTATCTGCAGATTAAGATGTTTCAATTTAGAATCACACCGGATCAAACTATGAAAATCCTATTTTTACCGGAAGACTGTTAGACTGGATCAATCTGGGAAGATTAGACTCTTCAAATCTCTTTGTGGATCTTCCATATCTTTACCAAGGTTTCATTAGATATTTCTATGAGAACCTTTTAATCCACAACTTATTGTGTGCCAATTTCAGGGACCAAATGACTAGCTGGGGGAAAATGTTTTTCCTTTGTGTCTCTCCCTGAGCTAGAGCTCATAACTTAGTTTTTGGAAGGAATATCAGCACCAGCCCAAATCTGGTTCATCTCCCTTTGAACTTCATCCGCATTCACTTTTCCTTTTCCTTTGTCTTGATTCTGATTATGATGTACCGGACCCCTTTTATCCTAATTTTTGCTTTTGCAGAATTTGGCAGTATGACCGGATCTATTGCAATTGTAGCAAACAACATTTCTTTGCATTTTTTACTGATATCTTCTTGATTTGCACTGATTAGCCATATGTCCCATTCTATTTCATGCAAAGCATCTACCATTGAATGAATTTTTCATTTGCATATTTCTACATTCATGAGATTTGTGACCATACCTCTTGAAGTTAAAACACTGTCCGGAGAAGGATGAATTAGTCTGATTCATTCTCTTTCTACATTGATTTGCTTTATGACCAAAGTTATTGCAGTTGTGGCAGTATCCATTGAAGGATGGATATCTTTGAGCATTTGGTTGCCTTACCGGAGATCTTCTAGGCCTGTTCCTTGGATTTCCTGATCCACAGTTCTTCTGACCAGATCCAGAACTGTCACCTTTCTCATATCCCAAGCCATGCTTGTCATCTACCCTCTTTTGGCTTTCAAGAAGAACTTCAAGTTGAGCAGAGCTTATCTTGAATTTCCCTTTGTATTCATTTGTTGTTTGAAGATCCTTTTTAAGAGTGTCTATCTAATTCTCAAGTTGTTCTTCATTATCTCTAGCATCTTCAAGATCAGACTCCAGATGCCTGATTATTCTATCCATTTTGTGGCAGTCTTTTGTCTTCTCCTTGAGAGATTGATTTAGATTATCTTCAATTTTTCTTTTCTCTTCAATTTCTTTGGTAAATTTCATAACTCCTAATTCCATTTCATGTCTCGCCATAATGACTTCTTTTGATAGCTTCTCACACAACTTATTTTTCTCATTCAATTCTTCATTAGTGTCATTGGCTTCATTTTGATTTGCTAGTTGTTGAAGTAGTTCCTTTCTCTTTTTCATAGAGGTGCTCAATTTTTCTCTGAGTTCATTTATGAAATCATCAGCTTGTCTGATTCTTTCCTTCAGGGTATTGACTTCAGAATGAGATTGCTCAAGATCATCTAGGGCAGACTAAAGTTGCTCCCTCATACCATACATATCCATTGATATTGCCAGATCTTCCTCAAGCTGTTAGGCTTTATTCTGAGGAACTTAGCTCTGATACCAATTGTTGATAACTGAGAGGGGGGGTGAATCAGTTATCTTAATTCTTTAACTTTATTTTCTTCTTAATCAATTAGTACATTATCAAAACTTATAAGCATAAATGAACATGAAAGCAGAAATAAACTCAATACACATGACATAATATTTTTGACGTGGAAAACCTTGTTAAGGGAAAAACCACAAGGTGATTAACCCAAGATTGTATTATCTATTAAAAGAATAAGGTAGTACAAAATGGCACTTGCCAATTAGGGCTCACTACCCGAGCACACTGCTCACAAGAGGCTCACTTCCTACAATAGTTTATAGAAGGAAACTAGATACTTGAACAGATGAGAAACATCCACATGTGCTTAGGTTCAGTTCCAGTTAAGCTCAATATACTAATCTACAGCACTTCATTCTTCCTCTGCCTTAGTGCTGCTGTTCTGTCACATACCAGACCTTTATCTATGTTCCCACACTGTTCTCTACTTTTCTTCGCACTACACAACACATAACACTCACCTTCTCATCAAAATCTATCTGGTATATATATCTGCACCAAGGATTTCATCATCTTTCTAGTCAGCATCTGGAATAGTCAATGTGTCAGCTAAATCCTTACTTACCAAGTGATGTGTATCAAAGAGTTAGTTATAGAGGTCATCAATCATGTCGGCCAATCATGAATTATACCTTAAGAACCTTGATCACCATCAATATCTCATCCAGAATAAGGTCTGATGCTCTGTCGGTCAGTTCTTCCTCTGTCTACTCTGTCAAATAGGACCCCAATACTTAGGTGCTCATATCTCTTCACCCTTTCATCACCGGAGGCTCAATCTCTAGAATCTATCAATCAAGGTACTCCTCTTGACTTCCCCAAGTCCGCACTTTACAAACATACTTCCTCTAAGAGATCCAGACCTGAATGTCAGACCTTGTTGCATGCTCTGTTCTTGGTCACTAGACCAAAATACTCTTCAATCTGACTTCCGGTATAGACACACCATGTCCTGCAGATGTGTGGGATGGTCTTTGTTACCATCAATGACAACACCAATGAAGCTACACAGTGTCTCTTTCCAACATCTAGTTGTGTCTAGTTGTTGATAATTGTTGATAGTTGGCATCTTATCCTATAGTTGTCACATGTCATAGGATTAAGACACCTGTCACATGACTACAACATCCTACATTTCATCCTTGTCTTTATAAGCAAGGCATATCATGTACATTGTAACAATCTTTTGCATTTATTTATAGAATAGAATCATTCATTTGATCTCTCTTGTGCTTTCATGAAGTCTTAGATCTTGGGTGGCTACCATCATAGCCAACTCTAACATGGTATCAAAGCTCTAGGAGGAATCACTTTGTGTTAGTCATTTTTTGAGAGATCTTGAGTGCAAATCATGGTGGATCTTGATAGTTGAGTATGCTCTTCTCTTGTATTGAATGATGACCTGGAGAATCAGAAAGACTTGATAGAAATACTAGATTTGTGAGGGTTTCCTCTTTGTGGCCTTGTATTGCAGGTTCATTTTGGAACGTGCTGCTGCAAATCTAAGCACACCATTGTGTTCAGGAGGTTCAAGATAGTCAAGATCACCTTTTGTTTGCACATCCAGATCGGACATTGGAGGCCAAATCTATGAGGGTTTGAAGTTGGGAGGTGTATGCAAGATCCAACAAGTACCTAATCTTTTGGAGCAGTTTGGGTCAAATCCAACCCTACCATCACGCTTAGAACACCCAAAACCCCCAAGATTGATTGTCAATTCGTCAAAATCAAACAAAGTTGCAGCAAAAGGCAAAAAAAATTGCCCTCGACCATACGAAATCTCGCAGAGAATCTCTGCGAGATATTCTGCTGGCACAGGGGAATCCAGAACCTTTGACTGCGTCATCAGCTTGCGCAAGTAGAATCGGCTCATGACCATTAGGTAATTTAATTATATGCAGGTTAAAATATTTATTCGTTATTTTTAAAAAATTTCTACAAATATATTTTGTAGGGTCATACCCTATCGCAGGTACTCCCTGCACTTGCTGCAGTCCATGGGCTACTCATAGGGTGCCACGCATCCCTGTGGGCCCCTATAGCCTTCTGGTAGGCATTACAAATGCCATCACCAGTTTCTCATATCAAACCTGCCCAATGGCGAGTAAAATAGGCCGACAGACTTCACTTGCCACCAGCGGAAACCTTCAAACTGGCAGTCACCAATCTCCATCAACGGATTTCAAAATCTCAACGCTAAAAATCTTCAAACTGCCCGCAGACAACACCACCGGCGTCAAACCTCCCGACCTGACAAATCAACCAGGGAATATACCCCTGTAAACCACCCTCAAAACAACTCAGCAATGTGATAGGCAACTTCCCGTGCCCTACTGGCAATTTTGCAACAACTAACAGGCGGTTTTGGCAATCCTAAGTGATTTCAAGAAAATTGAACGAGGGTTTTGAAATCTGCGACATCTAAGAATATTCTGACACATTTTTTTCTGACCATTGACATCATGCTGACATCACTATCTAGCAGGTGACGTCATTACTTTCTAATGACCATACCTTCCTAATGTCAGCTTTTTAGCACTGACGTCATCCTCCATCTGCCCCTTGCTGAAATCATTTCCCGGTGTGCTGACGTCATCTTTCTAGCACCATATAGGAATATTCTAAGGAATCTACTAAGATCTTGTCATTGATTCTGCTAACGTCAACAATCCAACTACTAACGTCATCAGTAGGCTTGGCCCAATTTGCCCCCTCATTGGAGTTTTTGATTTGACAGTCCATCTTTGAAGGCCCATATCTTGCTCAATTTTGCTTCATTTTTCATGCATTTTTTTTATTTGGGCTAGAATTTTGCAGGCTTCATAGTGGTGGAATCAGATTTTGGTTTTGGTGTCTAATTTGTCTAGAAATTGCAATTTTTCATCACTGTACCTCAACAGTTCTGGTTTTCAAAACTTCAAAGGCTTCGTTCAAGCTCATACGGTAACAGTTTTTGGTAATTTTTTTTAAAGTGCATAATTTTTTGAGTACTTTCTAGATCCGCAATCAGTTTGATCCAATTTTGCTCAAAAATTGTACTTTTAGTTTTAGCCTACTCTTGGCTTTTACATTGTACCAAAATCAAACACCAATTTGTTGTTTTGGCTTGTGGTAACTGTAATTGGACTAAATATAAAGTCCCACAATCATTTTTTTCTAGGGGTGATCTCATTGATTGAGTAACAGGGGGTTGTACTTATGTTGTTCTTTTTTGTACTCTTGTATCATGGATCAAACCAAACTTCCTCTACTCACACCATATAACTATCATGAGTGGAAAACTAAAATGGAGATTCATTTAAGAAGTTTGAAAATTCATAGAGTAACAATGGGTACAGAAATTGAACCAACAACAGCTGCAGAAAAGAGAAATTGGTACAATAGATGTGATCAAGCCTATGAAACACTATGCTTGTCTATTTCTCTTGATCTTCTTTTTCATATTGAATCTTGTAAAACACCTAATGAAGTGTGGACTACCTTAGAGAATCTCTTTTGTAAACAAGATACTATGAGAGGTTTCAAATTGGAGAATGTATTAATTGGTTTGAATCCAACCGAATTTGCAAGCATCCAAGACTTCTTGACAAAGATAAAGTCACTTAGATTGCAGCTCAAACAATGAAGAATTCAGAAAGAGGACACTCAATTGATTCTTTCAATCCTTGCCAAGCTTGATCTTGACTATTCAGTCTTTGTTTCTACCTTTTATGCTGCTATGGATGCACTTGGGAAAGCTTTCACAATGCCTTCACTTGGTGAGTTTGTCACGTCACTCATAGGGAGAAAGCTAAGTTAGTACACATGGGCACATTGAAGTCTCCTAAACCTCAATCTCTTCTTGCTAATCAAGGTACAGAGGATCAAAAGGCTTCAACTAGCAAACGAAAGAAATAGAAAAATCAGGATTTCAAGAACAATGAGCAAGGAGTCAACCAATTCACCTTAGTCCTCATCCTCTCCCAAAGAGGAATCATCTAAAAAGGAGAGACCAAAGTGTGCATATTGCAAGAAACTAGGACGTGATGAGGATAAGTGTTATGAGAATAAAATTGATGAGTTGACTCACATTATTCAAAAGCAAAATATCAAATCGCCATCATCCATGTCACCTAGTACATCCTCTTCTTCGACACCATGATGCAGAGGTAACTACACAAAGACCATTAAGGGGTCACAACCAACTACACAGGAGGAAGAGGATACAGGGGATGGTAGGCTAAACAACTCCTTTTAGGTCCTAGTGGACCAAACTACAACACTTAGCATCAAATAGGACATGACTGTCCCCTCACTATCCATGGCTTTAACACTACACAACAACATCATTTTTAGGTTCATATATATAGGGACTTTCTTAGACTTTCTATGGACCCTAGACCTTCTATGTTTGACTGTCCCAAGCTCACAAAACCATCAAAATGCACTGAGGGTACCTCCTTGTACCACTTCCTTCACAAACTGACTCACTTCCTTGTAGCCCTCCAAAAGGGACTGTCATGCAGTAACTTTAGACTCAGACCTCCTAACCAAACTGTCATGGGTTTTTCGGATACCCATTATCTTGTACTTTAACATACTCAACATGCAAATTAGGTTGTTTTGGAGCACAACACTCTAAACTTGACTATACCAATTTCTCAAGAGGCCTAATTAGGGCAATTTTGCAAAGGAAGTACTCACCAACTCAATTCCAAACACCTCACTCCTATTCCAAAGGATCTATTATGATGCAAATGGACTAATTTCAAAGGTTTCATGGGTCTATGGCCTTTTGACTTCATTCAATGACCAAATCTTCACTCCAACTAGGCTAGTTTGCCAAATTCATGTCACAAAGAGGCTCAATGGCTCAAATCTTCACCTTTCCCTTGTCCCCTGCTCCTGCATGCAAAACCCATTAGAAAACACACTATTCTCAACTCACTCCACCCATTTTGGAGTTCTAACATAGCATCATGAAGTGGGAAAACCAAAAACCTCTCTAAAACCCTCAAAATAAGGTTTTGAGAGCAACTTTACAAAAAGCAACCACAAATTGATTAATCCTCAATGAAATTCCCTCCAACTTGACTCAAAGGGAAGGTAAGACCATCTATTACACCATTCTAATCAGATGTGCCCTTGACTATGTAGTACGGGCTGGTACAATTAAGAGAAACAACATAAAAACAGTGGTAAAGCTAGAAAACAAGGCAGTGACAGGAAATGTGTTTGATACACCCCTCAAAGTTGATGAAATCTGCCCAAACTCATTGCAAATCAAAGGTAACACCATCCAGTTCAACATCCTATGCCATTTGGAACTTGACAGTACAGTACAGATATGGGGAGGACTGTGGAACAGTAAGGAAAACAACAAAAAGATAAAAAAACTCAGAAAAAGCAGGCAGCCAACAATATTTTCTTCATTCTCTTCTTTCCAAATTGATCAAGCTACAATCCATTCTCATGAGAGAGGTCTCCTCTCTATCTTTACCACAAATTTCCTTTATTACATCCTTCCCAATCGTGGGAAAAGGCAAAAAAATAGCCTCAACTAACTATTTTTTCCATAACAAGACTGTTTTTCTAAAGATAGACTATCACATCTTAAGTGACTGCAGACTCACTAAACTAATTGCCTATTCTAGGCACCCCACTACCACATGACAATGCCTATTGAAGGCTTTATTACATTTTTCAAACCCATTTAGTCTCTATCAACTAAAATTTTAAACAAAAGACATAAAAATGTCCTAGGTTCCTAGGTGCACTGCACCACACCATCATCATCTACACAGATAGGGACAACCGACATTGCTAATGGGACAAACAAGGATAAATCACAAACACTCTTTGCTTCTACAAGTCTTTAGTCAGAGAGATGGATTCTTGATTTTGGAGCTTCTCATCATATGGAATCTTCACAAGGGATGTTCTCTTCATTTGAGTCATGTACTTTGCCACCTATTTTGATGGGTAACAATACATACATGCATGCAACTGGTAAAGGGACTATTGATATTGGTGAGAGTACTTTCAATAATGTGTTGTGTGTACCTTCCTTGTCAACCAATCTCCTTTCCATCTATTAGATTACTCATTGTGGTACAGGCAAGACAGTTGAGTTCACTCCTGATTCAGTGATCATACGAGACTTGGAGAGTAGAGATATCATTGTTGTTGGGATGGTTGATCATGCATCTTGCTTCTATACATTATCCCATTTTGCTTCTTTTGATGATGTAGATCCATTAATTGATATTCACACCAATGCATCAAGTGTGAATCATGTTTTTGAGGAGAAGTTTGGTCATTTGAACCTTGGTGTTCTTTCATCTACTTTGGTTCATGAGACTAGTGTTGAGCTTCCATCTCCTCCACCTCCTACTTCTTCAAAGATTGACATTGACATGGTTTCTTCTACTTCAATTGAGCAAGATTATACAGGTCTTTCAAACACAACTTTGTGGGATACATTCTTGGCAGGTATATCAAACTTGTTTTGTGAGTCTCATATTACAGATTTGGAGGACACACTTGAGGGGATATCTCTCCTCTTTGATGACAGTTACAACACAACTATTATCCCATCTACTTCATCTTTGGAGGTTGTTATTCATGAGTCTACCCAGGTTTTTGGATTGGTCAAACCTCATTGGATTGTATCATTCTTTGATTTGGACATGTGGACATTTCAGCAGTTTTCAGAGATAACCATCATGAGACTTCTTCCCTCAAATCTCTTCTTGGAGATGGAATTTCTTCTACATCAACCTTTGGATTGGTTTCTTCCCAAGGGGAGAAATGTTGTTTGCAGCTATAGGACACTTTCCAGCATTCATCTTCAGGCATTCACAATTGGTACAGGAGCTACTTCTTTGTGGGGGGGACCTATAGTCTCACACTTGCTCTCCTATGGGGGGTATTTGATTGTATATATGTGATAGAAGTAGTCCTTGGGGGGTCATGATGAGTCCTCCTAGTCCAGGGCTTAAATTTGATGGCCATATGGCCGTATTTAGAGATTTTTGTCGTAAAATACAATCAAAATTTTAAAAAGATTGTATCGCATGAAAGGAGAGATTTTGGACAGACTATCAAAATTTATATAGAATTATGATGATATATAGTTTTATATATATTAAGTTATATCAAAATATTTTAAAGGCACCTTTGAATAGATAACCGTCATTAAAAAATTGTTTGATAGGCAAGGTCAACCGTCAAATTTAAAAGGCTCCTACTATCACTTCTTTCACTTTCTTGCATTCTCACTTTTGGAGAGGAGTTTTGTCCCATGAGGTTTTCTCCTTTTCTCCACTTGAGATTTGTTGTACATGGGTACCTAACACGACCTAGTAGTTGGGACCCATCATTGCATATTTGTTTTAGTCAACTACTCACTAAGTTGCACTTAAGGGGGGGTGTGTTGGTGTGAATAGGGGTTTTTTCTAACTAGTTTAGTATTTCCTAGTTAATTTCCCCTTGTGTGAATAATTCATATTACTTAACTATTTATTAGTTAAATAATATTCACACATTACACATAATTCACATGTTAAGTTGACTTAGTGAGTCTACTAGATGTTTCTAGTTGTTTTTAGTTGTGTCTAGTTGTTGATAGTTGACATCTTATCCTATAGTTGTCACATGTCATAGGATTAAGACAATTGTCACATGACTACAACATCCTACATTTCATCCTTGTCTTTATAAGTAAGGCATATCATGTACACTGTAACAATCTTTTGCATTCATTGATAGAATAGAATTATTCGTTCATTTGATCTCTTTTGTGCTTTCTTGAAGTCCTAGATCTTGGGTGGCTACCATCATAGCCAACTCTAAAAATTCTCAAAACAACGTGAGCAACAGTGGCAATGAGAATAGTGATAATGAGGTGGAATAAATGAAATAAATGTAAGAATTGCAGCCTCATCAGGGTGTGGAAGTGTTGGGGTTGGAGGAGAACAACCACCAAATCCATTTGAGTGCCCTTCCCTCATCTTGAAACCTCATGCAAAGGGCCCTTTTAACAAGGAAAAACCTCTTCTCTAGCTTGTGACAGCCATAGATACCAAAAAGAAAAATTCAGGGGGGAGTAGGGCGTGGTTGTGTCACATTTGCAAAACAAACTTTAGAGGGAGCTACTTAAAATATCTTATCCTATAGTTGTCACATGTCATAGGATTAAGACACTTGTCACATGACTACAACATCCTACATTTCATCCTTGTCTTTATAAGCAAGGCATATCATGTACATTGTAACAATCTTTTGCATTCATTGATAGAATAGAATTATTCGCTCATTTGATCTCTCTTGTGCTTTCATGAAGTCCTAGATCTTAGGTGGCTACCATCATAGCCAACTCTAAAAATTCTCAAAACAACATGAGCAATAATGGCAATGAGAGTAGTGATAATGAGGTGGAATAAATGAAATAAATGCAAGAATTTCAGCCTCATCAGGGTGTGGAAGTGTTGGGGTTGGAGGAGAACAACCACCAAATCCATTTGAGTCCCCTTCCCTTATCTTGAAACCTCATGCAAAGGGCCCTTTTAACAAGGAAAAACCTCTTCTCCAACTTGTGACATCCATAGATACCAAAAAGAAAAATTCAGGGGGGAGAAGGGTGTGGTTGTGTCACATTTGCAAAACAAATTTTAGAGGGAGCTACTTAAAACATCTTATCCTATAGTTGTCACATGTCATAGGATTAAGACACTTGTCACATGACTACAACATCCTACATTTCATCCTTGTCTTTATAAGCAAGGCATATCATGTACATTGTAACAATCTTTTACATTCACTGATAGAATAGAATTATTCGTTCATTTGATCTCTCTTGTGCTTTCATGAAGTCCTAGATCTTGGGTGGCTACCATCATAGCCAACTCTAAAAATTCTCAAAACAGCGTGAGCAACAGTGGCAATGAGAGTAGTGATAATGAGGTGGAATAAATGAAATAAATGTAAGAATTTCAGCTTCATCAGGGTGTGGAAGCGTTGGGGTTGGAGGAGAACAACCACCAAATCCATTTGAGTGCCCTTCCCTTATCTTGAAACCTCATGCAAAGGGCCCTTTTAACAAGGAAAACCTCTTCTCCAACTTGTGACAGCTATAGATACCAAAAAGAAAATTTCAGGGGGGAGTAGGGTGTGGTTGTGTCACATTTGCAAAACAAATTTTAGAGGGGTGCTACACAAGGATATGGTCTCATTTATTGGGTGTTACAGGCCATGGAGTTAAGGTTTGTAAAGACATAAAGGAGGATGAGAAGGTAGAGGCTAATAGATTGCATATGGAAGCGGAAACGAGGTCTAAAGGTGTGCCAATGCAAATACATTCTTTTGCACAATCATCTATGCCTATGCCATCCATGGTTGGTAGTGATAGTAGTGATATTGCCACAAGAGGAAAGAGGAAGATTAGTGGTAGTGAGAAGCCAGGGACAGTTGCAAGTATGCTTAATGTGCAAACACGGGATGTGACAGAGTCTTCCATTGCCAAAAAATTTTATGCTCATGCCATCCCATTTCATGTGGCCCGTTCCTCTTACTTAAAACAAATGATCAGAGATGTAGCCTCCATTGGTCCCTCATTTGTCCCCCCTGGAGGTCATAAACTACACACTACCCTCCTAGACAAATAATATTCTAAGCTTACTTTGATAATGGAGGATATGAGGAAAACTTGGATCAAGACGGGTTGTTCTATTGTGATGGATGAGTGGACCGATATTACACGTTGGCCACTCATCAATATCATAGTCACATGCACAGCTGACTCTTATTTTCTTAGATTCGTTGATAGCGAAACATAAGGATGCAGACTTCTAGTTTAACATTTTGAAAGAGGCCATAGAGGAGGTTGGGGCCTCAAATGTTGTATAGGTGGTCACTGATTCAAAACATGTGTTCAAATTGATAGGTATGTGTTGATAACTGAGAGGGGGGGGGTGAATCAGTTATCCTAATTATTTCCCTTATTGAAATTGATGCAGCATAAAATCAAACATAAAACATTAACCATAAAACAAGAAACACATGACACAGTATTTTTGACGTGGAAACCCTGTTAAGGGAGAAAACCACGGGGTGATTAACCCAAAATTATTCTCTGTTAGAAGAATAGGAAATTACAAAAATGGCACTTGCCAATTAGGGCTCACTGCCCGAGCACACTGCTCACAAGAGGCCCACTGCCTACAAGAAGACACACTGTCTACAAAGTGATGAGAATCACAGTCTTGAACTGATTGGAAGCATCTGCATATGCTGGAGTTCAGTTCCGGTTAGGCTTAGTACACTGATCTGCTGCACTTCATCTTTCCTCTATTCTTTATCCTGCTATCTTTCACATACCGGATCCTTTTTGCTACCTTTGCTCTTTCTCTGGACTTATTCGCCTATCTCTCCACAACAACAACACACTTCACAACTAAATCCATCCTCTATATATATCCGCACAAGTAATTTCATCACCTTTCTAGTCGGCATCCGGAACAGTCTAGTTTCTTATAAACTTTCATTCTGTCGGTTGAATCCTTCCTCACCAAGCAATGCGGATCAAGCATATACTTGTAGATATCATTAATCATGTCGGCCAAACATGATTCATGCCTTCACAACCTCTGTCATCAACAGTAACCCATCCGGAAAGCAGTCTGATACTCTGCCAGTCAGTTCTTCCTCTGTTTTTCACTGTCTCTCAGGAATCCGGTATTCAACCATTCATATCTTTTTCCTTGTCCATCACCGGAGGCTAAATCCTTGGAATATACCACTCAAGGTAGTCCTCTTGACTTTCCCAAATCCGCACTGCACCAAGACACTTCCTCTGAGAGGTCCGGACCAATCTGTCGGACCTTGCCACATGCTCTGTTCTTCTTCACCGGACCACAACATTCTTTATTCTGACTTCCGGTAGAGACACATTATGACTTGCGGATATGTGGGATGACCTTTGTTGCCATCAATGACAACAACCATGAATCCATATAGTGTCTCTTGCCAACAGTATGATGGTGGAGGGTGCTTACAAGCACATCTTTTGGACCCCATGACAAGGAAAATAGATTGGGTGAATCAAGTGGTGGTAGAAGCTAGAGGTATTCAAATGTTCATTTGCAACTACCACACCTCATTTGTTCTCTTCAAGAATTTTTCAAAGAAGGAATTCCTCAAACCTGTGGAGACAAGATATGCCAGTTACTTCATCTTGTTAGAGAGAATGTTTGAGGTGCATGAGCCCCTACAATTGATGATGGTGAATTCAGAGTGGAGTAGATGGCCTAATTCAAGCTCTACTAAAGGAAAAATCATCAAACAAAGGATCCTTGATGACGATTGGTGGTCCACTATGAGGTAAGACATTGCTATATTTATTATTAAATTGTTGATTTTAATTTTATTAAATATTAAATTGCTGATTTTATTATTAAATTTCTGATTTTAATATTTTAATTTATTGTTCAATGTTTCAACTTTCAAAGTTTCTAACTTGTCAATTAATTGTTTTGAAATTTTTGTTTGCATTTTGTAGATATGTTTGCTCCTTCATCTCACCTATTCTAGATGTCATTAGATAAGTTGATATGGACTCTCCTAGTCTTAGAGAGAGATATATGAGACATTTGACAACATGCTTGGAAAGATGAAGCAAACAATTTTGGCTAAGGATCCTAGTTTGGGATTATATGTGCAACATATTAAGCACATTGTGATGCAGAGGTGGACCACCATGAACCGCCCTCTTCATATGGCAGCCTTTGCTCTAAATCCCAAATGGTATGCACGAAAGGTTGGAATGCTACCTCCTTGTGATGACGAAGAGGTGAAATCAGGGTTAATGAGGGCCTTTGGAAAGATGTACTCAATTGAGGAGTCTACAATACTTCTCTCACAATGGCTTGCCTTCACAAATCTTCATGGTCCAACATTCAGTAAACCAAAGGAGAAGATAGATAGAGCTACAATAGCTCAAACTAACCCTATTGGATGGTGGACATGGCACAAGAAGGATACACCAGAGTTGAGGACACTTGCTATTCGCCTCCTTTTGCAAGTTGCCAGTTGCTTTGTTGCAGAGAGGAATTGGTCCACATACGACTTTATCCACTCCCTCAAGAGGAATAGGCTTACCTCTAGACGAGCGGAGAAGCTAGTGGCTGTGCATAGTGCTCTCCAACTTCAAGATCATCAAACTCCAGATTATCGACACACTCCAACTTTACAATGGGATGTTGATCCTGAAGATGCCACCCAGATTGATGAGGAGGCACAAGAGGGATTGGTTGGGATTCCATTGGATGAGGTCCATGACACAGACCCTCATAGTAACAGTGCCTCAGAGGACTCCAATTTTGATGCAATTTTGGGAGATACAGATTAGGGGTAGCAGTGTACTTTGTTTTTGTATTTTGATTTTCATATTTTAGTTGAAAGTGAAACTTGCAGCCTTTGGGCATTTTGTTGTAACTTGTATACTTTTTTTAATATCACATGCATATGCCATATTGACAATGAATTATGAAAGCAATCAAGTTTTGTTTTAACATTTGCTAATTTGTTCGACTCTCATGTGAACTCTCAATTCAACACAAATGTTATGTATTAAGGATCTATTGGTTGGGACTCCATTGGATGAGGGCCATGAGACAGACCCTCATAGTAACAGTGCCTCAGAGGACTCCAATTTTGATGCAATTTTGGGAGATACATATTAGGGGTAGCAGTGTACTTTGTTTTTGTATTTTGATTTTCATATTTTAGTTGAAAGTGAAACTTGCAACCTTTGGGCATTTTGTTGTAACTTGTATACTTTTTTTAATATCACATGCATATACCATATTGACAATGAATTATGAAAGCAATTAAGTTTTGTTTTGACATTTGCTAATTTGTTCAACTCTCATGTGAACTCTCAATTCAACACAAATGTTATGTATTAAGGATCTATAATGTATATGATGAATGCTTTGTCAACGATATCATATGAATATTTGAAATTTCCCTATATCTTTTAAATTTTTCCTATTTTTATATAGTCATCCCCTTTGTTGTCCCCTACCATACCAAAAATGGCTCAAAAAAAGCCGTCCCTGAAACTCGTCCCCTTCCCAGAAACTTGGGGTAACATAGGTTCAAACCCCTTGGACCTCCCAAAATAAGTTGAGGTCTCCTCTTCTCTCATCACTTGTAAGGATCCTATCCTTATGATTGATGATACTTTTTCACCATATAGTTCTCAAACTTCTATTGATAATCTTCAATGCATTTTGATGACTTTTCTTCAAGTGATGGCGAGGCTCATACTTCTATTGATCCTTTCTCTTAGCAGGATGGACTCTTTTATTGTTCATCCCCTCCTCTTTCTTCGGAGGATGAACTCTCTCTTGTAGATAATTTGAGCATGCTAGCTATCATTCATCACTTCCTTAATGCCACATTGGTTTAAATTCCTCCTTCAATAGATATTGAGCATCATTCGCATAATCCTTTATCTACTATTTCCTCTCCTACATCAAAGCGATCTCTTTTAGACCTCGACCCTTACCATTACATTTCTCCACCTTCTTTGCCTACTACCACTTCTATATCATTTTCTTTTCCGAAGGCATCACCATCTATTCCTTGTGAGCTACCTTCTATTGCTCCAACATTGGCATGAATATGCTCTCCTTTGTCTTTTGAGATTCTCATGTACCCCTCTCCTATTGGTATGGGAACTCTTCCTTTTGATAAATATAATGGCCATGGTGATTCGTTACACTATGTGAAACACTTCTTCACCATATGCTTGACTAATACATGTGATGAATATATCTTGGCAAAATTCTTTCCTAGCACATTGATAGATGTTACCTTCGACTGGTTGTATACCTTACCTATTGGTTTCGTACACTCCTCTAATGTTGCCCATTCATTTATCTCACTTTCAATATAACATGGAGCCTAGAGTCTCTCTTACAAACTTGGCACAATGCAAACAAAGTGTTAATGAGAGTGTCTGGGACTTTTCTTCTTGCTTATTTTCCTTGCTTGTTCGATGGAGTTGCCATCCCCCTGATGGCCTTCTTCTACCTCTTCTTCGTGAGAACTTATTGCCGCATATCCAACAGGCTATGCTTTTTGAGAAATTTATTCTCTTTCTGACTTAGTTCTTTGTGCTCTTAAAATTTATCAAATCTTTCTAAAGCATCTTCACCTCATATATGATCAATTTTCTCCTACCTCTCCAACCATGGACCCCCCTTATGATTCTTCACTTAACCAACCTTCTTCCTATCCATCCAAACTTGAACCTAGATCCTATACCCCCTTTGCTAACCCTCCTGAGTAGGTCTTACACATTCTCCTAGAATCTAGGCTTATAACCCTTCCACACATATAATTTAGACAACCTCCTAAACATGGTCCGTCATCCCTTCTTTCATGTGCATATCATAGTATGTTTGGCCACTCTAACAATCATTATCATGCTCTAAAATCTAAAATTTAAGATCTTCTTGATGAGGGTGCTATCACTTTTTCTTATGATACACCTTTCTAATCTTCTCTTGATGATATTATTCCATTGGTAGATGAGGCTGAGCACATTACCAATTGTGAGGCCTCTCTTATATCCTCTATGTCTCCTATTTCTATCATGGCTAATACACTTCTCCCTTCTTGTGATGAGAAGTTGTTTAAGTCCATTGTTGGCGTCCCCCTTACAACTTCTATATTCATTTATGCTATAGCTCTACCTATGGAGAATTATTTTCTTCATTCCCCTTGTGAGGTGGACTTGGTTGAACCATTAAATCATCACCTTCATCATTGGTTGATTCTACTAACATTCAATTGCACACTGGTACCTATGTGTGGCACACATAGCTTTCTTTCTTTGCTTGTTGTCATTTGTGGTGGTACAATTCTGATGCAACCACCTTCTCTTTTCTTGGGTAACAATACAACCTTCTTCATCTTTGTTTTCCTCACCCATATTCTAGGGGGCATGGACAATTTTTTGGGGGGGCAAACACACTACATGCATCCTTCCTAAGGACCTTTTCCTATCTCTATCTCCTTTCATTTACCTTAAAATTAATTGCATACACTTCTTCTATGTAATTATTTTAAGGGTTCCATACTTCGCACTTTCACATGTGCATTTACACATATGCACCCGCATTGTTGGCATGATCCCTATAGCATTAGTAGCTTGTGGTCCCAAGTATAAGACTTGCTTAGGTCATCCACCCTTATCAGAATTACCTAGCAACAAAGCGCACTGCTCCAAGTGATCCTACATTTTATCAAACATTTGAACACCTAGCAACAAAGCATGCTAGTACAAGTGATTCATTGATCCTCATGACCCCTAGTGATAGAACAAGATAGACCCTGATTCATGTATTCTCTTTCATATTGATTGCTTCCATTTCTCTTTGTATGTATCTGTTTATTCTCTCTAAAGAAATCAATCGACTTGTTACATTCTTCTCACAGTATAAAAATTCCTCTATTGTTGTCTCTTTTCTTTTCATTGCATTTTGGGGATGATGCAAAGTATTGATAAAACTTTCACATCTAGGTCTCTTTCATGTTGATCTAAAAATTTTCTTTGTTTACCATGTGCCTTCTTCCTTTGTGATGTGTTGTTCATGTATTGTTTCTTTCCTTCCAACATCTGTGATGTAGATTTATGTGCTTCTGACATATCTATGCTGCAGGTTTTATGTTTTTCATGCTTCCATCTATGTTTGTGATGATCTGGCACAATGGTTTTATAGGTTTATGCTTTCTAACACTATTGTCTTGTGGATTTTGTTGCTTAACATATTTGTTTTGTAGGTTCTCAGTTAGGGGCATGATTCCCATGCTTGGAGAGCTCTTTGCATCCTCTATAGTATTCTTTTATGATGATATTTACTTTCAACATTTCATTTTTGTACTTTAGCATAGCTTACCACCTAGTGTCATCAGCTTGCTAAAGTGGAGGCAAAATGTCACATCAAAAATTACATACCCTTGCAGTTTCACATTATGTTTTGGGCTTATTTTAGTGTCTATTCCCTTAGCATGTTTTAGGAATCATTTTAGCTTTATTCTTAGCCTTTTCCTTCACTAGATTGCATAATTTCTTTATCACATTCTGATTCTTCTCACTGACTTGAGACCACGTGTTGATTTTTTAGTGATTTCTCTAGGACGTGAGTGCGACATGTGGATGTTTGTGCAATGTGCTAGTGTCCCACAAGTTTCCAAAATTAAAATGTTGGTTATTCCCACTCAACTACCTACTGTCACTTGATGCATTACCCGTCTATCAAAAATTGCCTTTCTACTCTGAATCTGATCCTTCAACTTCCTCATAAGCTTCATGCAAAAGAAACATTGGAATCTAACTCATGCAATCTCTTTCTCTCCTCTTGGCTATGGACGGCTGAACATACCTCCATTGTTGAAGATTTCTATGTAATGAGCTACCTAATAATTAATGAAAATCAAGGAATAAAATAACACATAAATGCCACAATTTAAAATTTCCCTTTTCAAAACATAAAAAGAATTCTTTATTTCAATTAAAGATGCCATCATTGAATCAACACATAGATTTACAATCAAAGAAAAATAAGGTACAATCTCGGATTAGGACTCCTATCTTTCTAATCCGTTTAAATTGCATCAAATATACATTGATGACTTTTCATTACAAATTCGGTTGACCATTATTCATAGTGATCTCATCTGAGTGCAAGCAACATGGTTGATCAATTATAAGAGGGAAAGCGTCATCTAAGTGCTTTACCTCCAACCATAGACCTGGTGGTCCCCCGCACACATTTCTACTGGAAGAGGCTCGACCCTTCAACAAGGGTGATAGATGGGGGTGTCTACAGAAGAACTAAATTTGAGAACTAAGTGCAATTGTGTTACCTACCACATATAGTCAATCATGCAGTCCCTAGATACCCTCTAGCCACCATGATTTATGACTAACATGAGTCTACATATATTCTAAATTGACGATGCTTACAACTATTGCATCACTTTAGCCAAAGCTTTCAATATTCAGTTGCATAAATGTGGGTCATCCGTTCACGCACTACTATCTCTTTCTTGACTCTCCAAATGTATATTATTCTACAAACATGAATCTCTCGGTATTCCCGTCCTTGAGATGGTCCAACTAGCCATCTTGCTATAGTATGATCTTAGATTGGTATATGATAGTTGAGTTTTGATCTCTCGGTATATGCTTACCCTGAGACAGTCTTGAATTCTAGGATTTGACAAGCTTATCAGTTACATCATGTTTATCATTTTCCAATCTTCCTTGAGACAACTCAAAGTATATAATAATGTAAACATAGGAATATCTGGGTTCCATTCTCTTGGTATACTCTTACCTTGAGATGGTTTAATAACTATAATAATTATACTTCCCATTGTCCTGATATACCACTACCCTTGAGAAGGTTGTAATAATGCAATATTAACTTAAATATATAAGTGTAAATCTATACCCACATCATAACATCAACATTAACAATGATACCTAGATACTCATGTAATTAAACGCTAACTTGGGCATAAGAACTATATAGGAAGACACATGCCATTATCGGGTTTCCTATAACCCTAGATGATAAATGCAATACAAATGACATGATTACCAAGAATTTCCATTTTCTTACAATAAGGTAGCATTACATACCATATTAATCGGGGTAAACCCATAACACAAGGTCGACTTGTTTTTACTAAAAGAATAGGAGAGTTGCTAAGAGGCTCATACATGGATTTTAGTGTTAATGTTTTACTTAATACGGTCCACAACTTAACCTAACCTACTTGCGCTCAGTCTATCCTAAACTAGACTAGTATGGTTGCTTAACTATTTGGACTACACTTGCAATCATAGATATACAAACATTCTGCATTAAACTTAAACGAGCAATAGAGGTATTCAACCCCAAACAGAGTCGATCCATTTAGACACAGGTAAGGCTATCCATTTTACGACCCCCAACTATGGTCTTAGGACATAAACAAAATTGATAACATGTTGCACTACTACCCACACAATGACAGTCCCTTTTTTCATCTCTAAAAGGTACATCATACTCATCGTGGACACAATGGAGATTACAATAGCTGCAACCATGTTTACAATACAGAGACAACATAAAACATTCCTTACGACCTCTATGCCACAAACGACATTTGACATATCACATATTTACAGCAACATGGAAGAGGATTACAAGATCCTCTCCACGACTTCTAAGCTGACTGATAGATTCCTAACATAACATATGAAACATCATGAGCTATGCGGCCTCATGGTGTTACCATTATATGGTATATCAATTCTAATACAACGCATGGATATCATCGAAGATAATACTAAAATGATACAGCTCGAGTATTACCACCAGGCTGTAGCCTAAACAAAAATGATACCATTCTACAAAGGAATTATCATCTATACACTAGAGGTAATACAGCTAGATTTTGCCAATTACACAGTCAAATGCAAAAGCCATCTATAAAGGCAATATAATCGACCATATGACTTTCGTCTAATAAGATAAAATGGAAATGTGATGTTGTAGGGCTGAAAAAATAAGTATTCAAACCTAAGGGTTCTTTCTTGTGAGATGTTGGCTCCTCTCATTGCCCTCGACCACCTCCCAACTACACGACTTTTATAAAATCCACCCTTCTACTTCACTACCCCTGAAACTACACAGAAGGTTACATCATTTCAAAGTTTTTTTCCCATTTTTAGACTAAAGGCCCCACACCCAAGAAGGAAGAGAATGCATGCTTAAACGCCCACTCTCTAACTTGTTTCGCCCCACTACATTAGCTATTTTTAGCCTCCACTATCTTGCAAGCACCATAATGGCCCATGATCTCTTTCAATAGAGGTTTCCACACACTAGAGGGTTAGAATATAATAAGAGTAATGTTAAATTTAGCAATTAGATTGACAGTAAGGAACAAGAAAACACAAATGCACACATAACACAAAGATACCCTGGAAAACCTCTCTCTTAGAGGTGAAAAACTCAGCAAGAAAATCTCAGATCCGATTAGATTAATGGCAGAGGCAGATTACAACTTTGCCCAGCTAGGGCACAAATTCATAGGCACCAAGAATACAACTGAACTTTAGTTCTGAACTGAATTGATTATAATGATCAGAATGAGGTTCGCTTGCACATGAGATGATTACACAGCAAGCGGGATGAAAAATCAATTTATCAAATCACAGAACCGGTTGAACCATTGAACTCCTTTAATCATCGAACTCGTTGAACCGTTGAACCGTTGAACCTATCGAACGGTTCAACTATCGGCAGAACTCCTTGAGCCGTCGAACTCGTTGAACTGTTGAACCCATTGAACTGTTGAACCTATTGAATGGTTCAACTATCGGCAGAACTCCTTGAGCCGTCAAACTCGTTGAACTGTTGAACCTATCGAATGGTTCAACTATCGACAGAACTCCTTCAGCCATCGAACCCTTTGAACCTTTGGAGCCCGTTGAACCGTTGAACCTATCGAATAGTTCAACTATCGGCAGAACTCTTTTCTAATTGCAGAAGTAGATCGATGATCGAGAGTTGCCTTAGAGTAGAATTCGGTGTGTCTTCTATATCAATTGTGACTACAAGTCACTTTACATTTATAGTAGATCGCCCAAACAATAACCTTGGTCGGCCTTATACAATTTAGCGCCAAGTTATAATAATTCAAATTACATACATGTTACATTGAAATAGGTCCTGACCTATTTGCAATTTCAAGATACATTGAATAATGAATTCGCCCAATTAGGGCCTGCCTTAAATCGGATAATACAACTGAGATTCTCGAAATGCTAAAGCCGATAGGCCATTCAGCATTTTATGACTAGGTCGGTCTCTAGAAGGGATCCGACCTAGCTACCAAAATCAACACTCCCTCTTAGCTAGGGAGGATTCCTTCATAAGGATCAAGTCACATAGTGACTACCACCATGGCTACTCCCATAGATGAAAACATAAGTGCTTATTGTCATCTCCACATGACGTTTACCATAGATACTCCTAGAGGGTGAACAAGCACATCATGGAATTTCTCTCATGATATCCACCATACCTACTTGCAGAGGGTGGATTCACCATGCCTACTCGCAGAGGGTGGAAGAGGGATTTCACCTCAAACTTCTCCCAGAGAAGAGTGCATTACCACCATGCCTACTCGCAGAGGGTGGATCCACCATGCCTACTCGCAGAGGGTGGATCCACCATACCTACTCGCAGAGGGTGGAAGATACAGTATAATATATCACTGATGCTGAGACTCCCTCTCAGCTAGGGCTTCATTCTCCACAACTCCAAGCTTGTCTCGAAAATATGCAAGCTTTACTCGAGCAAGAGGTTTGGTGAGAACATCCGCTGTTTGCTCATCAGTGCTGATGTACTTCAGCTGAATAGCATTCCTTTGCACCATATCCCGGATATAGTGATACTGAGTTTCCACATGCTTTGATCTATCATGAAACACAGGATTGGCAGAGAGCTTCACACAGCTCTGGTTATCACTATGAATAACTGTAGGCTCCCAAGGTTGTCCAAACAATCCTGCAAGGAGTTTTCGAAGCCACACTACTTCTCGAGATGCCACACAAGCTGCAATATATTCTGCTTCAGTAGTACTCAATGCTACTGAAGACTGTTTCCTGCTGCACCAGGATATCATGGCGGATCCCAAGCTGAAGCAAACTCCAGAAGTGCTCTTTCTATCAATGACACTTCCTGCCCAATCAGAATTAGAATAGCCTTCCAAGGTAATGACTGTATTGGAAGAGTACTTCAATCCATATCCAACTGTACCACGCAAATATCTCAAGATATGCTTGGTTGCAACAAGATGAATCTGCCTTGGTTCACACATGAACTGGCTGAGGGCACTTACTGCATAGCAAATATTAGGTCTAGTGTTAACCAGATAAATCAAGGATCCAATCAGCTGCCTGTATTCAGTAGGATCCACAAGATCAGACATAGCTGCAGATTCACTCAACTTCTTTAAGTTAGTTTCCATAGCAATAGGCATAGGTTTACAATCTAACATTCCAAATCTCTTCAAAATATCAATGGTATATTTTCCTTGACTTAGAATAATTTCATTGGGTCTTTGCCATACTTCTAACCCTAGAAAGAAATGCATGAGACCTAGATCTTTCATTTCAAATTCTGAAGTCAATTCTTCCTTACATCTAAGAATGAGATGATCTTCTCCAGTTAGGAATAAGTTATCAACATATAAAACCAAAATCAACATTTCACCATTGAATACCTTGAAGTAAAGGTTAGGATCAGCATCATTCTTACAAAATCCTAGGCTTACCAAGTACTTGTCAATTCTTTCATACCAAGCACGGGGGGCCTGCTTAAGGCCATATAATGCTTTCTTCAATCTGTATACATGAGATTCTTTCTTATAGATCACAAATCCTTCAGGTTGCTCAATGTAGACCTCTTCTTCAATAACACCATTGAAGAAGGTTGTCTTTACATCCATCTGATGCAACTTCTATCCCTTAGCTACAGCAATAGCAATGATAGTCCTGATAGAGGTATATCGAGCAACAGGGGCAAAGGTTTCCTCATAATCGATGCCTTCTTTCTAAGAGAAGCCACAAGCCACAAATCTAGCTTTGTATTTCTCAATACGTCCATCAGCAGCATGTTTAATTTTAAACAACCATTTGGAAGATATGACAGACTTACCTTTGGGTCTAGGCACAATATCCCAAACATCATTCTTGATGATAGACTGATATTCTTCATCCATAGCATTCTTCCATGTTTGTTGTTTCATGGCCTCTTCAACGCTGGAAGGTTCAGTCTCAATGAGATTGCACATCAATGCAACATAGTTGGAGAATTTCTGAGGCCTCCTACTTTTTCTGAATGTGCCACTTGGAGCTGCAAACTTTTCTGCCTCTTGAATCCAGAGAGGTTTCTTCTTACTCACGGTAATGTCCCTAGGCCCATCGGTAGGATCCAAAGGTTCACTTGGATCATTATGATTTTTAGATTCTGTAGACTCTCTCTGAATCTCAGTATCATGCTCAATATCCATGTCTTGAGGGTTATCATGAACTTCATTGTCAATCTCTATACTTGAGCCTTTAAATCTTTTGAGTACAATATTTTCTTCAAAAGTGACATCTCTACTAACCTCAATAAACCTCTGACCTAGAATGTAAATTCTAAATGCTTTGGATGTTTCGTTCAAGCCCACAAGAATGCCAATTTTGCCAGAAGGTTCCAACTTGGTTCTCTTCTCTTTGGGTACATGGATATATACTGGACTCTCAAAGATACTCAAGTGACTGATATCAAGTTTGATCCTTGAAAAAGCTTCTTCTAGAGTCATATCTTTCAATACACGGTGAGGGCATCTATTTTGAATGTAGACAGCGGTCCTAGATGCTTCGGCCCATAGGAAAGTCTATAGATCCTAATCATGAATCATAGCTTTTTCTGCCTCAACTATGGATCTATTCTTTCTTTCTGCAACCCCATTTTGCTGAGAGTTGTAGGGAACACAAAACTCCCTCTTGATCCCTGCCTCAACACAAAAATCATGAAAACTACCCGAGGTGTATTCACCTCCATTGTCAGGCCTTAAAACTTTAATTCTTTTCCCAGATAGATTTTCAGCTAAAGCTTCAAATTCTTTGAATCTACTTAGAACTTTATCAGATTCTTTTGATTTGAGGAAATAAATCCAAGTTTTCCTAGAGTAGTCATCTATAAAGATTACATAATACAATAATCCACTTGGGGAAGCAACAGACATAGGTCCACATAAATCAGAATGCACAAGAGCTAATTTCTCTTTAGACCTATTTTCACTTTGATGAAATGGACTCTTAGTGTTTTTACCCATAGCACAACCTTTGCATGTATCATCATGAATGTGACTAAGTTTAGGCATACCTTTAACTATCTTCTCAAGTGTAGGGAGGGCTCAAAAATTAAGATGTCCAAGTCTTCTATGCCATAGCTCGCTTGACTCGGGTGTTTCATGAATGAGAGCTTGAACTGGACGTGCTGAAAGCTTATATAGGCTCTCATACCTATTCTCAATGACATGAGCTGATTTGAAGATGGACTTCTTAGGCCATGCAAGCACTCTACCCTCAGAAAATGCAATCTAATAACCTTTATCTTCTAGTGCTGATATGGAGATAAGATTTCTTTTGATTCCTAGCACAAACAAAATATCACTAAGGTGAAGAGAAATTCCAGAATCTAAATTAAGGGAAGTAGTACCAAAACCTCTCACAGAATAGCAAGCATCATCACCAATGACCACATGAAGATTAGACTCTTTCTCCACTAAATCTGAGAGGTGCTCTCGATAGCCGATGATGTGTCTAGATGCACCACTATCAATCAGCCAAGTATCAATGTCTGAGGGTACATTGCTTGACAGAGCAGAAATGAAAAGGAAGTCTTCAGTATTACACTAATTTGAGACTTCATTTAAGTTTGCTCCTTGTTGCTTAGGCTAGGATAAACAATCACTTGCATAGTGACCAAATTTGTCACACCTGAAGCACTTGATGTGAGACAGGTCCTTTTTCTTTTTCTTCGAATCATGAGGTGGATTAGACCTTTGATCTCTATTCCTCTTGAAATTGTTCTTCTTCCAATAGCCTCCTTTCTTCTTGAAAGACTGGGCAGCAAGGACATGATTGTCTTCATGAGTGTTTTTTATAACTCCTCTAGCAGCCAGTCGAGACTCTTCTTGAATACAGTCAACCCTTAATCTGTCAAACTTGGGCAGATTAGCCCTTGCACTAATTCCTTGAATGTAGGATTCCCAAGATGCTGGAAGACCATTGAGGGCTAGCATAGTTAAATCATTTTCATCAACAATCTTTCCAATAGATGAGAGTTGATCTCTCAAATCAGAAATCCTTATGAAGTAAGCCATGATAGATTCACCTTTAGCCATCTTGATGCGATGAAGCTGTTGCTTCAAAGCTAGAACACGACTAGTGTTGTTGATTTCATACATCCCCTCCAAGGTTCTGAACATTGTGCTTGTTGTCTCCAGCTTGCAGATGATAAGAACAGTGTGGTCCTTTACTGAATCAATTAAGATCTTCTGAGCTTGAAGATCTTTCTTCCTCCATTGGGTCTTTTCTCCTTCTTCCTCAGGCTCGGAAGATTCTTTGGTCACAAAGTCTACAAGGTCATTTTCATTCAACACAAGCATGATGCGAACTCTCCATGATGTGAAATTGGAAGCCTCGTCCAATCTATCTTCCACCCTAAGACTGGGAACCATCTTGAAGAAGTGATAAGAGCAGAAGTAGATAATTGGTTGCTGCAAATCCGATTATACTAATTCGAACTTGGCTCTGATACCATGTTAAATTTAGCAATCAGATTGACAGTAAGGAACAAGAAAACACAAATGCACACATAACACAAAGATACCCTGGGAAAACCTCTCTTAGAGGTGAAAAACCCAGCAAGAAAATCTCATATCCGATTAGATTAATGGCAGAGGCAGATTACAACTTTGCCCAGCTAGGGCACAAATTCATAGGCACCAAGAATACAACTGAACTTTAGTTCTGAACTAAACTGATTATAATGATCAGAATGAGGTTCGCTTGCACATGAGATGATTACACAGCAAGCGGGATGAACAAATCAATTTATCGAATCACAGAACCGGTTGAACCATTGAACTCCTTTAATCGTTGAACCGTTGAACCATTGAACTTATCGAACGGTTCAACTATCAACAGAACTCCTTGAGCCATCGAACTTGTTGAACTGTTGAACCCGTTGAACCGTTGAACCTATCGAATGGTTCAACTATCGGCAGAACTCCTTGAGCCGTCAAACTCGTTGAACTATTGAACCCGTTGAACTGTTGAACCTATCGAATGGTTCAACTATCGAAAGAACTCCTTCAGCCGTCGAACCCTTTGAACCTTTGGAGCCCATTGAACCCATTGAACTGTTGAACCTATCGAACGGTTCAACTATCGGCAGAACTCTTTTCTAATTGCAGAAGTAGATCGCTGATCGAGAGTTGCCTCAGAGCAGAATTCGGTGTGTCTTCTATATCAATTGTGACTACAAGTCACTTTACATTTATAGATCGCCCAAACAATAACCTTGGTCGGCCTTATACAATTTGGCGCCAAGTTATAATAATTCAAATTACATACACGTTACATTGAAATAGGTCCTAACCTATTTGCAATTTCAAGATACATTGAATAATGAATTCGCCCAATTAGGGCCTGCCTTAAATCGGATAATACAACTAAGATTCTTGAAATGCTAAGGCCGATAGGCCATTCAACATTTTATGACTAGGTCGGTCTCTAGAAGGGATCCGACCTAGCTACCAAAATCAACAAGTAATACTTATATAATTACACTATCAAGGGCTTGCCATTATCAGACATAAATTCATAATAAGATCCTACTCAAGGACGATATTATATTTATAATCAAATTAACCATATTAATACTACGTTTATGAGCATTTACATCTGAAATACATCGTAGCTATATTTTGCTATTGAAATAGTAACAATATTTAATAATAATTGACTTCTAGAAATATTAAATTGACTAATAGGATCAAGGATTATGACACCTTACGACAATGCCTAACATACTTCCAAATGATTATAAAACATCACATACAGTCGTATTATTGACTTGCGAGAGTGTGTGTGGTTCTCGGATATTTTGGTTCCACTACCAACTTGTCACCATCTATCATCCTCTCTCAGATGATACTCTCCCTTGCCACGTGGGTAGGGAAAGGGTTATCCGACATCCACCTCATATTCATCCACACAGTAGTTAGTTCATTAAACAAATAAATCATAATCACAATCTGAGTAAATATCAACTGCATAATGTCAAAATGGGGTGTGACATGCTAAAACTACATGCTATTGGATTTTCATTTATACATATGCTCACTTCTGGGTGATCCCACAATGTCCCACTTTTTGGCTAAAGTAGAACATTGAAATAAGCATTTTTAACTAAATTTTCACTTTCTGACACTTATAGTAACTAGACCATTAATAATTTGAAAATGATATGAGCTAGTGATTTTTGAGATTTTGTGTGTAGATTCTAAATGTATTTTTTTTAAAATTTTAAGAAAGAATTTGTGAATTTTTTACATAACTTTTAATAACTTATTTTTTATAGTTAATAGTATTTTTTAAAAGTGATGTTTATACCATACATCATAACTTTATTTATAGAAAAGATCATATTATAAAATTTTAAATATAGATTTGTAACACCAATATCTAATGTGCTGATATTTTTTCACAATTTTTTTTGCATATATTTTTTTAATTAATTTTTGAAGTGAGATTAATAATAATTCAGACATAGGTTTATACCATACAACATAATTTTTTTTTGTATCTATCCAAATTAAATTATTTTTCTTTTGTTGAAACAAGGAGATCAATACCTAGTGTAAGATATTTTTCAAATTTTGTTTCTCTATTTTTTATTTTTCCGCGTGTGTGAAATAGAGACCTTGATGTTCGGTGAAAAACCTATGTTCACTAGAAAATAGAAAATAAATATAATAATCCAATAAATATATTCAAAATCATAATATTTAGAAATCTTATACTAAGGGCTACATGCTTACAAAATAGAATTTCTAAATGACTTCATTTGATCCCCCCAAAGGTGAAGCAAAATTATTTTTTGTTAGCATTTTGATAGGTGCAGATGAGACTCCATCGAGGTTTTGATTTAAGACAAGGGGTTTCTTTCCAAGTGGGTTTGATCTAAGGGGGGTTTATGTAACCCCCTTTAATTAAACCCCTTTAGATGGAACTCCTCAAGGCTTAAACTATTAATTTTTTTTTAAAAATATGTGATTTCAAACAAAAATCAAGATGTCCCAAATTTGGAACTCAATATTGTGGGATCACCCTTCTCTCTTCTACATGTTGATAATATTGTTTCAATAAGATTTTGTCCTCGTTTGAATAATATTGCAACTCTTCTTTATCATTTACTTCTACATTTGCATTAGCAAATCTCTTGGTGACCGTCACCACCCTTTATCCAATCACATACACACACTAGGATATTCTTCCCTTTAGACCATGGATTAATGCTTATAGATTTACTTTATTATTGTTGTTCTTAGTCCTAGATGCACATAGGATAGGAGAACACACATTTTATATTTCTTCTCTGTCATTGACTACCTGTGGAGGTCTAAAGGCCAAAATAGGGGCTTGACCATTCATGACAAGCTCCTAAGGAACTTCAACCATTTTTCTTGTCCTAGCTATAGGTTTTTCAAGGATAAACTTGCACGGTGGTTTGCATCCTTTCATCTCTCCCTTGTCATTTCTATTTTTATCTCAAAATACATAGATTAGATCACTTTTCTTTATTTTTGTATCATCTAGTATCCCCTAGTTTGTTGCTTTTGTTGTTATGTTTCTTGTTGTGTAGGTGGGCTCAAAATCTAGTGAAAACTTTGAATTTTGTAACTTTTCTAAATGATAGCGTGTGACTTGGATGACAACACATTACACAGATGTTTGTGCATTGCAATAGCGTCTGAGACGGTGAGCTACATCCTTTGGTGTCAGGTTCTTTATTCACTACACTTTCTATATCTATATCTAGTTTATCATTTCAGCATTTCTTTCAATCTCATTCCAATTTCATTAATGTAATATTAAATTTAAGGTGTCATAAAGTTTATACAACGTGAAACGACAATTTATGGGTACTTGACTAGGTAGTTTCATAAAAGTATCACCCACATCCTTGTAAAAATATTTTGTGTACTATAACAATGCTTAATTTTGCTTCATAGTTTGGCATTTACACCACAATAATCAAAGTGTGAAGTTGTCCAGTAGATAGGCGGTTGTATAACCATAATTAGATTAAACAAAGTCTAGGGAATAATATGTACTCGTAAAAAATCAAAATTAATTTAGGAAACCATTAACATGGAAAAGCTTACAACATGCCCTTAATTTTGTTTGGCACATCACCCCCCACTAATACGAAAAATTAGAGTGCAGAATAAGACCAAATCTTGTCCATGCTTTCTAATTTATAAGGGACTCTAGCTTTGAACAGGGAAAAAGCCCTAATATTGCACATACATTCATATATAAACTCAAATTGTTCTTGCTATAAGGTGCGTTCTTGAGTCCTTTATTATTGTTTAAATTTTTCTTTTTGTTTTAGGTGAATAGAATATGAGTTGTTAAGTAGTAAGTGTTCTCATTATGAGCATAATGGACACAACTATAAAAAAATGTTATAGAGTAGTTAAATTATTCGTGGTAAAGCTCACTGCAATAGATGAATGCAAGCTAAAATACAAGACCTTCAAGCCAAGGCCAACATTGGTAATATAATAGATGAATATATTTTTGTGTACGTTTACTTAGTAGTTAGTACTAATAATGAAACTTAAGCTTATTGACAGTGCAAATACTCACTACAATTCCAACAATATTTCTAAAATTTTGCAAAAGGTGTTTGATTTGGACGTTGGTTGCACTATTTTTTGAACACGTCAATAATAGATCATTAGGTATCATTCACCTATTTAATGTGGTACATGGTTGGTTTTGTGTCTATGGACTTCATTTCACATAAATAATCAAACCTAGTTTTGTCGCTACCTTCTTAAATATTATCCCTATTGTTAAACTTGACGAGTTTTCCAACTATTCCCCATTTTAATCTCAAGTATTCTTTTAACGCTCACTCTTTAGCCATGTTCAGTCTCTGTCAGGTCAGATTTCTACAAACCATGTCTTAATTTATTTTAAGTTTTTAGTCTTTGTCAAGTAAGATTTATGCTACCATCTCTCTCTCTCGACTATTGTTTTTTCCTTTTTGTCTGATCTGATATTGCTATACTTGTAGCTATTTTTTTAAATTACGGCTTGCTTGCACTATTATAGAACCAAAATATCAAGTATCAAAAGTGGAAATCTATTGTGACAGTCTCAATTATGGTGAGAGGCATTGATCCAATTTTATCTACCATTCTGTTACATTTTTTAAATAATAACACTTAAATATAAATTGCCATCTCGTCATAGAAAAAATATTTCATACAATAATGCCCCCATTAAAACTTCAACTCAAATTGTATAATGTTTAAGATTTCAATCATCTTTCCATTGTAGATCATGCCATTTGCCTTTGTTGTTATAGTGTTATACATAAGAACCTTTTTATCTGATGGAGTAAATATTGTTGATATGATTATAGTAATCCATTACCTTTTTAATGATATATTACAAAAGTTTTCTTTTTCGAGAAATTGGATAAGTATACATATATGGCTATAAAGAGCACCTAAGTTACAAAGTATCACCAAAAATAGGTCACAAGGAGTAGCAAAGAGAACTAATAAGAGTTTAGTTGTCCAAGAAACTGATAAATATAAACCAATCAAAGCAAAGGAGATATAATAAGGAATCACATATAGATTAGAGCAATACCAATAAAAAAAGGAGTCCACCAATGTTAAAAAAACATTAAGGAACATTTTAATCCTTCTTAGTTCTTTAGCTTTAATAATGTTTTTTATCTTCTTTTCCTCGTCTATCATTATGTAGTGCATACACTTGCAAAGCTACCATGCAGAGAATACACTTATGGGGATGTTGACATAGTTGCCTAACTAACTTTAGGCATGGAGTAGAAGAACCTAAAGAAACATCATCACTATCATCTAATCGTTTTCCTTTGTCCCTTGAAATCTCCTCTATTAGATTTCTGATCTCATCTTCAGATTTATCCAATTGAATGCTACCTTTCCTTACTCCTAACTCTTGGGTTTCTCCATTAATCTCAAATGCTTCTTCTTCAAGAAATAACATAAGTTTTTAAAATAATAGCACATTAATAAAGTTAATTATTGAGAGTCAAAGGAAAAAATGATTTAGTAGAAATACATCCAAAACAATGAAATAAAATTTTCTTATATTGCCAAAAATTTCTAACTATGCAAAATGTGTTCATAGATGTAATTTTACATGTAACCAATACAATAGATTCAATCAATATATGAATCCCCTTTCAATCAATGAATCTATGCTTATGCTTCTCATTTGATCGATTTGTTCTTGTCATTGATTTAGTTTATGTACCCTTCGAATAGATAATTATTTCCGTATGCTATTACATCATCTTAACTATAAAGGCAGTGCTTGTTTTCTTGTGCTTATCCTTCCTTGATTTGTTTGACATGTAAAGGTAAAATATATTGTCAGTTTTCAAATACAAACTTGTAAAATAAAATAAAATCATATGGAGTTTGTTAGAAAAATATTAATCCAAGATCATCTACTAAATATTGAAACACAAGCAACACAAAATAAATTAAAATAGTGAAAGATGATCATACCACAATAAATTTAAGACATGATTTGTGCAACGGTGAAACCATTTTACGAAAGATAACCCCACGTGTATTAATGAGGTTGTACTTTAAATCTTACAATGCTTACAATCTCTTTACCACAAAATATGAGAGTTATAAAATAACAGAGGTGAAAAGAGGAATTGTGCATGTAACTCCAAGATTCTATATTTACCACCTTGTATTTTTGTGTGCCTATGTGTCAAGCTCCTCGTGACAAGAGTTAAACTAATATGTGTGAGAAGCAAACGAGTTACATTCTAATAATCCTTGCAATGAATATAGCAACACCTAGAAAGGACTTACACTCCAATAATCCTTGTAAGGAATATGGTGACACCTAAGAAAGGAGTTACACTCTCCAAGGAGTATTTGGCTAAAAGACAAATGAGGTGTAGGAAAATATAAATTAATAAATACAAAATAATTAAAATCCTAGCCACCTTACTAAGAACAAACCTCCTAAAATGCAGGAAAAATCCCTACATAAAGGACAACAAAGGTTCAGAAGAATAAATAAATATATCCCATGGCTCTAGGAACTAACAACTAGGACTCTAAAGACCAAGAAAATATTAATTCTAACATAGTTGTTTATGGACACTAAAAAAATTGATATTACATTACTCATATCTTTAGTGTACTTTGTTGCATGCATGTCTATGCTCATATATGCATCTAATAATGTTTTCTTACTTTTATGTACTAGACAATCAAGTCAAACTAAGTCAAACTAATCATGGATTTTGAAGGATAAAAAACAAGAAAGCACAAGAGAGTGGTCCCAAGTGATCAACCAAGAGATAACTCTATTAATGTAGGGCAACCGATGCTTTTGAAGGTACAATAGTAATCAACTACATAAGTGATATTGTTGGTATGACGAGAATTCATCCAATATAAATGTAGTGTCGTTGTAGATGTTCAACAAGTGGACGATGAAATCAGGTTAGAGGGGCTAACCACTTTGAATGATCTATTGACTAGATTAAAACAGAGACAAAATGGAAGTGAGACTCATTGTAAGTCTCATTCAAAATGAGAGTCTTCAAAGATAACTTGACTAGTACAAGGAACATATGAGAACAATGAAAACCATCCTCACTCACAAGGATAAGTCAATTGACAAACTAATTGAGGAATTAATAAAAATGCACCACAATATACTAAAATTGTGAATAGAATACAAAGGTGGATAAGAGGTGTATAGCCTTGGATAGTTTGAAATCTTACTCCAAATCTATTCAAGACTATCATGGTGAAATTAGTAGAGCTCTAAATACAAAGTACAAAGCTATGTTTTTTAGTATATGAGATGGAGATTGAGTACTAGAAGGCTCAATGTGAGAGGTTGAGAGGAGAGGACAGTTAAGGATCGTGGGTTGAGTGGATTAGTTACTTCTATAGTTCTTTGATAGTTGTTATTTGACAACAAAAAAATGCATTTCTTTTTGTTTTCATTGACATGGATTCTATACTACTATTATTTAATTTTAGAAGACATGCTTATTATTGCTATTTGTTTGTCATAGTGTAATTGAATTGTAAAATACATGCTAAGTGCTTACTGGTTGTTTTCTAATAATGGTACTGAATTGTAAAATACATGCTTGTTGCTTGTTTGTTTTCTATTTTTGTTTCTTAATTCCTTTATTTTTTCATAAAATAAATATGATACATTTGTAATTGAGATTCAAATACAAACTTACACAAGCATGATGCCACTATCTAGTGTGTTTGTAACATTTATCCCATCGACCCCTAGAGCATTTTGTTATCATTCCCACCATGATCCATGTCTTATTTCACTTCCCTCTCTAGGTCATCATGCCATTGTTGACACTTGGGATTTTGTAGTGGTGGTGGATTTGGAAACCTAGTTACACTGGTGAATATATTACACCATCTCCTAACATTCATAAGCTTGATGAAGTCTCTCTCTTGATAGAGTGTGACTAAAACCATTCTACATAAGGTGAAATGATTGGAGAAATGGATGAACCAAACCAAGTTGAGATGATATTTGTCTACTCTTAATTTTTTTGTTCAAGTCCTCCAAAATATTTTTGATGAACAACAGTATAGCCGAATCATTTGCATTGCACAAACAATCCTAAAACATATTTGTAAGATGAACCTCTTCTCCCAATCTAAGTTTGTCTTCATCATCATTTCCCTACAAACAATCAAATTAATTGGTAGATGGAAATCTTAATCTAGTTAATGGGTTGCTCATATCACTCCATAATAGTTAGCATTGCTCATCTACACTAATAGTGCAAAATGCAAATCCTACATGATCCATAGTTGGAAGGGCAAACAATTAGAAAATATCATTGTGGTTTTCATTCAGCAAGTCATCATACTAGAGAAGGGTGGGGGTTGTCAGTCATTGAATTATTAGAGATATGAGCGGCACATCCTTCTTTAGTAAATACAATAGAATTAACATCTTCACCAACCTAATTGAAGTTACGATGCACATGTTATCCCTCCCTCATCAAGTTCCCCCCGATAATATACTTGTATGTGTATCCTTGGGTAAAGTAGTTGCAAGTGCACATAGATAGACCTAACAATGAGTCATATACTTGATAGCTATATGATGAATTTGTCTCACTCATCATCCATGCTATATGGTCATCTATATTGTTGAAGGTAACATGGGAATCAAGGATCTATAGGGCATGAACCTAGGATATGTTTTGCAGCTTCTCAAGATTGAAGCTTTTGTTAAACCATTATGTATGTATGTATGTATGTATACCATTGTCAATTGATACACTAACCAATTGACATGATAATGTATGGAAGTGTAAATTGACTTGAAGAAACATCTCTTAAGATATGCGTGGTATGACTCAATGACACATTTGTTTCCTCCTCCACATGCTTGAGTGTGTGGCAACATCTTGACCATATACCACCCTATGAAGCCATCTATCCTCAAAGTACTCCACAAAGAGTTGCATGTCTCTATATTCATCTATAGAAATGTGTGCATCCCTATTTGCGACCTTCTCATTAGATGAATGGTGCGTGATAGATTCAAGTCTATCAAACATCTCTCACTTGGTTGCATCATCTCTAACATTTGCAATCAAGTTCTTTAGCCTTGCACACCTCACATACTAGGAGCACAGACATATCTCAAATCTAAGGCCTCCTTATATTATAAACAAAACAAATGCATAATGAGATGCTTTATTTAGTACAAGTGATCCACTAATGATGAAACAAAGAGGAATATAATGCTTGAATAATGATCAATCATCATTAGCAATTGCATATAATGCTTGAATTTGATCTTAGCAATTGCATCATCCACCACAAATACATTTAGTTTCCACTCTATGTTCTTTAGTTGCACTCTATAAAGTAGGATGCTCATCTAATAAGCAATATCAGATGCACATGACCTAGACATAATGACACATGCCATTAGTAGTCCCATATGCTAAATGTCAAAAGCAATTAGAGTGTACAATTAAAATTGCAATAAGATAGATAATAGACATGGTCAAATAAACATTTGCTATTAATTTACATAAAAAGGCAATTTGTAAATGCATTGCATACCTTCATTATATTTGTGTCAAAGGTGAATCCGTGGCCAATAAGCTATTGTGGCCATACTAAAGCAACCAATCAAGTTGGTATGGCATATGTAATCCTAAAATAAATAGAATATTTTCATCTCCATTAGCCCCGAGGTTTTAGGTTTTTGTATTCCTAATACACAGACCACTTATTGGGATTTGCCAAAATTCATTACTACATTAAACAAGCATCATTGAAATCAATATATCTTTCCTCATTGATTTTATGCTTGATGTTTGCTATATCCATTTTTGTAAAGAAGTCATCCCTAGATGATTGTCTATTAAGTAATGCCAACTTCTAGTGCACCATTTCCATATGTTGTTGATGCACCAAATATGCTAACATGCTAAGGAGCAATAAAGACTCCACGAAATGAGTTAATTCTTTATTGATGTACGAAACAAAGAATAATCTCCTCCCTCTAAACTCATCATTGACTTGAACATGACAAGTTTGTCTATCCATGTTAACATGGTCAACCTATTAGTACCATATGAGTGTATGTTTTGGCTAACAAACCATGATCTGCATGCTAAAGTGACAAGTGTAGACACATCGCCTATATTTGTGGCCAAGTCTACTTCCCTTTCCATAGTTGGGCACTAGGGTGTTATCAATTGGCACATTTATTTCTCTATAGTCCTATAAGCCATACAAGCACCAATATATACATAGTTACAATAACAATTACAAGATGTTAAAAAATACATTCAACTACAAAACTAAATTGATTGTAATTAGCAAAAAAATTATTGGTCTTACATGGTGTACTCCAAGTATGAGTCAATTTTTATTTTTAACTGAGGCATATGAGGAGATTTTTTATAGTTGTGACTCATGCAGAAGATCATAGGGTAGGATTCGCTCTTGCTCTTCCCCTCTATGAAATTCTTCACCTTGTTGACCTCAACCCAAGCTAACAAGAAATCTTCCCCTTGTCTCTCCTTGTACACCTTCCATGAAAGGTTCTCATAGGTAAACGCTCCTTTGGGTTGGTGTTTAAGTATTACTTCCATGATGTGAGACCATTCTCATCCATTTAATGTGCATCATAATATAAAATAATATCATTTACTACTATAGTCTTCAATGGATATTTATATAGACAATACAAAATGAAATTGACCAACACAAGGTGTGCAACTATATAGATAAATACAAACAACTATTCCTTGAATGAAGCTTATTTTTTAAAAATGTTTTTAAGAATGATTGGATAAGATAAAATAAACATTTTAAAATGATTGTATTTTAAACATCAATATTGAATTATTGTTTACATACATAAAAAAATCAAATTGACCAAGAGCTCACCAAACCATAAGTTTTGGTTGGACATAAGTGACAAACTTCAATTCAATGTCTATGTAGGGATACAAAGAAGTAGTTTTCTTGTGCAACTTATGGACTAAACTAGGTGGACTTGGTGCAATGTCTAACAATTAATTGTAAGCATTGTAAGGAAATTAACTTCTGCCACAATAGGAAACTAACCAATATTGTAGTTCCAATGTCGTAGCCCTTCAGTTAGAGTTGCATAATAGGCTTTGTCAAAAGTGATAAGGTTAAAAAAGTTGCAACCCCATTGCAAGACCTATGTGTTATCAGTTGCATAGAACTCCCACGAAGATCACTTGTGATTAAGGACATACTTTGCTCTCCCCAACATCACACATTTAGGAAAAATTTTCATATCCTAAACCCAATACATAGACAAGTACAAATGTATAGAAAAAATCAATCACATATTGACACAAATAGGTTAATCTATTATGAAATACTAAATAGGTTGTTCGTAACTAAATATGTTGTCAAATAGACAATGACATCATTGGTCCCCCAATTGAGTTATTATAGGTTACGATAAACATACCTAATTGAGCTCTCTATTCATGTACATCTTGTACAACAAAATAGCATAATTATGTAACTTTTGTACTTCTCTTGCAAGAACTAGAAAAAGGCCTAGAAGTAGTTTCATAAAATTCCTCATTTCTAGTTCCTTTGTGAATATATGATGTTCCAATTTTGTGGTAAAATTTGATGAGCTCTATTGACTTATGTTGAGTGTAAAGTGTTGATTTAACACATTTTGAGCATAATGTGTGATTGCATTGCCATGGTTAATCATCTAAAGATTATTATATTATTTCCTAACAATTCTACTAAGGTATGTGAGGCAAGATTATGTAGTGCGATAGGTATAGGTATCAAGGAAGGTGAACTAGGTCCTGGTGTTGAAGTGTCCTGAGATAATCCAATTGTGTGGGCAATTAAATAATAAATTAAAATAAAATAATAACTAATTAGAAATAAATTAATTAGTGATTTGGTTAATTTATTTGATTGCAAAGAGGCAATTCTATTTATTTGTTTCTTTGATAATTAATTCTTAAGGTTTATTGGAGAATGAAATATATCTATGTGTGTGTGTGTGTGTGTGTGAAGCAATAACATTGTTGTAATTATATATTTGATGCTTAGATTTTATTTTAAATTAACTATCTAGTTAGATAATTATAATTTATAATATCATTTAGAAATATAATTAATGTGATTTTGATTAATAAATGGCTCGCAACCAAAGGAAGAAGCAGAGCAGCCTTTTGCAAGCCTAGATTGGGCCGCAAGCGTAGGCTAGGGAGTCTGCAAAACCTAGCATTGAGATCTTCCTGGAGGAGGAAGTGAATTCAGAGATTCGAATGCTGGAAGACATAACGATCATTGCAAGATTCACAAGCCCCAAAAGAACTCGAATCACTGTTGATGGTTAGCTAAAAGAAAATTGGAAGGGCAACTATGTAGTGAAATTCCTCCCGAAGGGGTTTTTTGTGACGGTAATCCCAAACCAAGAAATCCGCGATAATATTTTGTCCAAAGCTAGGTGCATGGGAGAAGACATCCTTTTCATTAAGGAGTGGCACCCAAATTTTGATTCAACTGTCGCAAGCCCCGCTTCCTCGGCCATTTGGTTGCGCCTATACAATCTGTCGATCAAATTCTAGTCCGAAGATTGCTTGAAAAGAATTGGAGATAGTCTTGGAATGTCCGTTGAGGTTGATATGGACACCCTGGAAGGGAACTCTTACTTGTTTGCAAGGTTGAAGATCGCAGCAATCTCAGAAATTCCGAAGAAGATTATACTCACTACGACCGCAGGGAAGTGGAATCAACAAATTGAGATTGAGGAAGTTAAATTTTTCTACCTAAACTGTCGCAGCAGGGATCATGGCACCTTCGGCTGCGTAGTGCAACCTACTGCCCCGAAAGTATGGAAACCGGTGCAGAAAACTACCTCGGAGACCTCTGCAACAAAAGATCGGGCTGAGGCACCCCCTTCACAACCAACAATATTAACGAGCCACTGCCTATTGTCCTAGTTGTGGAGAAAGTAGGAGAAGGGAACCCTAATCAAGACAATCCTGCTTGGGTGGAGGAGCTAAAGGAATCGGAGTGGTCAGGTGATGATCCTTTCGAAGACGGTGAGCTTGGAATGATTGAGTCAAGATTCATCAATCAAATTGCATCAAAGATTGCTAAACCAAAGATCCATGACGGGAACAAAAGAGGAAGTCTAACAAACAGAGGAGGGAGATGGATGCGGGGGCCCAGGGGAAATTTTCAATTAACTAGTTTCTGAAACACAAGGGAGGGGACCCTCCCTTGTAGCACCATGACAATCTCTACCTGGAATGTTAGGGGCTTGAACGCCCCTGACAAAAGATGCTTGGTAAAGCATCAACTGCAATCTCTAAACTCGGATATTATATTGCTCCAAGAAACAAAACTAAAGGATGATGAAGCAAAAGTTTTCCTATCTCATTGTGTTGGTTGGGTTGGCAACTCTGTGCCTGCATCTGGTGCTTCGGGGGGATTGGGGATTCTTTGGAGACCTAACAGGATTCACATAGAGATGTTTTCGATGGACTCAAGTTGGATGGCACAAAGGTTTGTTGCTTGCAATCCAGGTTATCCTTCCACATTTTCAACATATATGGGCCCATCAAAACAAATGAGAAAGCCAAGATATGGGAAAGTATACTTAATTTTATTTCTGCATCTAGTTTGGAGCTTTACATATTAGGTGGCGATTTTGTTGAGTACTAGTGACTCAGATTACAGGTTCAATAGCTCAAGGTTCCTTGGGTTCAACGGCATGTTCATTGGGTTTTGAATTGACTCATTGGGTTCACTGTTTCGTTGAACTGTGCTTCGTTGAACTATTTATCGGTTCAATGGTTCTTTGGTCCCTTGGTTCGGTGGTTCATTGGCCTGACAGAATACTATCGGTATATCTCTGTTGGGGTTTACCGATAACAGGTGTTTCACCGATGGTAGTGGCCATCGGGCAGACCTCTTGTATCGGCAAGAGTGAGGATGCTTTGGGCGATATGCATTGTTACACCGATGAAGGGCAAGTTGTCAGGTTGACCTGCTCTATCGGGCTTAGCTGAAGATCTCACTCCGATACTTGTGTCTCCCCGATGGTGGTTTGGGTCGACGATGTGCTATCGGCGAAACGGAGGCCTTCGGCGAAGGATGTGGATGTCATTCCGATAGCTATGCATTACTCCGATGGAGTTTAGGCATCGGTAAGATGTGTCACATCAGCGTGAATTGGAATGCTGTATCCGATATGCTGTGTTACTTCGATGGAGACCTAGTCATCGGTATGATGTTTACTTTGTCCTGCCGATCGGCGTAACTATCACTGTCGGTGAAGGCTGTGAATCTCACTCCGAGCTATGTGTTACTCCGATGGAATCGGGCGTCGGTGAGAGGACTTCTATCGGCGTAGCTTACAGGTTGCATGCCGATGCACAGTGATCACGCCGACGAAGGGTAAAGGCTTAGTATCACTGAGACAAGGAATTGTCAGAGTTCATGGTTGAATGTTGGCCGATGGTTTGGGTTGTGCCGATGGGGATAGACTGGAGGCATCGGCGGCAAAAGTGCCGATAGTTATCTTACATGTGTTCGAGCATTTAAACACGGATGTCCAACTGGAACTTGTGCATGTGGGACTAAAGTTCCCTATGAGAAAGTGAACGGTTTGACAGTTATGCGAATGGTTAGAAGTGACTGTTTGGACAGTTGGATGATAGCGTGCTGGGCAGTTGGAATGAAATGTCAGTTACATGAGGTGTCGATTGGATTGCTAAAAGCAATGGGGGAATTGATGGGGTCGGTGTGAGTGTGAGAGAGTTCTTCTCGAGAGAGACCTCTGGTTTTCTTCTTCTGTGAAGTCTTATGCTGTATGCTGTATGCAGCATGTGAACAGCATGTGAAGGGACTGAGAAGAGGATGAAAACAGAGTTCAAATGAAATTGTTCTGGCTGAGAAGATGTAGTTCTGTACTGTGTGCTATTTGTGGCATGATCACAGTATGAAGAACCAACCAAGTGCTGGAGAACTTTGTGCAGGGTTACTGTCAGTTATTCTTCAGAAGGAACAAGATGTAAATCTTCATGAAAGGCTTATTGCCAGTTTTGTATTGTAACTGTTTTTTGTTGCTGAATAATACAATGGTGATCTAGGCTTTTGGAGTGTGGGGTTTTTTACCCGTAAGGGTTTTCCCCACGTAAATCTGTGTTCTTGTTCTGTCTTTCATGTTTAATGTCCCTACTGTTGAAACTGGATATTGTTCGCTTGTGCTTTCCTCTAAGGATCAATGTAGGAAATGTTCTATGTCTGTTTCCGCTTTAAAGGCATAGTTGTGCGTGTTTTTGAAGCATTTGGAAAGAATTTAAATTTGTCGAAGACACCACTTTTCTTAGAAATAAGTTCTGTGATGCCCTCATTTCCTTACAGATTTCAAAATTGTTCTATCCAATCTAGAAAAAAGAGGGGGCAGATCCCATGTTAGTAGAGCACAAAAAGATTTCCAAGACTTTGTCAACTCCTTGGGCCTACTGGACTCCATTCCAAAGAATGGGAGCTACACTTGAACAAATAGAAGGCAGGGATTTACCAACATTGCCAAAAGACTGGATCGGTTCCTATACTGACCCAATTGGTTGAATAAACCCTTAATTCTAGAATCCTCCATCATCCCTATTTCTAGTTCTGATCACTACTTGGTCGTCCTATTAATGACAAATTATCAAGCCCCTGCGAAGTGCCCATTTAGGTTCGAGATGATGTGGCTTAGACATGAGTCTCTTCATGGACTTGTTGCAAAATGGTGGAATGAGGCACATTTTCAGAAAGGATCCAAGATATTCATGATGGTCGAAAGGCTCATTGGCATCAAAAATCACCTCGGGGAATGGAACATGACAACCTTCAAAAACATCTTCGAAGAGAGAGAGAATTGAGAATGAACAAGCTGCTCTCAATGAAATAATCTTGGAGCACGGGATGTCGCAGGCGGAATATAAAAAAGAGAAGTTGCTAAATGAATACCATGAGATTCTACAATGGGAGGAAGTTTACTGGCGCTCAAAATCCAAGGAGACATGGCTAAAGGAAGGAGACTTGAACACCAAATATTTCCATTTCATATCCAATTGACATTCAAAATGAAGTCGTGAGACACTTCCAAGACCTACTTGCATGTACGGAGGCCTCCAATGTCCAAGGTCAGAACTTCTTCCTGGATCTCATTCCCAATTGTGTAAGCGAAGCTAACAATCAAATGTTAAGTGCCCCTACAACTTTAGAAGAAATCAAGAACACTGTCTTCCAAATGCAACCAGACAAGGCCCCGGGGCCGGATGGCTTCCTCGCGAAATTCTTCCAACAATTTTGGGACATCTTAGGCAATGATATCTAGGAAATGGTGGAGGAATCAAGGACTTCCAAAAGGATTGTGAAGGATTTGAATTCTACACTCATTGCCCTTAGTCCCAAGAAAAATGATGTTGCTTCTCTATCAGACTTCAGGTCGATCTCACTGTGCAATATCTCCTACAAAATTATTTCAAACGTAACAGTAAACAGTTTGAATCCGGTTATATGTTGAACCTTGTCTCTGAAGATCAAAGTGGTTTTACTCCTAGGCGCACTATAACGGACGACATAACCATTGCTCACGAAACAATCCATTCTATCTATGCCTCCAATCAATCATGCATGGTAATTAAATTGGACATAAGCAAAGCCTATGATTGCGTAGACTGGCGTTTTCTCCTCTCTATCATGAAGAAATTTGGATTCAGCCCACATTGGTTGCAACGGGTCTATGGTTGCATTTCAACAGTCAGATACTCAATTTGGGTCAGTGGCAGCCCTGTGGGTTTTTTTGAGCCAACCAGAGGCCTCCGCCAAGGTGAGCCCTTGTCATCCTTCCTCTTCGTCATCATGGTTGAAGCCTTAGGCTTGGCCATCAAAGCCCAAACTACTAATGGGAAATGGAATGGAGTCCACATAGTAGATGAATTTCCCCCCATCACCCATCAGTAGTTCGTTGATGACACCATTCTCTATAGTGTGTCTAGTTTAGGGGAAGCTGGTTCCATAAAAGAAACTTTGGAAAGATATATTTAGGCGTCTGGACAATGCATAAACAAGCATAAATCCTGCATATACTTTTTCAACACAAAAAACAATATCAAAAGGAGAATCGCATCCATATTGGAATACAACATTGAGTCTTTGCCCGATCAAGTCTTTGGGAAGAAACTATCGAGAAGTGCCGCACCAAGGCAGCGGCTTGGAAAGGAAAATGGCTCACAATGGCCAAGAAAATCTCTATGCTAAAATCGGTGCTCTCTGCAATTCCAATTTACTTGCTCTCCAGCATGTAGATCATGGGGAAGGCAAATAACTTACTGGAAGGTATCCTCAAGAATTTTTTGTGGGAAGGCTCGGACGAAGTTCAAGAAGAATTCCCCTCATCAGTTGGAACACAACATGTAAAGAAAAGAATGATAGTGGACTCGGTTTTAAGCCAATCAAGTTACAGAACTGTGCTTTGGGTGCCAAACTAATTTGGAAGATGTATGAGGATCCTGGCGCTCGTTGGTGCCAGCTACTACAAAGCAAATATTTGGATAACACGGACCTCGCATATTTGGAGTTTTTTGGTTCAATGTCGCCCCATCATTACAAGCCATTTGCCATGGACCATTACCAACAGTCGATCGGCCTCTTTCTGGACGGACTCGTGGAATGTGTTTTCCCCCGCTGGCGAATGACCCACGACTTCACCTCATCATCGAGATTCTCATTGACACTTGGGGATCGCACGTAATGGATTATCTCAACCCTCCCGGTTATGGATCCTCCATATGGAAATCGAAAGACATTGGCATAGTTCAAGCGCCAAATGATTAGAAACTTATATTGAAGCATATCATTGCTTCAAGAGACATCTTCTTAAATTAGAAAGAGGACCGCATTATCTAGACGGGGGCAAAGTTTGGCTCATACTCGATCAAGTTAGGGTATAAAATCCAGAAGACCATCATAACCAAGGAAGACTGGCCATCAGAGCTCTACTAGAGCCAATGGTGTCTCCCCAAAATGGGGGCATTCGCTTGGATCACCCTACACAAGAGAGCGCTAACCAGGGATTGCTTGAAGACCATAGGCATTTTAGGTCCATCCATATGTGTACTCTGTAAAAATGAAGAACAGAGCGAGAATCACCTTTTTCTAAACTACGAATTTGCTAGCAAATGTTGGAATTGGTTTCTCAATTGTCTTGGTTGGTCCAGTGTGATGCCCAATGACATTCTTGATTTTTTCGTAGTTGGCCGAAGTGGAGAAACTCCCTCTGGGAAGGAATTTGGATAGCTGGCCCTTCTCTAATCTTGTGGCATATATGGAGAGAACACAATTGTAGGATATTCAAAGACATAGAACTACCGATTGAAAGTGTCTTGAAGAAAATGAAGAAAACTGAAGAAAGCATGGAAGTGGAAGCTACTCAAGGCTTCTCCCTCATACATTGCAGCTAGCCCATATATACCTAAGAAGTTCATGTGTGAATCAATAAAGTGGCATCCACCCCCAAGTGGAAGACTAAAATTGAATTTTGATGGTGCTGCCAAAGGTAACCCCAGGATTTCTAGCGCGGGGTGCACTCTCAGAGATGAAAGAGGTACTTTGATTTGGGCCTTGTCAAAGAAACTAACGTCTGGAACTAACAATGAAGCAGACTTCTGGGCCCTTCTGACAGGTCTTCAAGTATGTAGAGACAGAAACATATCCAAGCTGGACATTGAGGGTGATTCACAAATCTGCATCAATGCTATTGCAAGCCATAAATCTCTGAATTGGAAACTCAAAAATATTGCGAAATCGATCTGGGACATTTTAGAGGAGTTCGAGGACTTCAAACTTACACATTGTTTCCGAGAAGCCAATAAAGTTATGGATCAACTCGCAAACCATGCATGTCATCAAACTGAACCAGAGATTTTTAGTGACAATTCATGGGCTTGGGGTACGTAGGCGGTTTGAAATTCACAGGCCACATGTTTTGGGGGCGAAACTCAATGCTGGACAAGGCGCCTGACACGGAGCTACTCAGAGAAGATCACGGCATAGCCTACGACATGCTAAGTCGTCTGCAAGGGAATCCTTACGTCTCCTGTAGTTGATCCCTTTGCAGATTTCTTCAATGGCTAAGGACTATTGGTGATGATGGTGCCTCGGTAGTTCGGCTATCTCTTCCTTCAAATGTTGCTCAGGGATTTTCAACAGGCACAAATGTGACAACAACAATGGTGATCGTGAAGGTTGACGGAGTAGACTGCCCTTGCAACTCAAATGATCTCTCCATATAGCTCCGCCGGGTTTTTCCGATCTAGAATGAGGAGACAAAGCAGGCTCTGCACAGGTCTTGAATGCGGGTGCATTCACCAAACATGCACACAACCACTCCCTATTGGGGAAGTTCCTTGTTGATTTCACGCTTGCGCAGGGGCACAAGGGACAGACCAAACTGATTGCGAAGAATATTTACGTGCCTCATTTGCAGCAGACGACTACTAAAGGAATTTCTTCCTTCAACAAGAAGCCCAAAAGCAGTAGCTAGGGGGTGTGTTCAACATAGCTACAGCTCTCAATAGTGAGGATACTAAACAAGCCATTACTCTTTTCAAGGAAGGTGTAGCCAGGGATAACATGGAAACTTTCAATTTTTGGTGCAGTCACAGTAGGAGGGTTCACAGAATGAACTATCCGGACCGTGCAGCAAGAGTAAACACAACGGAAACAACTCAAAGAAATAGAACAAATGCAGATTTAGTCCTTCAGTATATCATAGAATTCAAATAGAGATCGGCCGGCAACATGCGGGCTTACAATTAGGGTTCACAGACCTGATTACATACATGCGCAAGATAAGGCTTTGAAGCTCCTCGCAGAAAATCCAAACTATCAATCTTCTAAATCATGAGAACTATATTAACTACTTTCCTAAGGATCTATTACATCAATATATATCAAATCCAGATCAATAGATTCCTCTGCATCGGCCAAGGAAGATCACAAATTCCAAAGAAGAGATGTAACGTGTGAACACAAATAGGTCAGACCTAAATGCATAGAACACTTCCGGAAAATGAATGGAATGATGCGCGGATCTCCGAGGAAGGTCAGCCACAAACCAAAGAACATTGAATGATGTGTCGTTAGGCTCCAAAGATCGGGAAACGCTTCCGCAAATTTCTCCTTTAGCTAGTTGCCAATGAAGCTCTGAGAAACAGTCAACTTCTGGTCGCGATATCTTTCTGGTATTGACATGCAAATCTCTGAATTCAGAATATGATGTGGATGAATGAATGTAGATGCTAAATCCAGCTTCCACAGGATCTAAAATGCTACTGGACCAAAATACAGAATCTGCTTCTGATTGAACTGCCTGAACTAAACTGGAAAAGAACAAACTGAACTGCAAACAAATTGAAATGCAAATGTTTTTTGGTTGATGCAAGATTACTCTTGAACCAGGGATGCTCCTGCATCACTTTCTTTGTGGGGCATATGGCACCTCCTCTTGCTCCCAAGAAAGTCAAAAGGATCAATGAGTTTGCAACTGGGATTAGGTTCTTTCTCCACAAACTCCCCAAGTAACTGGGAGATGCCCTCGTGGCCTATGTATTGCCGCCTACATGGCCTACGTAATCCTCGTTTTTATTGATGTCAAAGGGAGCTACCCCCAAGGTAGCAATTTATGTATCAAAAAAAAAAATTAATGTGATTTTACATTTCAATTATTTAATTATTATGATTGAAAGAGATTTTTATGTGCAAGGCCTTATTTTAGAATTAGAAATAAATAATTATATTTAATTTCAATTTGGCAAAAAGGAAAGAATAAAGATCAGTTAAGATCTTGTTAGTATAAAATAGTGTACCAGTCTTTGACTCTATTTTCCCAAGGAGCAGGCACCTATCTCATTCCCAATTCGTTGACATATTTAAAAATGAAAGAAATCACACTATGGTGTTGTATATTAGTAATTTAGATTTTCTATCTCTGCTCATTCATTAAAGGTACAAGATAATAAATATTGCAAAATTATTTTTAAAACCTTTATTGTATTTGCACGAACCATTTATCTGCTTTTTCACTATGATAAACCCATTGTTTACAAAGTGTTGTTATTAGGTCTACCCGCCTAGGTTTTGCAGAGCTTGAAGTCCAAGAGAGATTTTATCTAAATCTCTTTTTCGTTGGCCCAACATCTTAGTTATTTTGAGAATAGCTAACAATCAGTTGGAGAACCAACACTCCCAACATAGTTTGTGAGTTTGTACTTCTTATTGAGTATGTTAAAATTATTATGTGGATACTAATTGTAGGGTGTGATCATTATTTGGAGTTTGTTTCCTATGCTATCCATACCGCTAAGTATGTCGGTCTTGTATTTGAGAGTCCCTTGGTGGATTTGGTCATAATGATTTTTGTCATGGTTGGAATGTTTGACTTCTATTATTACTTTATTTGATTCCTCAACTTAGTTTGGGTGGAAATCATCTCTTTAATGAGAATGTGATATTATGTTGTACAATGTTTTCTTCGGTGTATGTGTAGGATGAGATTATCCTATTTATGCTCATGTAAATCCAACTTGGGTTGGTAATGTAAACCAGCCCTAAAAAAGATATAAAATCCTGGTGAATCCTAGCCCAAGACAATAATTTTTGTGGCGAATCTATGCCAATTTTGGGAAAAAAATTCATGGCATTTTTTTCAAATTTGTTCGCATTGTTGGTTTTTGCTAGCAAATTATAGATTTTTTTAAATATAATAATTTTGTTAGCAAATTATAGATTTTAAAAAAATGTTGGTGAATTATAGATGTATTAAAAAAAATAAGTTAGGTGGCAAATTATAAATATATTCAAAATATAAAATTAATTAATTAGCGAATTTGCCCACAATTTAAAAAACATAATGTGGTTGGCAAAAATATTATATGCTAAATGATAAACTTTACATCGTCCAATGAATGTAGATCAATGACTTAAATTCTAATCTGACCCCAAGTTTTGACACACCCAAATTTGAACTTGAAGTTTCCAAAATATGCCTCCTTAAGAGGCAAGTATAAATGAGTGAATGGCAATTTGCTATGATGTAACATTAATATATTATTAATTTATTAACCTTCAACAATTTAAGAGATTCTCTTAACATGTAGAAAGATTGCATTTGGAATTTGTTTATCTCATCTACTTCATTTGTTCTGGTATTGCTTACAAAAATATTGATTAAAAAACTAATACTAATAAAAAATTAGAAATATAGATTTTTTTCAACTATTTTGCATCATCCGTGTATGATAATTAACAATTGAAGTTCTAGTTTGGGTCAAATTTTTTACATCTCCAAAGTTTCCAGAATTGCTCTCCTTAAGAGACTAGTGTCAACAAAATTTTCAAAGAGTAGATAATTATGATTGACCTAGCTATAGCCTATTATTAGACATTAGGATTATCTTATGTGGAATACAGAATGGTTATAACTTATCTTTTCATGTGTAAGGTGTTCGCTCAAAAGCTCAAAATGTAGTTTAAATTCCATCTCCCATTGGTACTGGTTGGGTTTCCAAATTTGAACTTAAAGTTGCCGGAATAGTTGTAGAGCTTCCAGTTGGCAAATCAAAAATCATGTTGAATCCCGATCTTGAATGTTGAAGAGACATTCGAGATTCAAGGCGAGAGAATTTATGACGACAATGAACAAGAGTATAAGATGGGCAGGGAAGGACTATTTTATAGGTTTGATGGTTGTATCTTAATCTTTTGAAATATATTGGGAATAGAAACCTCTAAATTCGGCCAATGGCCATTAAATATTTTATTAGAATTTAGTGGCAATGACAGAGTCAATCTAATGAAGTTGCATGGCATCATTCAATTTCCTTGACACTTGTACTAAGTACAAAACTTTTCTTTATATTACTATTTTTTGTTTCAGTTGTAATATGTTTCCTTTTCTTTCTATTATTGTTTCTTGATTCTAAAAGTTGAAAGCAGTGGCATTCATCATGGAAGTTATGCATAGAAAGTAAGTTACCAAGTAAAGTTTTTTTTTTTATCAGAAATTTTGTATAAAATTTGAGTATGACTATGTAGGATGTTATTTCTCTCAACTTCTTAGTATGATAGACAATTTATTTGTGTATGACTATGTAGGATGTTATTTCTTTTGGCTTCTCGGAATGAAGAAATGCAAGCCCTTGTCAAGTCAAACATATTATGTCAAGAATTGATAGTTTAAGTTTTGCAAATGATGCATACTACTATGGTTGGTGGGTCAAATTTCATAAAGATAAATCTATGTATAAGAAACTTGAAATTAGAATTGACGTAGGGAATTTTTACTATAATTATCGATAATGACATGCAAAAAATCAATTTAATTCTGTTTATTGGCCTCATTATTACCCACACCTAGTGGTTTCTTGTACATATAATGCAAATTTTTATGGGAACTCATTTGTTGACATTGTGGATGACCACACAGTTGAATTTGTCACCCATATATTGTCTGTTAATACGCTGTAAGAACCATAACCTGTTCTAACTGAAATTTTTTGCTTTGCTAGTCTGAAATTTTCTGATTTATTTTTCTTGCAATGTACTTAATATTTTCAAGATCCACTTTCACCAATGAGTTTAGAAAATCATGTAGATGGAAAGGTTCAAAGCATAGGTCCAAATAACAAGTAATGATTATGAAACATAGATGTTAGGCAATCACACAATGTACCAAAACATGAAAGAACATACCCAGATGGAGAATTTGACTTCTTTATTCAATAGTAGTTGGTCGATTGCAAAAATAGAAGGTCTGATATAAAAATCAGACAATTACATGACGAAAAATTGAGCCCAAATACAATCATTTGAGCCAACATTATAGTTTTCCATCCTTCAAAGCCCAAGCTCAACTCAAACACAAGTCTACCTCAAAAAGGGGACATTATCATCAATAAGCAGTTGCGTAAGTTCTTGTTGGTTTTCTTTGATGACATCTTGATATATAGTAAGACATAGGACGAGCATCTTCAACATCTTGATGAGGTACAAATCTCCTGTAGTAACTACATAGACCCAAGAAACCTCTCAACTCTGAAATGTTCCTTGGAGTAGGCCAATCCTATATAACTTTGATCTTCTCCTCATGAACTTTGATCTTCTCCTCATGAACTCTAACTCCATTGGCACTAATCACATGCCCCAAGTAAAGAATCTCCTCCATCTCGAACTCACACTTAAAAGCCTTTAGCATACAATGATTGGGCTTCCATTACACCTAGTACCTCATCAAGATGTCGAAGATGCTCCTCCCAAGTCTTACTATATATCAAGATGTCATCAAAGAAAACCAACAAGAACTTATGCAACTTCTTATTGATATAATGTCCCCTTTTTCAGCTAGAATACAAATACAATTGCCAACTAGTTGATGATGAAAGCCAAAGATAAGCCAAGTCAAATGAAGTCTGATTTTGCAACTGTAAGTGCTGATATGAATATGTAACCTGCTGATATGAAACCCTGATTTCCAATGATCATCAAAATATACCAAAATCAAGCTCCAAATGCAATCGGCCGGCCCTAGGATGAAAGCGACTAGGGTTTGGAAGCTTCTATGATGTTCAAACCCTCCAAATGATGACAAACAACATTCAGATCTAAAGATGAAACCCTGTTATACCTGTTGTTCCAGAAAATCAGAATGTATATGATGGCCGAGAATGATAAAAAAAACCCTCTATATGTCGAGCGATCCAACCATAAACCCTCCAATATCAATTGTAAATGAAAATAGCTCCATATTCATGTTAGCCAAATCTGCATAATAAACTCCATGAGAACACTCAATTCGAACTCCATGATGAACTCCATGTGAATTCATCCCATCATGGTGGAATGGGAGCATCACCAAACCACAAAAGCCAAGGGAACACCACCTTGAGCAAACTGAAATTCAATTCCAGCCAAGAGAAAACTCTCAATCATAAAATTTGGCGAAGATTCAATAGTTGCAAAATGAAGCCAAAGCCCTCTATTCATCCTATTTTCTTCAATTTGACAAATTTTATACAATTTCAATTGCACCAATGAACTCAATCCTTCAACTTGATGATTTTAAATGAATTTCACTTTTCAACCACCATTATTTAAAAAACAATAAAATATCAATATTTTATTATTTTTGCTTTTCTCCTCAAGTTGCCCACATTTAGAAAAAATATATATATATTTTTTTTCCTCCTTTTTTCCCAAGCGCCGATTTTCACTAAATAAAAACAATATTTTTTATTTATTTTTTACCTTTCCTCTTGGTCGGCGATTTTGGGTTTATTAAAATAATAAAATATAATATTTTATTATTTTAATTTCTTTTTCTCCTTTGGCATTGGGAAAAAATAATAAAATAATAGATTGATAAAATACAATTAAAGATTGCATTTTATTTTCCTTTTTTCCACATTTTCATCTTTTTCAATCTTTAAGTTGTCCAACATTTATTTTTCCCATCCTTCACTTTTTCACCCTTGGCTTGAAAATGATAACATTTTGGCTATATGAAAAATATTATAAAATAGTACTAGCCAAAATCCCAAATAAAACAAGTATTGAGCCAACATTATAGTTTTCCATCCTTCAGAGCCCAAGCTCAACCCAAACACAAGTCTAGCTAAAAAAGGGGACATTACATAGGCTAGTTATGGACTATAGTGAAATATTTGTTCAACATCATGGAATAGAGGGACCAAAAAGATTTTGGAGGACAAAGTCAAAGATAAAGACTTTGTGATCGGCTCATGGATAATCAAATTGCAAGATTTGGCATGCGCCAAGTGAAGATAATAAGGACACCCACCCCACTCGACATTATGAGGACGTATACATCACAGAGTTTATATCTACACCACCACAAATTATTCCTTAGTTTCTATTTGATATTCTTCTTTCATGCTTGGTATTTACCATGGTCGTCAAATGGTGTTCTTGGGAAGCATAACGAAATTGAGACTGAAAAGTGTTTTCAAAACCAAGTCCGGGTTGATCCTTTATGCTATACTGTGGGTTTTGGGTGATGAATTCATGAATACAAACCATCGATATTGGGTAAATTCAGGCATTGCCTCCATGTTCATGGAAGTAATGCTAGACTTGGGTGAAGACATTGAGATTATTCATTCAATGACAAAGACAATGGTGAAATAGAGCTTACTAGGTGGCCTAAATGATCTTTTGTCGATGGCGGTTCCTAGTCTTGGGATTCCAGTGATGGGCAAGGCTAACCCGACTTCTACTTCCTCCACGACAACATGGAAACCATAAATATATGTAGACTATCCTGTTTGTGAGGAATGGCGGAAGCGCAAAGCTAAGAGGGTAGTTGATTTCCTTAAACAAGCAATGAGAATCACGAAGGAGCCAGGAATTGAATAGATGGTGTCGCAGTTCATTGACAAATCAAATGAAGATGAAGGATAATTTCATGGCTTCTCTCATACTACGGATGGTATAGTGACATATGGTTAATATGTTAATGTTTTATCTCCTATTGGCCATATATTGGTAGCGGTTTGTAATAGGAAGTTTCTAGGTACACAAGATGACAGGTTTTGCATCTATGGGCATTTTGTTGTTCACCCATAGCTACCATAGCCTTGGTATTTTGATAACCACCAGGCTGAAACTATGTATTTTCATTAATATTTTGCTCATTTTTTGGTGAATAACACATTGATTATGTCTAATTTTCAACCTATACAGTCCAGTAGTATTGAACAATGAATTTGTCTTATATCTATATAGAATAATAGATTTTTTAGACAAGATTTTTTATCGAGAGAAGGTGGAAAACCCACTTATAGATTATATTAATACCAAAAAAATTTACATTATAGTAGGCATATAGATTTAGGCTTTAGGTTTATGAGTAAAAACTTAAAAGTGATAGCAACAAAAGAAGTAGTTAAAAAAATTAACCAGATCAACATTCAATGAGAAAACACCTATGAACTTCCAGTACAAGAAGAGCTATCATCCTTCTCTTCCATTGGCTATGTAGAGGTAGAAGGTGTGCTTAATACAAAGGATGTAGTAGGTTTTGGAGCAACACTCAAAGAGGGGCAGGTGACACATGTCGCAACAAGCATCGAATAGACTTAAAAATGACCAGAGCCTTACCAACCATAAAGCTACCCAACGCTACACCATGTATTTTCAAGGCTTTCTAGAAACGTTTAACACACTCATTCTATAATCCAATCTTCATTACTTTCAACACACACATAGCGGCATGAGAATTCTTCAGTTCAGACAAAGAAAAATACCCCCCACCAACACCATTCCCTTGAAGAGGTTGTATTCAACAATAGCCAGTTGGAACTTCTCTTCTGAAAGCAAATATGAATGAACATAGGTGAACCCTAGCAGGTACAAGAACTCATTTTGAATGACATATTTACAACTAGATAGAAAAACAAACACAACTTTGTTGTAGCCTAGATGGTGAGAACAATCCATCAGCAAGTGCTCACCAATTACACATCGAATAGCCATTTCCAGCTTATAGTATCATAAGTGCTAATCTCCGTCATGTCCATTTGTTCGAGGCAATGCGAATACTTTTATATTTTATAACATTTTTCATTTTCCTTTGCTAATGCCAGCTGAAGTTCTAGGCGATAATGAGTGCTAGTTTAGATATTTGCCCCAAAAATAAATAACAAAAATTGCAGTGCTTGTGTGGGAATTAATGAAAGACATATGATAACTGATTCGATATAAATCTCATAGTTGTCCTCAACATTAATTATTGTCTCATACTTGTCCTCAACATTAATTATTGTGTCGTCAACAGTCATGTAATCCACCGTGGATGTACACCATTAGTTCCCAAAGATTTTGCACAATGAAGTTAATAAAACATAGAGAAGTAGTTATGGCTTCATAAAAGTGCAATAAGTTCCTTTGATATCAGTTCTCAATTGCCAATCGTTGATCTTACTCAATCTAACGACTCCCAACTAATTCCAAAGGTTTTTGTTGCCAATACGTAGCTTTTGATATTCACCTTCCGGAATTGACCTACAACCGCCCATCCTCATTCATTGAACAATGGAAAGTTTGAGAAGTAGGATGTATAGGATTTATACAGTGGAAACTGAAAAGGTCTTTTAATAATATTAATATGTATAGAATTTAAGTTTTGACAAAATATTATATTTATATAGAATTTTTTCTACATAATTTTTTAGACTTCGTAATATAGACTATGAAACATTGGAATATATATTATAGTTATATTTACTATTATATATTATATTTTTACATATATTATTAGATATAAATATAATCTAATATTAAGATATATTTTTAACACTATTATATATTTGTTATTGAATTATGTATTTATTTTATATATATATAATTTATATTATAGCTATATTTATTATTGTATTATATACAAGTAACAATATAAATGATTAAATATAATACTCTCGAAAATTAACCTATAAGACATCTAATAAATTAATTAACCTTCCAATTTTCCATGAGAGAGAGAGAGATTGAGAGAGAGAAATATAGTGAAATAGAGCGATAGAGAGGACTAGAGAGATGGAGAGCTAGATTATTATAGAGAGAGAGAGATAGAGGGAGAGAGATATAGAGATAATAGAGATAGAGGGAGAGATCTCTCTCTCTTTCTCCCCCTCCCCCTCTCTCTATCTATATCTCTCTGTCACTCTCCCTCTCCCTCTCTCTATCCCTCTCTTTATCTCTCTATCTCTCTGTCTCTTTTTGTATCCCCCTCTCTCCCTCTCTACCTCTGCCTCTCTCTACAACTTTGTCACTCTCCCTCTCTTGCTATATCTCTCGACTCTCTCTCTCTCTACCTCTCCCTCTATCTCTCTATCTCTCTATTTCTCTATTCTCCCTCTCTCTGAGCTCTCTCTATCTCTCTATTGTCCCTCTCTTCGAGCTCTCTATCTCTACATTTTTATCACCCCCTCTCTATTTCACCCTCTTTGTATCTCTATCTCTTGATTCTCTTTGTATCTCTCTATCCCTCTTTATCTCTCTATTTCTCCCTCTCTCTATCTCTATCTCTCATTTATCTCTCCCTCTATCTCTCTATCCCTATCTCTCCCTCCCTCTCCCTCTCACCCCCTCTCTCTATCTCTACTGACAATGAATTAAATATGTTGATATAGATTCAATTTTTCAAATAAACAATGGATAAAATGAAACTATTATATTCAAAATATTATACTTTTGTATCAATCAAAAGTGAGGATACCACTATATATTATATTAATAATAAAAAGTTTACAACAGATTCAACCTTGAACACAAAACAAAGATACATCAAGAAGATTTTACAACAAAATCAAACCTTGAAACCCAGAGCTGCATCAAGGCCAGAACAACAAAAGAAAATACCATAGCTAGACCATATTGTGGAAATGAGTAACACATGAAGTCCATACTAGCAAAACCGCCCTTGAAACCTAGAGCATAGATACATCAAGGCTAGAATAGAAAAAAACATCATAGCCATCTGGACCATATTGTGAATACAAAAATGAGTAACACAAAGAGTATTCCGCCAATTAACGGCCACAACTTCCACTGAAACTAGCTACCTCTGAAAAATCAGGGAAAGAAGAAGTAGACTGGCCATGAAGATCCTCCTCAGCATCCTTTAAAAGTAAATGAAGACAATTCAAAAGATTGTAAGCTTGGACATATATAATTTCCCCCAACTCCGGTCGCAGTCAGTCCAAAGATAACAAAGAATCCAAGGGGGAATCAATAACAAGGCCCAATCTGATGGACAATGGGGCCAAGTAGTTTTATGGTGGTTTTCAGCAATTTGTAGTTTCTATGAGGTCGTACTAGTGTATTTTATGGGTCATACAATTTTGATTTTCTGAGTTGTGCAGAGTTCAATGTTTCTTTAGTCTTTAATCAACATTCTCCATCAGTTTCAACGTTCAATCAGAGTTCAAAATGAGTCTTGAAATTCCTAGCATTGACTATGCCATCTAAAGTTGATAGTGATTTATTCCGTCACTTATTTCTAGACTAATCCTTGCTACAGCAGTGATGTTTTGTTGATTTAAGTCATTTTTAGTTTGTTGATGTTGATGTTTCTTGAATTAATATTATCAGTAGTTCATATTTTCATGTTCATTGTAAATTTGGATGGTCATCCGCCAAATAGTAGTTGCATTCTAAACATATTGTAAAAACTAGATGGTATACTACCAGTAGATGAATTCATTGTAAGAGGTCCTAGTTGGTTCACCACTAGACCCAAGTGCATTTGCATATTGTTCAACCCGTTTTGGCATTGATCAAGTTTGCATTCCTATCAACCAATTTGGCTTAACTAGAGCTATTGGAATCTACTAGTGGCTTCTGCATTCAAGCATACTTGTCCATTGAAGAGGTCTGGATTTGGGTCGACCCTGCTACCTATATGCTCTGGTCAACTATGTCGCCTTTTACTTTTCCAGTAGTGCATTCATACAATTAGTGTGTTTGTCCAAACACTATATGTTCTCACCTTGCCCACATCGAGATCTGGGTGATCAGAAAGTGCAAGGATTTGCATTTGCATCTTCAAATACTCGCAAAAATTTCAAAAAAAATAGAGCGGATCATTACACTTTCCCTTTTATTTGAATTTCAGTTCCATGGTCTGATAGTTTTCACTCTGAGTAATCTGCCCAAGTGAGTGTAACCACTACACACCTAGGATCATGTTGGTCTCTCTAAGACCCACCACATAGAAGTTATCACGCCCCCTGTGACTACCCAATGTGATGTCTAGCTATTGAATCCTCTTAGTATAGGGAATGGTGAAGTCATTTGCTACAATAACATTAAATCCTTCAAAGTCCTTTGTTCCCAATTTTCTTCTGGCTACCAACCCCTCATCTAAAAAGTTGTGGGTTGCCCCACTATCAATCAACATTGTAATTATCTACCCCTATAGAACTCCATGAACTCTAAAAGGGTGATACTTAGGAGCACCAGAAAGTGTGGCAAGGGTGCCTCCTAAATTTTCTTCCTCTTCCTTTCTTTCAAGTTATGGTTCTACCTCTTCCATCTCTAGCTTAGGTTCCTATGATTCTGATTCGTCACCTCTATGTAATGTACTTGTCCTCGACCAAGACATCTGTGATCAGGCTCCCATGGCTTCTTGCAAGAGAAGAACAATTTCTTTCTTTTGAGCTCATTCTTGGTTACTTCTTTGCTTATTCTTTGTGGCATATCTTGTTGATGTGATACTCCCTTCTAGAAAGATATCTTATGCTATCTTGAAGGTGGTGTCTTTGAGTAGAATTTGTTTTTAGGTATTGAGGTTTCCAAAGTTAGAGCTCTCCTAATGGCTTCCTGCAAAGATGGTGGATTGAAGGCTTTAACCTAACCTTTGAGAGGATTGGATAAACCTTCCATAACAAGAATAGTAAGCCTCATTTTGGAGACATCGGGAACCATCACTAATAATCTCTGGAACTCTGTCACATAATTGTCCATTGTGTTGGATTGCCTCAATTGGGCCAACTCCCTGAAATGAATCTCAGGGTCTTTTTTGTCAAATCTATCAATTAGCCTTTAGCTGAAATTATCATATGTGCTAATCAAATTATGCCCTTGGGTAACCAATCCATGGTACCACCACTTGTGTGCAACTCCCTATAGATGTAGGGTATTAAATTTTATAGCCTCTTCTTCGTACATAGGGTTTAGAGAAAAATACATGTCTAACTTTTGAACCCAAGCACAAGTTGTACATTTGTTTGAACCATCAAAAGCAAGAATGGTTAGCTTACCCAATCTATATTGCAAATCTCTAAGGCCAATTTATATTATGCCTTCTTTCATTCTGTTGTCCATTCTTCATCTCCAAGTTGCAAAACTTTGTGAGACATTTATGCATGAAACTTTGGTCCAAGAACTCTGTATTCATCAAAATAGGCTGCAAAATTATCTCCATTTTGATTTTGTTCTTCTTCTAGTTGTTGTTCTCTTTGTAAGAACTTGAGTTGGAAAGGCTTAGATGTGAAACCCACAACGATTCTATTATTTGTTACAATACTAGCACTTCTTTTACCTAAACAAAGGTTTCAATAGGCATTGGAATATTTAGATTCTGCATTGTCTATAATAATTGTGACATGAGATTTATCATTTGTTGTTGGCCCTGACTCATATTGGCAATAACATTATACTAGATCTCAACCCTTTCTTCATCTGTTAGAACCCTTTTTCCTCTTTCTCTCATTTCTTCTACTTCTTCTATTTCTTCACCCCGATACTACAACTTTCTTCATTTTTTCTAATAAAATCTAACTTCTCTTTCACTAGATTGAATTAAAAATGTTAGCTCTAACCCTACAGGTTGACAAGATCAAAGCTCTGATACCACTGTAATGTTCCTTTCTAATATTTTCATAAACTCTAAATTTTGTGTTTTATGACTTATGCAATAATAGAGAATAAACAAATACTAAACAACAACAATGCTATACCAAGATTTAATACTAAACTTGTACAATATTTTATATCTATTAATGTTGAACATCATAAACATTACCAAAAACTATCATTGATACCCATTGCACATAGATATTTTTTTGACAATAAACCTAGTTTAGGATCCAGAAACCATACCAAAAAAGGGGGATATCCCCATATGCTGAAGGCACAAAGCCCCAGGTCCAACCATCTCCATAGAGATTCGATGAGGTATCAAAGCCATAACAATATACCAACAAAGCGCGCGCGCACACACACACACATATATATCACACTGTATCAACAAAGAAGAAATCACCAGCATAGCACCCATGACAGACATAAACCATAACAACTAGTGCTAACATCATTCCATTAACAAAAAAACAAACAAAAGCCAAAGGGACAAACCTTAACCACACCCAACCTAAAAATTATGTATGGAAAGTGTATCAAAGACTGCAATTATCCAAGTTAACTCAAAAGCAGAGTATGTATTTGACTATGAAATGGGGGTTCCGGGAAATTACCTAGGCCCCAAGCCATCCCCTAAATGCAACATTCAATTTCTCGCATGACACAGACTTACTCGGCATAGCCACCACCTCCACATCCTCTGAACCCTCATTGTCACAAAAAGCCACAATAGCATCAACATGAAAAGCCACCTTCAAATTGTTAGCCAATTCCTCCACTGCCCACTACAAACACAATTGTTGTTTCTTAGAAGCATATAAATGGTCATGTAGCAAGTAAGACCTAGCCATATTGGAAAGCAAAGAAGCACAAGACAATGTTTGAGCCGCATCAAAAACATTCCACCTCCTCTGTGTGTGCCTAGGGTTGAGCAAGACATTAGCCATGGCGGAGCGAATCCCCACGCTCAGAGCCCCATCCATGTATTTCGCAAGTTCTCAAAACTGAATAACCCAGTGCCAAAGATCTAGGCCCTTAATTTCCTTCTCAACAAATGCCGTGAAGTCTGCAATCATCTCCTCGCCAGAGTCCCGACATTTCCTTGCTTCATGATTTTCTTAACAAATTTAGTCTTTCCCTTATTCCTCCTGTCCATCTTAGTAGTCACTGGATGCGACCCCTCCGCAAAAGCCATCCATTGCAAGAACAAACGGAAATAACAATAATGAGACATCTATAGAATACACCACCACCCACAAAAAACACGTGTATAAAGGACCGAAGCATAAATGCAATCAATACACACAAGCGATCGACATCATGATATTAACACCTCTCGCTGCCTATCCAACCCATTAATAGGTCATAGAGTTGATAATTTTAATTAAATATTGTTATAGCATCAATATCAACAAACCCTTACAAACAATTATCAAAATATTCAAATGACAAAGAGGGCCCACTCACATGTGTCGTACTACTGTATAGATGTAGGGGTTAAACAAAACCAAGTGATAATCCTTAAATAGTTGCGTCTAGGAATCAACAATGATCATATGACAATGTAACAATAGATACCTTGATACATTGTACGATAGCTTGCCCTTCTATGCCCTTCTATGGCCGCAAAAAGGTATGTACAATGGTAGATATTACTATTGAAGATGCTACAACAAATAAGGGCACGACTAGGTATTTCTATTGTATGACATCCTCATAAGATGTGCAACAACATGGTATGGAACTTAGGATCAATCATTAAGATTTGTTGTGAACAACAAATGTCAGATATAATATTAATATATGAGCATTCAAACCATCACCAAAATAAACTTGAATTTGTAGTCTTCACACAACTGAAAATCTTTCAAAACCAAATTGAAACTGAAATTTCTTCAATCTTTGAGCACCAATGCGATCCCTGGATGGAATCACCTCAAACACACAAGAGAGTTTTCATTCTCCATTCTAAAATAGAAATAAAGAGGGTTTTCATCCTCCAGATTTTCACACACCAAAGGGTTTTTGTTCTTGGGTGAGAAGTTGAACACAAGTGCTCAAGCTCTGAGAAAAGGGGGTTTAATATCAATAACAATGCATGTCTTCTTCTCTACCAAGCTTTTCCTTTTATGATCACCTTTTAATTTGAATTTCCTTTTCCCTCCAAAAATGTTCAAAAACACTTCTTAATAAAATATTACATTAGGCCCATTTTATTAAATAATAATACATAAGTCATCCTTTTACAATGTTATAAATAAAATAAACTTACTAGGACAACTTAAAATATTATCATTAAATTATTTCCCTAACTTTATCCCTTAGCCAACAAGAAATAAGGAATAGGCTACGAGTCTCCCAATTAATTTAATTATGAAAAGGGGACATGGCATTTTGGTGGTACTCCCTTCAAATCCTTTTATGTCCAAGAAAAGGCTTCTTTATATTCCATGAATATCTTAAATGTTGCTACTTTTAGTACAAGGTTCCAATCATCTCTAACTAATATCACCTCTAAACTTCCCTCTTTCTCCAAATTTACCTTTACTGTGGTGGGTTCTTGATATTTCATGTTTTTTTTCCCTTCAAATTGATGAGTTAGTTTATCATCCAACTTCACATCGCCTAACTTATATTCCATAAATTCTAGAGAAAATGTGGAAGTTGACAGTATAGAAGGATCCAATTTTACACTTTTTCCTTTCTTGTCATCTCGTTGTTCATGTTCTTTCTCATTAATCTACATTACCTCAATCATGTTACAATCGGGCTAGAATACTTCATAGTCTTCCATTTGGCAATGAAACAACCCACCAAAAGAACTTGTTTCGTCCTCAGAGCATGGTTGCAGGTCTAGAATTTCCTTAGCATTCGGCTCCATGGGGCCTTCACCTTTTTCAAGCCACCATTCTCTTGAGTCCAAATCTAATGAATCTAAGTAAGTTGCTTCACCACGTACTTCCTGGTTCCTTAGATCAATTATGTATTTTCTACCCTCATTTTCAATGGAGAGTATATTTTGTTTTCAATTATAGTCAGCTTTGGCTACTATTAGCCATCTACGACCCAACAATGCATCATTTACTTTCTTATGTAATGAAATGACCACAAAATTTAATTAAAATGTTTAACTTCCAATAAGTACCTTTTGGGCCATTAAAACTCCAAGCACCTTGATACCTTGTTGTTCTACACCCACAAGTTGAAAAGTTGCAGGCCAAATGGTTAGCTTGCCCATACTTCTCCAAGTATCTTGCAAGAACACATTTATGCCAAGCCTACCATCAATAATTGTGTTACTATGATTCCTTCCAAGTACTTCCATGTGCACCACCACTAGTTTCCTTGCCATATTAACCATTAGTAATATGAGATCAATCACCTAATCTTCGCATATTGGAGGTTCTTCTATTAGATCTTCATTCTCTACATGAGCCCTTTCCTATTTTCTCATGTCACTCCCTCCTACTATAGTGGCAATTGCACCTCTAAGTTTCAAAATGCTTTGCAGTAAATCTGCCATCTTCACTAGTATAGTAGTTTGTAATACTTGTGCAATATTTGTCCAAGTCTACCCTACCAATCAGAATACATGCATGTTAACTGGACTAGTAGTATACCTTTGCCATGCCATGCTTCACTTCTACTTGTGTTTCAACAAGTCTCTCTTTCAATACGTGGGTCTAGAGATACATGGCCTTCTTAGCTTGCGCTTGAGTGACTATTAATACTTTGTTGTTTCTTTCTACAACAATCATGTTGATACTAACATTTTGCTTCAGATATCCAACATCACCAATCTCTAGGTCCACACCATTTACATAGTAGTCTCATCTTGTTCTAATTTTTGTGGCAATCCATTGCAAAGTGTCCCCATTCACTACATTGTCAACATTGCATCATGGGAAGATCTTTGAAGTCATACTATATCTGACTCTGCCCTCCCCCCAATTGTTATTGAATCTCTTATTATTACCTCTTTGATTCCAGTAGCCGCCTAGAGATGTGTTCTTGTTATTCTGCGGCTTTGGTGGAGTGGATTGCTCTCCTTATGTAAAGAGTACTTGTGTACTTTTCAAATAATCGGGACAATCTTTAATTGAGTGACTCATGACTTGGCATATACCAAATAATAGCTTTTTAGGACAATTAGTTTTGTTGTGACATTCTAAGATACAATCAATACACCAAAGTTCTTTACCTTCTTCTATCATGTCCTTTAATTCTTTCATCATTCTTAACATGTCTCTATGAAGAGCATGTATTGATTCTAATTCATTATCACTTGAATCAAAATCATCTTTGCTTTTCTTCAAACAATCAGATGTGTTGTTTTCACTCTCTATATCCATGGCCCAATTGTACACATCCTTGTATGATGAGGGAGGTATGATCTTCATCTTCTTCAAAAGTGTGGGTATCAACCCTTCAATAAACCATCTCTTCTATAGCCCATCTATTGGTTCCTTTTCCAATCTTCTTAGTAACTCCTTGAGCCTCTCGTTATAGGCTTGAACATTTTCATGCTTACCCTAATGGGTATTATATACCTCAACAACAATCTCATTATATCTCAACAACAATCTCATTATCATCCCTCAATAATTTGAACTCATCTTCAAATCTCTTCTTTAGTCTTTCCCATTTTACTTTCTCAACATTAGGAAGGTTTGTATACCAATTTATCACCACTCGCAGTGTGGCTAGAAAACATCTCAACCAATACTGTTGGTCTATTTGCATGTTTGTTGTCCATATGGTAATATAGGTCCTACGGTGCCTTATGGGGTCTTCAGATCCATCTCCATTGAATTTTAGCAATTTCCACCTCTCACCAACCATGACAATAGTGGTCTACCTTCGCCTCCTTTGCCACAAGGAGCCAACATTGGTTCTTTGGCTCTTGTAGAATGCAATGATTTTCTATACGGCTCAAGGAAGGGTTTTCCAATGTTTCATGGCGATGACACTTAGCATACAGATGAATATATTGTAGTCTTCACCACAATATGCAATATTTTGGGAGTGACACATGAAGATGTCAGAGTTTGACTTTTGTTGAGACATTGATTGGAGGCACAACAAAATGGTTTCACCATCTTGCCACAGGTTCAATCACAAGTTGGGAGATCATGCACAAAAAGTTTGTCACATTTCAAACTAGTTGAGGATGGTCATATTCTCTTTGCACAATTGTCCAATGCAAAGGAGAATAATGAGCCCATGAAAGAATGTCACATGTGTTGTACCCATATGAATGTTCATATTGTGTCAAACTTCAAGTCAAATCCTTGTATTCCATTGAAACAAACAGTCATATTTCAAAGTTTTGCCCTATTGGTCCATGTCATGTTTTGTTGTTTCTTTTTGAAGATGAATAGATACGATTTTCAAACAAATCTACCAAGGCAAAGAATAGAGGTTAATCAATGAAGAAGTGAAGGAGAGATTCATTAAGGTGGAGAATACAGATCCATCAAGGATGAAGAGACATGTCAATGAGGGGACAAGCGCCATGTAAAAACTAGGATAAAATATAGAGGCTTTGATGTGGAGTCTGCCACCAGTTCTTGAAAGTGTCAATGTTGTAGATTTGATTTAACAAAGATGAAATGTCCCGAAGTAGGGTTTTGACCAAAATTTCTGAATTTGCAATTTTTTCAAATTGAAACCCTAGGACTGAATTCTGATTTTTATTTTCAGATTTCAACATACACTTATATCATCCAAATTAACATGCCAAATGCATCATAAACAATATATCAATATGCACAATCAAACCCTAGTTGAATTACACAATGAATTACACACTAGGATGATGGAGAATGTTGATAAATCAAATCAGATCTCTGCTGTCATGAATTCAGTTTATTCATGTGTTCAATTACATCAAATCTATGGCTCTAGAATAGCCAAAATACATCACAAGTGCTGCTACAAAAATCAGAGATGAAAAGATGCTCTACAACATACCAATATGGTGTCAAAATGGCAAATCAATGAGGGTGAACCTCCTCAAACCCAATCGGCCAGCAATGGAATGATGAAATATGTTATTGATGCCTTCAAACAAGGATCTAAGATGACGATGACTGCTGTTCCAAATCAGAAACTGCCTGCTGTGCAGATCGGCCCTTTTTATGATGAAAAACCAGTCCTCCAAAGTGGCGAAACCCTCAAGGGTGAAATCGCTCCAAGACAATGCAACTACCACCTGTTGTGACCAAATCACACATCGCCCCATTGCAAATGGGGACCCCCTTTTTTTGAGCTCCTGTGCTTTGCATTGAGTCTTGGATGATGTCTTGTTTCATGATGAAGTCAGTATTGTTGAGTCTATAACTTTGTGGTGGATGCCAGAGTCCCCTAATGTCCTGATATCCTGATGTACGTTCTGAGATCCTAAAAAATGACTAAGTCTGATATCCTGAAAATCCTGAAAATTGGCTAAGTCTGAAATCTGGTGGATCCCTCAAAATCTAGAATCTACATGTTAAATCCGGTGGATCCGAGACCTATCTCAAACATCCTGAAAGGAATATTGAAAAATATTTAAAGTATATACTTAAATATATTTTTCAATATACCTTACCCTGGGGACTTCCATTTTTAGGCGCAAATTTGCTATAAGACTTTAGGCACATTTCTCCACTTGCAATGACTCCAAATTGCGCCTAGAATTCAAGGCGCATTTCATCATCCAGATAACCTCCAAATTGCGCCTTGACATGAAAAGAGCATAGGAACTTACATAAGATGGCGCCCTGATTGAAAATTGATATAAAAAGCCTTAGGTATTGAAAATTTGACAAGGAAAAGGCATTTAAGTCTAGGCACACTTCATGCCTCAATCACCCCATTTTGGCGCCTTGGCAATAGAGTGAATGAATAACATCCAAATTTGAGCCTAAGGAAGTGGTTTGACTTAAAGTTTTGAAAAACACTAATAGTGAGTCTAGGCGCATTTTTGCCTATATTCAACCTCACTTTGGCGCCTTCATATGATGTGAACTTCTAAGTCTTCTAGGCGCATTTCACCCTCTGTGTAATCACTTCTAAGCGCCTAGGAATGTAAACCATTTGAAGTCACCTAATCTAACCTAGTAATAGATATTTGAAGTCATGAAATGCTATTCAAAGAGTCCTTGTGTCTAGGCGCAAGATCCCTCTTGTTTGAACTCAAATCAGCGCCTAAGAGATTTTTATCAAGTTGGGCGCCATTTCACTCCTAAATGACACCATTTGAATGCCTAGCAAGGTATGTTGGACTCCACATGTATTTGAGTATTTTCTGGAACTCTCACAATGATTTAGAATCATAAAACCTTGAAGTGAATACTCATTAGCATCAAGGCGCTATTTCCTACTCAAAGCATCACAAATATGCACCTAGGGAATAAAGGTGAGGAAAGGCCGCCTAACATTAAGAGGCATGTTATCAAGCAATTTAGAGATGTAAGTTTGAACCTTGATGAGTATCTAAGCGCATGAGAATGAAGATAGTCAATCTACAAACCTAGGCGCCTTTCCTTGTCAAAATCATCCAATTTCAGTGCCTAGGTTGAAAGAGGTGTTCACCTAGTTTAGGCGCCAAGACATGCCCGTTCTACTTTAAATCAGCGCCTAAGGATCATTGAAGTTTTAGGGGCTTGAAAATATAATTTAAATCATTGAAAATTAGCCTTCAAACTTAAGTAAATTTCCTTGCCTATTTCACCTAGTTTGGGCGCCTTGAACAAGTATAAGGCCTTGAAAGGCATGAAGTACAGAAGTAGACATGGAGAAAGATAGGCACACATTGTAGTTCTTGCTGCCTCATTTCAGCGCGTTGGTAAATAACTTCCAAATTGATATCATGAGATCTAGCGCCTAAGGTAAAAGTCTTATAAACATTTGATTGAGATTGTAATTGATGAATGCTAAGTATCTTCAAGTAACATAGGCGCTGATCTTTGTTTTTTTTTTCCCAATTCTAGCGCCTTAAGGATAAAGAGCTTGAAACCTTTAAATCTAGCATGTAGGTGATGAGAGGATCTCTTGAATGATTGAATAAATGATCAAAGGTGTTTTGAAGGCCAAGAAACTAGCTAAGTGTAGCTAGGCGCCAATCCATATCTATGCAACTAGTTTTAGCGCCTAGGCTTGAGAGACATGATTCCTTGACACCTAAGTGAGCGCCTTAATTGAAAAGGCATAAATCAGTTGAAACTAAGCAACTTGAAACATTCACAAGTATCAAAAGACATCAACTTGCACTGAAATAGCTTAGGCGCACTTTTCCACTCTTATCCCCTAGAATGGCACCTCAAAGAAACCTCACAAATCTACATCTTTAAATCGGCACCTTGAAGGAAATAATCACTCTAAGTTATATTTAATTGTTGAAATCATCAAAATGACAAATTTAAGGCCTAGGCGCAATTTTACTCCTCTGCAACCTAAATGAGCGCCTAGGAAGAACTAGCATGAGATAGCACTTTTGAGTGGATTCCTTGAGAAATATGATCATTCTACGTCGTTCCCCATTGCTTGAAGTCATTGAAATATCAAAAGTTAAGTCAATTTGATGATAGGCACACTTTGCTCCTCCATACACCTAGATATGCGCCTAGACTTGAAGGAGGATTATTTTTATGTTTAAAGTGATTCCTTTGTTATAAAGTGATTAATGTTGTTTCTCGTCTTGTAGGAACATCAACAAAGATAGGAAGTCATTAAAGGTACAAGAGCTTGGAATCACCAATGGACGAGGAGTGAGGCTAGAAGGTCACTATTAAAGATGAATCATCATGTAGCTGCTCCAGAGGATTACATCAAGTATACTTCATCAGTTGCATCATGTTCGAAGACATTCATCTATAAAGCTTCAAGTTCTTTCAACTTCAAGTCTTTGAGGAGTCTCCTACTCCATGTTATCAATGAAGCATCATCATCTACTCTACTTCGTAGCATCATCATCATCTTCGCTACTTTCTACAAAGAAGCATCAAAGTCGATCAACATATACTCTACAAGAAGAAAAAGTACACAGAGTTAGTCAAATGAGCAACAAGTATCATATACATTCAACTTACAATGAACAAGGCAAGATCAACAAGGTACATCCCGAACATTCGAGTTCAAAGCAATTACATTGAAGACATCACAAGACGATACAATTTGGGAATAGGCTAAGGTGGCACCTACGTGGTCGATACATATCATCATCCAATCACAGTTCGCCACATCATTCAACAAGTAAGAAGCCAAAGAGGATGTCCATGTGGAAGATTCTCCAAGATTCCATCTTATCCTTATCTTCTTGGAAAACGTGCCTTCATTGCCTATCTTATGTACTAAAAATAGCACTTTGTTGTAACTACTTGCCTTGTTGGCATGATCTTGGCCCTTGGCTACGTGAATTGATCCTAGCCATTCATTGTAATTCTAGACTTCTATATAAAGGCCTTGTTGCCTCATTTGTAAAATCATTAGAAGTAGATCAAATAGGAGTAGTTAGAAAGTTTGTAGAAGTAGAGTAGAAGAGACTCTCAAAGTTTTCTGAGAGTGCTTGAAGTTGTTGTAAATATTTCTCAAGATTAATCAAAGACATTGGAGATTGTTTGGTGTTAAGTGTTGTCTTGTGAAGTGACAGTTTCTTGTATCTTGATGAAATGAAGAGGTGTTTCTAAGCAGATTAGAAGTAGATTAGAAGCTCTTTGATGTAATGTATGTTGTATTGGATATTTGATCAACTCCTAGCTCATGCTTTTAACATTCATCGTTGGTGAAGTGTTGTGTAAAGCTAGTTTGAGCTTCATTTATTTACATAAATTTGATTGTTGATGCTTGTTTGAGCTGCACCGACTAATGGGTGCTTATATAAGCTTTCATGATTTGAAAACCTTTCGCTATCCTTAGGAGATTGCACCAACTTCATGTAGTTGTAGGCATCCTTGGGGAAGTGGAGTTAAGTTGATTAAGGAGTTTGTCTATTCACGCATCATCATTGCTTCATTGACCTTAGATTAGTTTCCTTAAACCTTTGTCTTTTTCCCTTTTTTATTATTAAGACATTGTACATACATCATCCACACTGAAAGGAGAAATAAGTTGAATGAAGTATGAAGAAGTCTGCGTAAGTCCCTTTGTGATTATCAGCAAGATCACATGTATTCACTGAGTTTATCCATCGTAGATCATAGAAACGGAACCTTGGAGTTACTTCATTGGATCACATAGCTTAGCCTCTGAAGAACTTTATTCAAGAGAGAGTCGAATACTCAGTGTTTTACTCTATTGTTGATTTGTCTAAAAACAATCATCAACACCACCAAGGAATGGCGGCCGCTAGGGCTGCAAACAAGTCACTGCTACAAATCAGACCTGTTATGAAGATCGCCACTCAAACATGATGGAATCTAATCTTCAAGAAGTTGGTGCTCATGGTGCAAATGCAAATGATCTTCAATGTCCTCAATTGTGGCGCTTCTCGATGCAAAGGATCTTCAATGATGATGATCAAATCTTCAATCAAGTCTTCAATCCAACCAGCTGTGAATGATGTATCAAGATTGCTCAATGAATCTTCAAAAACTCCAATGAAGTGCAAATGTGAACTCCATATGAATCCACCTCCAAGATGTAATTGGGTTTTTGTCCAACACACCTCTTTCCACAAGGGTTTTCATCCTTGGAAAGTCCTGCAATACAATTGCCAAGCAAAATGCCAAAGTTGCCAGAATGTTCGTGATGATGAAATGAGCTCCGTCAACCTTCTTTTATACTTGAATCTTCTTTTTCCTCCGATGTAGCCGACAAATTCAAATTAAAGATTTGAATTAGCTTTTCCCTCCGTGTCGGCCAAAGGCCAATATTTTATTTCTTTTCTTTTCTCCCAATGTGGCTGCCCAATTTTCAAATATTATTTTATTTTCCCTTTTCTCCAACTTGAGCGCTCCAAATAATAATAATAAAATATTATTATTTTCCTCTAATTTTGGGCGCTCCAATAGAAAATAATATTTTATTTATTTCTCCCGTAATATGAGCGCTCCAATTCAAATAACAATAACATATTATTATTTAAATTATTTTCTCCAAAGTGGGCGCCAGGACTCCAAAATAATATTATTTTATTCTCCCAAGTGTTTCACCCAAATCCACAAACAATTATTTTATTATTTTTGTCCTTCTGATAATTAGTGTAAAAATACATTAATTCATTTTTCACTTTGCCGGAAATTGGCTGAGCCTTATAAGACAACTTTCTATTCTCCAAGCCTCTGAACAACGTTATCTTCTCCAAGCCATTTTATAACCAGAGCTCAACCAAATTATTCCCTTGTTTGTTGAATTAGCCTACGGGAATGAGGATAGGCTAACCCAGACTCCTATTAGGTGATCATGCTGGAAATGGGGACATGTCAAAAGACAATAGGCTGAATTTCTTATTCAACATTTCCATCACTATTAGGTCTTTTTACAGATTTCAGTCATCTATAACAGCTGCAAAGTGAAAACAGATTTTCAGGCTTTCATAAGACATCAGTTGATTCCAGCAGCTTTCCTGAGAAGCCAATGCATGAAAGGGCTTTGTCTAAAGTCTGCGGCATCAAAAAGATCACTGGAAACTTAATCTTGCATTCAACTCAAACATGTTTTGCCAGCAACAGAGGAGTACATTTTTTAAAGTAAAAATTGCATCCAATATGAGGTGTTGTGTGCCTAGGGTATTAAAAACCAAATTTCCAAGTCAAAATATGTAGAAAAGGATACAAGTGTGTGCTTTGTTGAGGCTGAACAGATTTTCATTGGTGAAGATTTACATGATAACATTCAGGCATTAGCCTAGGATATCACGATGTGGTCTCAAAAAAACAAAAGAAGAAGATGCAATGGAATTGTTAGGTGCGTGCCTAATAGAGAGGGCCAATTAGACTTGTCAAAAAGGCAAAACCTTCATTAAAGTGCAGCCTTGACAAACCGAGATTGGTGTTTTGGAAATAATGTGGAAAACCTTCATATAGGCATGCTCCTGTGCATGAAGGCAAACTCAGATTATGAAAAAGTTGCAAACACTAATATAAGCGCACACCTTACATAGTCGAGGATGTTTTAAAATTTTGAGATCAGATTCCTTCATATGGTTGCATGCCCAAGACTATAGAGATGCATTTCAAAAATGGCTGTGGAATTTGCATACATAGGTGCGCACTAGATAAAGAGGCCAACCAAGATTTGTCAAAAGATGCAAATTCTATTAATAGAGGTGCACCAAACATAACAGGCCAACCAGATTAAGCTAGAAGGTTGCAAATTATATTTAAAGGATATGCCCATTCAAGGGGATCATCACTTTTCAAGCATAGAAGAGTTCTGCTATTAGAAGTGCAATGACCAATACAGGTCAGCAAATCAGCATCTTCATTGTTTTCAGTTGCCTACAGCAGTATTCCTCATCAAAGGCGACTCTATTTTAATGATTTTTCATCAATATTTCTATCAAAGGCGATTATTTTGGCAGAGCAGAACAACAAGTGTATTTATCATCATAAACCTTTCTTGTTGGACAAAAGAGAAAATCATCGCTATCTACACAGGCGAAACTGACCAAGCTGATCTTGTAAAATCTATTTCATTTTGAAACTAGATTGTGCCAGAGAAGACTCCAACTTCTTTTATGAAGGGGATAAATGTAGACTGTCAAAATGTTATACTATCATTAATAAATTGCATGGCGTATCGGACTTGATTTGGTTTGACTAATATTTGGTTTAGGTAGTGTGATTCATTTTTTTAGTTATAGTAAAGAATGGCTAGGTTGACTGTTGCGTCTTAACTGAAACCCGTTGGTCCTTAAGAAGGTGCAGGTGTGGGGGCACCCTAGCGTCCCCACTTTTAGCAAAAATATGGTGACATACCCTAGGCATCCCAGTTTTGTTAAAAAAGAACGGTGTTGAAGGGAGCAGATGAGAAGGGAAAGGGGAGTACATCCTGTCCCCATCTCCTAAACCCCAAAACATCTGGGACAGGTGTCTAGGCCCCAAGGATGCAACCCCAATGTACAATGAGGAATTATCAAGACAGAATGCAGCAGTTAAACAATTCAATGTAGAAATTTCTCATTCAAGTCTAAGCCAAAATGTAGAAGAATATGATGAAGATGTTGTTAGCTGATTTTGACTCAGGTAACAAGTGGACAAAATGAAGAGTGGACCAAGAATCTCATATATCTTCCCTAGGGACATGGACAAAAGACTCATATTTTACAGTAACAATAACAAGAAGAAGCCAAGTAGGCCAAGCCTCATATGGCAGGTCCTAGGGTAATTAAATGCCTTAGTCATATGCCAGGTAAGACAATGAGAGGAAGGAAGAAAACGGGCATGAGAACAGAGAGAAAACACATACAGAAGCATGTCTATGCATGCATAACAATCAATGAGAAAAGCAAAGAAGCCATAATATTGAAAAATCAAAGACAATAACAGAAACAAGCAAACAATAATATGCTTTGGTATTTGAGCCAAAAAAGAGACGTGTTTGAATAGAACTCCAAGCAGTTAATTTAGGAAATTGAATCAAATGATTGTAATACCATCTATAATAATATGACGAAAAAAGGAATCCCATGGTATTGCTTACAGATTTAAACATGCACCAATCTCTAGTCTTTGGATGTGATTACCAGCAACCCTAGTGCTCCAATAAGTATGTACTGGTCAAACAAATAAACTTAAATGTTAGCAGCACAAATGCAACAAGGGTTTCAACTTAGTATCTTGTCGTATGTCATTCATTGGTATTGCTTACAAGAACTAATATAGCAGGAAAATGATAAAGCACAAAGCATGCATCTTTAACACAAAAAGCACCAAAAATACACTGCAGTTACAAAAAACAATAATGCAAAAAGACCTTACAGATACAGTTGATTTTGGGCCACATTTAATTTGCTTTTATGTACAATTGGAGACAAAAAATACTGTAACAAGCTCCAGAAAAACAAAACATAACATTCAGCATGCTTGAGGAATATTATCAAGGAGGAAAACTGAACCTTGATGATGGGATTTTCAGTCATGATGATTGTTACCCAGCCGATATATGGTAAAAATCTGCAAATTTCCCATTATTCAAAATCTTTCTCAAAACACAATTTAAATCAAAATCTTCAGACCACTTGTGATAGAAATAAAAGAGCTACTAAAGACGAGAGTAGAGAAGAATTGTTAGTAAATTATTGAAAACTGCAAACTAAAGAGACCAATCTAACGGTAACCATTATCATCTGGCATCAACGAGAAGATAAGAAAAGATATCCCCATCCTCAAAAAATGTGACTTGATTTACATTTCTTTTTGAATTGAACCACAAATGGAAACAAATCATATCAGCACAAGACACCATGGACATCATTTTGTAAGGTTCTACTGAAGAGGCATCTCTTTATTCATTTCAACAAGGAATCTAATTTCTTCTTCAAGTTAATTTCAGCCCATTTTAGTATTATTTCCCTAATCTCTTTCTGGAACTATTTGTAAATTACACTTTTCTATACCCAGTAAAAATGAAATGTTTAACCTTGAAACAAAATTTACTCCACAGGTCCACCCTTTATATGGTTATACTGAAGTCAATTCTAACTATTTGTGTATACTATAGACCCTGGTCTTTAGCAAAATTATCTTCCCCTGCAAGACAGAAATTAACCTAACATAGAAATCGTACACAAAGATTTTACAAGAGGTTACCCAACAATATGACCAGCAACATCTTTCTGTCGCAACCATTCCTGATCATCTGCATATATGCCTCCTTCATAGTCATCAGCTTCATTGTCATCTCCTACACAACCATCCAGTAAAATGGTCTATAAGCATTTAGACTATTGTCTTTCTTCCTTTTTTTTTTTAAATCTCCATCATTAATGATAATCTGACATATCCAGTTATAATCATGATTGTAGATAATTTATTTTTGAAAAGAAGCTAGACCTATTGAGAATGGTAGAGTATACAGAATGCTGGAAAAAATAAACCATAATTCATAGACAGATAATATAGAAATTATATTAATGATTTCAGATTTCATACATTCAATCTGATTTTACATTACATTATAATGGCTTTTATAAAGCCTTTACCACAAATAACTTCCTAAACTACCTCAATGGGAATATAATTCCCGAATACTAATTTATTATTAACTATTATATACTTATAAAAGATGTAATATTGCAACATTCCCCCCTTATTACATCAAGCTGAACAAAGAACGGAACACTGAATGAATTGAACACAACAACCCATCTGGAAACTAGACGAAGCACCTCCACCAAATCTCCTCGCTAACCCAAGACACACCAAACTGAACCCATCAGCAGATGTCCTGATTGTCAAACTTGCAAATCCTTAGAACACCTGTGAATCAAGACATACTCAATTATTCACAAGTACACCCACTCTTGTGAATAGAGAAATACTCAACTATCTATAGTAACACTTTGCCCTTTGTGGATTGAGACATACTCAATTATCCACAAATACAAACCTACAAATCTATGGATCGAGACATACTCAACTATCCATAAGTGCAACTCACCAAGGCTGTAGATTAAGACATACTCAACTATCCACAAATCAAAAAATCACCGCAATGCCCCCCCTTGCTCCATGAAGGGACTCAAAATGAAACTGGTGCTTCTCATGCAAAGTATCATCTCTGAGCAAGAAGCTAGCTCGAGATGATAATATACCTCCAGCCTCTAGTGCCTCTAGCCTCCAATAGTGTCTGCTTAATTCTCAAAAAGGATATTCCTTCTCATTGTCATTGTGAGGAGAGTCTTGATCATGGATTGCAAAATCAAACCTTTCTCCCTTAGTTTCAATAGCAATGAAAGCATTATTTGTTTTCAACTTGCCATCAATAAGATCCCTGCACATTGAATACAATTCAATAGAATGTGTCCTATTTGATTACAATAAAAGCATTTAAAAATTTTATTCTTCCCTATTGAATTTCTAGACTTCTTTCCAAATAAAGCAGTTTCCTCAATAATTGAGTGATTTTTAGTGACTCTATTTTCTTCATCAATTAAGGGGGATATCACATTTTCTAAGCTTGGATTGAGTTTGTTTAAAATAAATACAATATTGTCAAATCTTGAAGGCATACTACTGAATAAAATAGCTTTAGCATCATCATCATCAATCATAGATTTTATGCCAACAAGTTGATTAAGAAGGGAACGAAATGTACTAATATGTTGAACAATGTTGTCACCCTCTTCCATTTTCAAGCCAGAAAGCTTTTTCTTAATGGACATCTTAGCGCTTGAAGCTTGTGAACCAAATAAAGAATTAAAACCCTCCCATATTTGCTTTGAATTCTTTGTTAGATCAATATGACACAAATACACATTAGATAATCCGAGACCAATCAAAGCTATGGCTTTGTGATCTTTTGCTACCCATTTTACAACTTCATCTGCATCTTGTGGATTTTTAACAATTCCACTGACAATACCCCAAAGATCTTTTTCTATTAAAACTAGTTGCATCTTAACTTGCCATGTATGAAATTCATGCCCTTCAAATTTAGCAAGAACATATGATTTCTCCATTCAAACAAAATTAATCTTATCACTCCAACTTTAACACAATATCCCCTATAATTTTAATTGTAAAGTCTTGAAAAATACATATCAAATCTATCTCTCCACTTGTACAAAATCTGAACCTTTTAACAAATTTTGTGACTTTAAGAGATGAATCAAACCTTAAATAAAACATAAATATAAAGAACCGCACCTTCTACAATATCAAGGAAATATCTTCACACTTGTCTCAACAAACAAATCGGCTACATACCTCTTTAACTTCTTACCTTCTACAACTACCATAGAGCCATATGGTAGGAATATTACTGGGCCATACTGCTTCCTTTATTCTATATGAGCAAAAATAACAATATTGTAGTTGATCTTAATTTAACTCTTTACTCATGAAAAATGCCACTACCATGTAGGAATCACCTACTCTTTGCAAAAATAGAGAAGAGTTTATGAACATGTGTATAGTATTAATAACACCTTGTTGCAGGGGAGACCCTTTGGTGAAATGGTGGGGCTTCTTGCCTATAGTACCAACAACCAAGGTTCAAACCTCGCAGGGTCGCCTTCTACCGTGTCAAAAATTGAGGTTGCTTACCTCCAAGAGGGGAGACCCCGTGGTGAAATTGTGGGGCTTCTGCATGTAGTGCCAACTGCCAACAACCAAGTTTCAAACCTCTTGGTTTATTAAAAGAACAACTATGGCGTTGTGCAGGAGTCGTTCGAACGGCGAGCGAGAATTCGAACAATGAAGTAGAGCGAGAAGGTTTGGACGCGCCCTTGCAGGTGGACGATCTGTTGTCTTCTCGGGTACCTTCTCAGATTCCTGGAGAAGTTGTTGGGCATGCTTCCGTTCCTAGTGTTCGAGTGTCCTGTGGGGGCCCTTCTCCTGGAGTGGCTGGGGTTCTAGCAAATGTTGGTCCCTCTGCACCTGAAAATATTGTGAAGTTGTTTTTTGTTCCAGTTGGAGGCATCCCTGTTGCTGGCTTGTCTTCTAGTAAGGTTGGCGTTGTTAGGGCCACTTCAAGCTACCATCAGAAAACATTTTCTGATGTTGTTTCAAATGCTCATGCTCATACTCTACCTGCATAGGCTAGGGTTAGGCCTATGCCTTATGCTCATGCTTCCCCTGTTGTAGTCTGTGGACCTGAGATTGCAAAAAACGAAGGTTTCTATTTGAGACGTGGCATGGTCTACAGGTTTAATGACTTGTGGCCCTCCCTTCCCGATCTCCATGGCTGGGTTTTGGACTCCTGGAAGCCTCTTGTCTCTAGGCAGATTGAACTCTTTCCCAGCACAAGGGGGTTCTTCATAGTGACTTTTGCTTCCTCCGAGGAGCGAGACCGATTGCTAGACAAGGGGTGGTTGTGGGGTGATCATTCGCTGTCCATCAAGCCTTGGACTCGCTCTTTCAATCCTCTTACGGAGCCACTGAATACCAGACCAATTTGGGTCCGACTGCCGAATCTCCCTCTCCAGTTTTGGGAGGAATCATGTTATGAAGTTATTGGCAACGCCATTGGACGCTTTTTGAAGGTGGACTCTACAACATGGGATCTTGAGCATACTACGGTGTCTCGTATTTTAGTAGCTATGGGCATCTCCAAACCACTCCATGGAGATGTGGTCTTGATGGTGGAGGACAGACAATGGACGTAGCTGCTGGACTATGAGGACCTCCCCTTTCGGTGCAGGAGATGCTTCTCCATTGGTCATATGGCCTCTGACTGCCCTCATGCTCGCTGCAAGGGCGCGACATCCTGGTGGAAGAATGCTCTCACTGATCATCTCACGGTGGACACTCCCTCTTCGAATGGTTCCTCCAGGGAGGACGATCCTTCCTTGGTTGAATCATCCCAGGAGACCGTGTCTCCCCAGGATCCTATACTGGCTATCCCTTCAATGGAACCATTGGTGCCTCGAACTGTTGTCGTTGTTCAGGCAGAGCCTGCCCGACCCTCGATGATCGCCTCTATTGGTCCTTCGAATGCCCCTGACTCTTCTTCTGTGCTACTGGCTCCCTTGCTGCGTGGTGGCTCATTGCCCGTGGTGGCTGTTGAGGATCTGCTCCTCTCGCCTAACTCGATGGACTTCGATTCCAAATCTTGGTCAGTTGTGCAGAGAAAGAAGGGACTCCCCAAATTTGTCGTTGCTTCGTGGCCTAGGGTTAAGGGAGTCAGATTTGCCCCCTCAGGTTCTAGGGTTGTCTAGTCCTCATCTATTGTCCAATAGTTGTCTGTCAGTTGTTCCTGTTCTGTTTATGTTCTGTGTGTGGCCTGATTTGGCTTGTTCTGCCGGGCCCTAGTGGCTCTTGTTTGTAAAGGGTTCAGCCCCTTGTTTGTTGACTTATCATTATCAAAAACACCTTGTTGCTCTCTTAGTCTGTAAGATATCTCCATAGTCCTACGCCTTTTAACCAACTATAATCACCAAATACTATCAACTCACAAATTACCATTAATTGCCCAAACCAATGAATTCAAACCATGCAATAGTGTATATTAAAGAAAAAACATAGAAATCAGATTTACTCTACATGTACCAATCTTTGAGTGTAGGTTAGGCAATTGGTCACTTGGCAAGACACGACTTTGGAAGAAACTTCTTGGATGTAGAAATAAACTTGCTAGATGTGGAATTATTGGAATCGTTTGTCAACCTTGATCAAGATCTTCATAAAAAACTCTCCAAAATTATAGAGGGAGAAGACAAAACAAGCCATAGAAACATCCATCGTTGGTGCTCATGCTCCTCATATACAAGCAAAAACGAATGAAGATACGGCATTCAAAGGCAGAGTGGGCTCCACTCATGGACCACACATACGAACCACATCCACCTTGTCTACTTTGAGTAGAGTGCCTACACAAACAACGCATAGCTTTTTTGTACCTAGAAACGTAGCTAGAGCACAACAATCATTGGAAGGTATAGGGTGGATATAATGTCCCCTTTTTCGAGACCTTAGAAATAATTAAATAATTAAGTTGTCGAAAAAGTAACTTCACGTTATGAATTAAAAGATGACTTATTTTTAATTATTTAAAGGATCATAAAAAGTGACTTTAAAAGGTGACTTAAGTTGTTTGCAAAAGTGTTGCTAGGTATGGGGGTACAAAAGTGATTATTTTAAAAAGATTGGAGGGAAAAGTGAAAATAAAAGGAAATAATATTTTATTCCCTCATTGTGCCTATTAAAGGAGTTTTGCATTGGAACATGTTACACGAATTGGATAAACCAAAACCCCTATTTTTAAGATTGAACTTTGTTCATCTTTCCGTCACAAGGACGAAAACCCTCTGGATTCGAGAAGCTTCGAGGACAAAAACCCTCCTAGTTTCCAAAGTAATTCCATCTAGGGATTACAACGTACGAAAAATATTGGTTTGGGAACAAAAACCCTCATTCCACTTCGAGTGATTTCATGCAGGGATCACCATTGTGCTAAAAGTTGCAAATTGTGTTTTGGGTTTAGTTGGTATTCTATGTATTTTGAGTTTATAGTGATTGTTCTGGGTTTTTCAGTATTTGGTTGAGTGTATTCCAAAAAATTCTAAAAATTCAGTGTGTGGTTTCGAGATCATTGTGTGTGTGATCATGTGGCTTTGATAAGTGTAGTCGTACCCTTTTGAAGATTATTTTGATGAAGCTGTGACCCTTTTCTGTCGTCCAAGGTACATGTTTTGTCTTATGTGTACTCTTTAAAAGTTTGTATGTTTTAAATCTGTCGTACCAAATGCTAGTTGTACCAATATTAAAAGATTTTAAATGATTTGGGTTGCTGCCTTTTTACATTTCTCCTTGATTTGGTGAAGCCAGACCAATGGGCAAAGGGATCGTAGCATTTGATTAAAAGAATGTTTTGAGTGTTTATGAGATGCAAACTTCATACCCAGCCGCACCTTTGTTATATAGAAGTCCAAAGAAATATGAATCACAATCATAAGGTTGTTAGAAAAGGACAATATTGCCTCCTAATATCCAACGCAGCATATTGAAAGGTGGGTAAAGATTATTATATTAGATAAAATTCCTTCCTTGTTGCTTTCAAGGAGACCAAATCTGACAGGGTGAGTCCCGATTCAGCTTGAAGACAAACTTTGGGTAAGGAATTTCTTGTATATCTTCTATCGCAGCCTTCAAAAGATTTGGGAGCTGCTAACCAAAAATGCAGCCTATCATATGTCTTCTGGTATCGCAAGGTTTAAGAAAGATGCCGCATCATATAAGGAGCTGAGCTTAGTTTAAAGGCTGCAGAAGCATAAATTAAGTCAATAAAGACAAGTAGATTTATTCATCAACAATTTAAGAATTATTTCTGTTTGGGACTGATTACTAAGGGCTGTTGCAAACATCAATTTGAGTAGTGCCAACTTCTAAAGTGTAGATTTTTAGTGTTACAACTTACAAGTGTGCAGATCAAACTTTTAGTATGAAGGCAATGAAGGGCATAGTGCAGATTTAAGCTTATAGTAGATTGTAATCAGCATATCAGAGTCAAACAGCAGCAAGGAATCAGTATATCAGACTACTTGATCCAACTACAGTATTTGACCATCACTTAGCTCAATTTGGGTAAATATTTTATGTTTTTTTCAATTACATACCAACTGTTTGATGAAATGTCTTCTTTCTGAATGTTGGATATATGTTTGACAAATTACCTGGATTTGGTTATTGAAGTGAAATAATTTCACTGTAATATTCTGAATGGTTTACCGCCTGAAGTTTGATTTCCAACACTTCATTGTAAGATCCCGGTCGGTTGAACTACTAGATCCATTTTAATTTTCTGTACTTTCCGCCTTGCATGATGTGTATCAAAATCAAGTGAAGTAGTCCACTATTTTGGCATTGACGCAATTCCGCTTGTATTCAACCAATTTGGCTTGATCCGAATTTCCATTCACTATCAACCAGTTTGGCTTGATCGATGCTATGGTTTGCTTATATTGTAAGTTGGTCGGCTTGCCGCCAACATCTTTCAGTTAATTCCACTGCCCTTGTTCTAATCTCCGTATGCTTTAACCTTGCCCACATCGAGAATTTGGTGATCAGAAAGAGTTAGAATTTGAGTGATCGCAAAAATTTTAGAGGTTTTGAGCTAATGGTTCCACAAGGGATGCTACAGTGGAACAAGGAGGTGCACCAAGAAGTAGATAAGACGTGTGCCAGTTTTTGGTATTACAACCTTCCCTTCAATGTGGCAAAGAGCCCGTAGTGGGAAAATTTGGTGATTGCATTGACAGTTGCAGAAAAAGGATACAAGGCACCCTCTCCAAGAGACTTAAGTGGGAAGTTGCTTGTGAATTCTGTTGAAGATGCAAAGTTAATTATATAAGAACAAAAGAGGCAATGGCCAAAGTTTGGATGGACTATTCTTTTAGATGGGTGGACAGATGGAAAGAACCGCATCCTTATCAACTTTTTGGCAGCTTCAAATGGTGAGGTAGTTTTTCTTAACTCAGTTAATGCTTCTAACAAAGTCAAAAATGCATAAACTTTGAGTCTAATGTTGGAGGAAGTTGTCTAGTGGGCATAGAGAATGTAATCCAAATTATAACTAACAATGCAATAGTGTATGTGACGGCTGGGAGATTGCTCCAAGAGAGGCATATGTCACTCTTTTGGACCCCTTGTGCAACACATTGTCTTGACCTTCTTTTGGAGGATATAGGCAAAATTGATTGGATGAGACCGATTGTAGAAAATGCAAGAAACATAACAAAATATATTTATAATCACCCTTGGGTTCTTAGCTTGATAAGAGATCAAACCAAAGGAAAAGAGCTAGTGCGACTGGGTGTCACAAGGTTTGCAACGAACTTCCTAAAGTTGCAAAGCATTATTGATTTGTTAACTTCTTTGAAACAAATGTTTGTGGGTCAAGCATGGCTAGACTCATCATATGCAAAGAAGCTCAAAGGAGAGAGGATCGCAAGCATAGTCTTTGATAATCTCTTTGCACAGAGAGCTACAGAGATCGTTAAGGTAACCTCAAAACTTAATTTAAAATTCAAATTGAATCTTTTATTTTTAAACTTTAAAAGTATTTACTTTCATTATAAATTTGTTACTATAATTTGTTTGTATTTGTAGGTGTCAGAGCCCTTGGTTAGAGTTATGTGCTTGGTAGAGGATCAAAACCCAATGGGGTACATTTATGAGGCCATGGATAGGGCCAAAGAGTCCATCTGAAACTATTAAAAGGGGAATATACACAAATTCAATCCTATTTTGGAGATCATTGATTGAAGGTGGAACAATTGACTCCGCCAACCCATTCATGCAGCGTAGTACTTCCTCAACCCTGATTTTTTTATTTGGATAGCTTCACAGATGCTAATGGAGAGGTTATGGAGGGCATCTCGACATGCATTGCGAGGATGACACCCGAGGTTGAGTTGACAGACTTCGTTATTAAGGACTTGCAGAATTACAAGAGTGGCAAGGGGAGGCTCTTTTCTTCGCCACTAGCTATCTGAGGAAGAAACACTCAGTCACTAGATAACAAAAATTCGAGTCTTTACATGCATCTTACAAGTTATAAATTTCAAATTTACAACTATTGATAAAATATGGTTTGCTTACTAACTCTTGAATATTTCATTTTGGATGTTCTTGGTGGGGAGATTGGGTTGGAAATACCCAAATCTTCAAAGATTAGCCCTCCGAATTTTGTCTCAACCTTGTAGCACTTCTGACTATGAGCGTAAATGGAGTTTGTTTGAGGCCATTCACATGAAGAAACAAAATAAGTTAACTCAAAAACATCTCAATAACCTAGCATTTCAACAATACAACCTTCAGCTTTGCATAAGAAAGGTGGAGGACAAATCAAAGGAGGTCATTGATTTGGATAACATTGATCCTTATAGCCAATGGATAGTGTAGGATGAGGAGACAAAGACCCTATTGTTTACTACAAACGAGATATTGATTTTGAGAGGTAGGTAATGGAGGATGTGGTTGCAGCAGAAGCAAGAGCTACTGGATTGTCATTGGATGACATTGATGAGGCAGAGGAGGAAGCATTACCATCTAGCAGCAGGATGGAGGTGGAGGCGAAGCCACAAGTGCAACCTTCTATGCCGAGCGACGAGCCGCAGTCGAGTGCAAGGATTAAAGGCTCTCCCAAATGTTGTAATATGCAATTTATGAATTATGATGATGATTTTCAAAGGCAATCATCATAAATAAATAATAGTTGCCAACTAACTATTGTATCAAGATTCCACATGATGATGGGATTTTGTACTCAATTTGTATTCAAATGAATCAAATCTAATAGAAAACACTTTTGTACTCATTTATGGACTCACTGGATACATTTTGTCATTGAATTTTGCAAAAAAAATTATGATTTCGAAGAAATTAGTCATTTTTTAAGTTGTCGAGTTTTTGACAAGTTTTTTGTTAAGTCACAAATTTTGGGTCTACCGAGTTTTCACCGAGTCCGAGTATGCAAACTATGGTCGAGGGCGATCTGTCCTCTAAATGTGGGGTGTCATTACAGCCTAGGCCAAGGCAAATACAATCATATCATAAAGCTGGATTTGATCTACTATAGGACATTAACCATAATCAGCTTCAAGTTCAAAAAATTACATGTTCAAATTATAGTATTCTAATAGTACAAGAAGTTCCCATTCAGTTCATTAACTAAGAGCCAACCTTCTGTATGCCAAATGAATTGTACATCAATCAAATCTATTCTAATTTTATGTTTGAAAATGCATATTTTGTAATTGAAAAATCAGCAATTGTTAGGTGATCAAAAGCAACAATTCAATTACCTTTAGTGAGAAAATAAGCATCCTTAGTACCTTCTTGTTCATGTACCTAGATATCAAGCGAAGAATTAATCCAATAATTATTTATAATAAAACAATGAATGTCGTTTGACATGTCTCTATCCAACATCAATTCTCCAATCATCATTTAAATTCCAAAATTCAAAACACTAAATATATTCAAATTAAGATGGTGAACAAAATCATACATGATAAAAGCTAGACCCACAAATCTATTTATGGATAAAGCAAAAGCATATAAAATGTCATGAAGAAACTCTCAAGGTTTCTAATATGTATGTTTGAAACATAATTTGTTCCCTACCAAGCAATGGACATAAATTTTCCAAATAAAAGTATTTTCAGTATCTTGAGCCAACATGCCAAAGATGGGATTGGGTCATAATGGCCTGCCATAATTCAAATAAGAAACCTGAGTGTCCCCCATAATCTATGTCCTATAAATTTATATATCTGAGAAAAATGGTGTTCTACCCATAGAATTTTTTTTGTATAGAATCAGTTTTTAAGCCAAGGTATTGTTATTTGTCTGCCAAGTGATGCATTAAAACTTTGTCTCCTTGGGTTTTAAATGTTGTATTTGTTGTCTCTAGACAATGTCTTTGCAGGGCCAATGAAAGGAGCTTTCCAACACATCAGACAAGGCAAAGATAGAAGCCCAGGTGCAGAGGAGAGGTAAAAAATGGATATGGCATGGAAGTGGCCAAAACACTCTTCAAAGCAGTCCACAAGCATTTTCAGAAAAAGGGTTCAAAATGAAAAGGTGGACAAAAGTGTCCCAAGCACACATCATAAGGCCTAACAGCCAAAAAGTTCAAAAAGTAAGAAGAAAAAATCGACAAAAATGCCCTAGCACATGACTGAGAAAGTTTTGGACATAAGTGTAAAATCAAAACAAAATGGCCAAAAACCTCTCTAATGTATGTCATAATTAATTTTGCCCAAAACAGCTTTTGAAACAAAAAGTGTCATCAAAGCATTCCAAGTGTGCACTACCATCAATTATGGACAATGTTTGAACGTGAAATATGTGTGGTCATGGAGGATAAAATGCTAACTTTGTGTAGTTCTAAACAAACTTCAAGCACTGAAAAGGATTACAAGCATAAAGGTGTGCACTCGGAATGATTGGACAAGTTTTCAGCATGCCATGAAATAAGTGAAAGGTAGTTTAAGCATGAAAGTGGCCTTTGTATTTCCAAGTGCGCAACGTTATACAGGGGCACCTAAAGATGAAAAGGTTTCAATAATCCAAATTATGTTTGGAATCCAAAGGACAATTGTAATGTCCCAATTTTGAGCTAAGTCTGATTGGCTAGTTGATTTTGTTCTATGCATGGAGAATCGGAAAGTTGGATCAACTAGTGTGTCATTGAGCTACATGGAGAATGCAATATTGAAATTGTATTTTCATTTCATTTGATTAATTCTAGAAAATGAAATCTTTAATTTTATTTTCTCTAATCGAGTGCTATTGAGATGTACATATGAATAAGGGTATTCACCCAATCCAAAATAGGTCCAAGCTAAAATCCAATGGTCATCATAAGGATCGATTGGTTTGAAATTCCAAGGGATCGATTTGCATTGGCGATGATGAGGATCATTCAATTAAGTGGTTTATGCATTGCTCAAAGAGCCAACGGCTAAGGAGTTGATCGATTTATATGCAATTCACTTTGGATCATGTGCCAAGAGATGAGTCAACGCCTTGAGCATTCGCCAAGATGAGGAGCATTTAAAAACATGTATAATGAAATTCAATGCAAAGCGCCTCTGCAAGGATCGGCGGTGTGGTCTAGAAGATGATTGGAAATGCAAATTAAAAATATTAAATGTTTGTATTTGAGCAATTGAGGGTTTTTAATGCCAACGCCACCATTGAGGAGTATCAATCGCCCCAGCTAAGGATCGGCGATCAAGGAGAAGTAAAACATTTTTAAATGCAAAATCATTATATTAAATGCCCAGCGTCAGGATTGTTGCATTCGCCTTGAGGATTGTATGAGTGGCCGCCTTAGAGGAAGACAATTTTAAATGCAAGAAGTGGATCCATTAGTGATTTTAAATGCAAGCATTCCATTTGAAGATATTCGCTCAAGCCAAAAGATGGATTTCATTGATATTAAATGATTGCATTCAAGCAACCGCCGCCAAGCAAGGAGATAATGGATCGATGCATATGAGGAGGATGTTATTCATTTAAAATAATTAAAGATTCTTTTAAATGAATGAATTTAGATTGCAATTCATTTACAAAGGTTCAAGTCAAGCCAATTCCATTGGTGGATTTCAAATTCCAATCAAAAACACCAAAGGAGAGGACGTTCATGCTTGAGGAGTTTAAATAGAAGACTTGGACTTCAATTTGGCACTTTTGATGCATTGGTATGTTTTCTATCTTTTCATTTTAAGTTGATAATTCCGATTTTCAGTTTAATTAACAAGATGATGACCCCTTGTTCATGTATGGAGATGACCCCATACAATGTGTGAGGTGATATTGTTTTAATATCTACCATTGAGCTTAATATTGCAGGTTTAGACAAGTATTGGGAGCTATTTGATTGATGTATTGAAGCCCTTGATCCATTGGTGTCACTATCAAGGTAGCAATTGGGCTTATTACATCATTGGAGTGAGTTTTCTATATGTTGCAGGGACTAAAATTTCATAACAGCGAGATATTCATTTTGTTTCAAGGCTTCTTGAACATTCTACAAAGATTCCAAGGGATGGAAATTGCATAGGAACATCATCATTTGGCTTAGGAGTGAAGATTTGAGGGTTTGGAAGCATATTTGCATTGGCTGGGCAAAAAGTACACTTTCAGCTGTTGGAACAGCGAACTGTCATTTTATATCAGTCAATTATATCTTCATTTCCAGGGCTATTTTGTTCAATCTTTGACTTGGAATCAATTGCCAAGTGTTTGTACATGATCCTACTTGAAGGAAGAGACAATTGGATGTCATTTTGATGTGGAAAACTTGATTTATAATTGTCTAATCTGAATATCAGAGTGACTAATTTTGTAACAGCAGTTAATAAGTGAAGACATTTGAAGTTCTATTCATGATATATTCATTGGTTGATCATAATTTCATGTCTATTTGATTGTATGTTGAATTGGGTTTTCATTTGTTGCAAGAAATCTTATCTAAACTTGGTTACATTTTCAATCATTCATAATACGGTCTCTTACAGTGGTATCAGAGCCATATTCCTGCCAACCTATGGGTGATGAGCTTCATTGATCCATTACCACATCATTATAGAAGAAGAGCTGAAGCAATGGGTGATAGAAGGAGACATAATCCTCAAGATGATATGGATCCGGTACTTAGAGAGATTATTGAGACACAAAGGAGAACTGCTGATAATCATCAAGATACAAATGAAACCATACATTGAACACATGAGACCAATATCAACATTCAAAGAAGCATTGATAGGCTATGTAACATTTTGACACGTAACAGGAATAACAATAACATGGCTAATCAGGATGATGAAGGTAGCATTGCAGGATCACAAAAAACAAGGAGAACTTGTGCACCTATAGTAGAAAGACCTATGAGGCCTACTTTTGTTAGAGATGAAGAGATGAATTGAGAAGGAAGAAACTATGCTTTGATTGCAAGCAACCATGGGAACCAGGACATAGATGCCTTGGCAAAGGCAAGGTGCACTACATTGAGGTACTTGATGAGGATGATGATGATGGACAACCAACACTAGAACTTACAAGTGATGATAACAAGAGTTCTAGGATAGCATATCTTTTAGGAGCTTCAAGGTATAACCCATTCATCTTTGAAGGTACTTTGTTTGGTCGCAAAGTTTTGGCACTTCTAGATAGTGGAGCTTCACATAATTTCATTGATGAGGGCTTAGTCAACAAAAGAGGATTGCTATGTGATGGTTTTGAGGGCTTTGATGTGTCTATAGCGGGAGAACTCACTATTCCTTGTAAGAAGAAGGTGAGCAAGCTTAGTATTATATTTGGTGAGTACACTCTTTGTGATGATTTTTATGTACTTGATTTGAAGTACAATGAGATTGTACTTGGTATGCAATGGCTACACTCACTACAAAGGATCACTCTAGACTTACAATCTATGGAGTTGAATTTCCTACATGATGGGAAACAGGTTGTTTTGAGAGGCCTCAAGTATACTTTACCTCATCAAATGACAGCAAAATCCATGATTGCTATAGGCCATGATTTATTTCATGAAAATGTATATGATGCATGTGAAGAAAAGTGTATGGAACCGGCATTTGATGGTAAACATTTGATTTTTGATATGGATTGGCATGACATCATATCTGATTTATTTGAGGACAGCAGTCCTATGGCTTTGTATTCACATGAGTTTGACATGCTCACAACTTTGGAGGATAGTTGTTCATGGTCTACTAATGATGGCATGCAAGATTGGAGTGGTGGATTTGGTAATTTTGTTGAAAAACAAGGCACTACACAATCTGATTTTGTATATTAGACTTATGAAGATGTGGAAAAAACACAAGAAATGTGTGATATGTGGCTAGAGAAAGCAAGGAAAGCCAAGCTTGTGGCTAGTCAAGCAAAAGAGCATCTTGAAATGGTAAGAACAATAAGACAATCAGCTTTGTTTGATCATTATGGGGCAGCCATTAATGATATGTTTGTGTGTGGCAACGAAGATGGAGGTAATTCAGATTTGCAAGATACATTGATTCTTTTTGATGAGCTAGGTAACATTGAGTTGACACAATCTTATATTGATGATAGTTCTATATGGGAGTATGTGGTTTGGTCTAGTGATGGTTCATATACTTGGGATGGCACATTTTATATCATTTTAGATGATATGTTCAGATTGCATTCCGCTGTTATGCTTTATGATAGCGAAATAAGGATGAATACAATTGTGTTTGGTACTCACATCTTCATGATTGGCACCTACATGGATATTGATATGAATGCATCATTATGCGATACTAGAAGCGGTCCCAGGATCTTCTTCATCAACAATTTTGAGATGGTATGTGTGAATTTGCATGGACAGGGTAGATGGGTTTGGGATCCTGGTATTCATTGATGCTCATTTGACACTTCCGATTGCTTGGGACAAGCAATCTTGGGAAGGGAGGACTTGTAATGTCCCAATTTTGAGCTAAGTATGATTTGCTAGTTGATTTTGTTCTATGCATAGAGAATCGGAAAGTTGGATCAACTAGTGTGTCATTGAGCTACATGGAGAATGCAATATTGAAATTGCATTTTTCATTTCATTTGATTAATTCTAGAAAATGAAATTTTAATTTTATTTTCTCTAATCGAGTGCTATTGAGATGTACATATGAATAAGGGTATTCGCCCAATCCAAAATAGGTCCAAGCTAAAATCCAACGGTCATCATAAGGATTGATTGGTTTAAATTCCAAGGGATCGATTTGCATTGGTGACGATGAGGATCATTCAATTAAGTGGTTTATGCATTGCTCAAAGAGCCAACGGCTAAGGAGTTGATCGATTTATATGCAATTCACTTTGGATAATGTGCCAAGAGATGAGTCGACGCCTTGAGGAGCATTCGCCAAGATGAGGAGCATTTAAAAACATGTATAATGAAATTCAATGCAAAGTGCCTATGCAAGGATCGGCGGTGTGGTCTAGAAGATGATTGGAAATGCAAATTAAAAATATTAAATGTTTGCATTTGAGCAATTGAGGGCTTTTAATGCCAACGCCACCATTGAGGAGTATCAATCGCCCCAGCTAAGGATCAGCGATCAAGGAGAAGTAAAACATTTTTAAATGCAAAATCCTTATATTAAATGCCCAACGTCAGCATTGTTGCATTCGCCTTGAGGATTGTATGAGTGGCGGCCTCAGAGGAAGACAATTTTAAATGCAAGAAGTGGAGCGATTAGTGATTTTAAATGCAAGCACTCCATTTGAAGATATTCGCTCAAGCCAAGGGATGGATTTCATTGATATTAAATAATTGCATTCAAGCAACCGCCGCCAAGCAAGGAGATAATGGATCGATGCATATGAGGAGGATGTTTGAACAGCTGGTACCATTTGCTGCTTTTAGTGACTAACTAATGCTTCATTTGGGGTCGTCAATCATAGTGGAGGATGTTGTTGTAGCTTGGAGGGGTTGAGCATAGTTGAGGCTGCTGTGTACAAGTTATTTGGCTATCATATATGCTGTTACAGACCTGTACCAGCCACCTGTAGCGTTTCAGACCGATGACCAGCATTCTTTCCAGCCTTCTATCATGGGTATATCTTTGGTTATTACTTGATATATGTTGAGTGTTTGCAAACCTTCATTAGATAGATTGTTCTATGCTCATTTGCTAGAGCAGAGGCATGATATATCAGAGTTAGGGTTTGACATTTTAGGTGTTTATTCATTGTAATATTCTGATGCAAACTTTGTAATGGCTTCCCACTGAACAAGTGGATGTGCCACTGAGTTTAGTTCCTATTTGCTTTGTATTGGCTTCCCACTAAATAAGTGGATGTGCCTCTTTCATTTCCTGTATTTCATGGCTTAGGTTCCCACTGAATAAGTGGATGCACCTGGATTTTACTTTCATGTATAGCTCAGGTTTCCGCTGAATAAGTGGATGCACCTAGTTTACTTTCCTTGTACTTTACTTCAGTTTGTTTATGATTTGAATGCTAACTCTGAAGCACTAGTATGCTCTCACCTTGCCCACATCGGGATTTAGGTGATCAGAAGAGTGTGGAAGAACGTTGCTCATAACATTCAATGTTGTCATCTTGAGATAAAAAAAAAAAAATCAGGGTATCATATTACATAGGGTTTATCATTTGCCCTCTAATTTGCATGTATTTGGTATGTACAATCATACTTTATAGGTCTGATTTACAATTCAGAAATTCTGAGTGTTGTTTGGCATGTTGTGCCCTAGAATCCATTGTAAAAATCAGATCAGAACTTCCAGTTTGTAGCAGCAGAGTTTAATTCAGAAAATCAGATTTATTGTTGCAATTCGGTTGCCCTACATTGTGTAATTCATGGTGGAATTCATGCTTAGTATGTTTATCAACTTGTAGTATCACTTTCCATGATTATTTGTCATGTTTGGACATGTATGAGTTCGCTGTGATTATCTGTTTAAGAACAGAAATAAAAATCAGAATTCTAGGGTTTGAGCACAATTCTAAAAGTGCAGAAATCTAGGGCAGAAATCAGAATTTAGGGCAAATCCCATTGGGGATATTATAGTGGTATCAGAGCTTTGATCTTGCCAGCCTAAAGGGTTTATTCATTCCAAAGGGAGAAGATATTTTCAGCGCCATATCTTGTGGAGTTTGCCAAAGGTTGTGCCCTAAGGTGAGAACCACTTATTTGAGGTGTGTATTTATTCATGAATCATGGAAGGTAAAGAAACAACAAAGTCTTTGCTTGAAGAAAGTCAAAATATAATGATAAGAACTCTCCAAAGGTTGTGCCCTAAGGTGAGAGCCACTTATTTGAGGTGTGTATTTATTCATGAATCATGGAAGGTAAAGAAACAACAAAGTCTTTGCTTGAAGAAAGTCAAAATATAATGATAAGAACTCTCCAAAGGTTCTTACCAAAGAAAGAAGATAAGGAGATAGTAATGAAAAAAGAGGCCACAAAAATCATTGAGGAATACCAAGGTTTATCAGATGATTTCAAAAATGCAACTCCTTTTGATCTTCATTTAAGAATACATGAAGATGGTAATCCAGGAAAGAAAGATCTATATAACTACATCAGAAAATTGAGAAGAGAACAAGAAGAATCAAGAGTTATCAGTGGAGAAAAGAGAGAAAAGAAAGAAGAATTACTTATTTGTGATTTGCAGCTTACAAGTGAACATGAGAAAGGCAAAAATCAGTCAACATGCCTAGAAGTTTGGACTCCTAGCCGTACATGTGGAAGCCCTAAAGAGGATGAAGCCATGTTCATAAGTTCACTTCAGCGATATGAGGATATGGATAAGGAAGAATCACCTATTGCATCTACAAGTGGAGAACACATAAGTCTTCATGGAGAACACAAGGTTGAAAAGTATGTTGTCCCGAAGTTTGCCAAACCAGCAACGATTGATCAGCTATGTGGATGTATGAATTCTATTAATGTTCCATTACTTGAGCCTAGCATTGCTTCACCCACTCTACATCATAATGGCAAGGATTCAATTTGTACATTGGGTGACTTTGAAGAAGAGGTTCATACATACAAAGGCAATCCAGAAATTTTGTTATGTAATGAACAAGGGGATTTTGAAAAAATTGATTTAGCATAGCATGAATTGGAGGATCATTTTATGATTAAGGAAGTCATAGCTGTGCATACTTGTTCTAGACCAGCAATTCAGGAAAAGCATGATGGAAATGATTCCACTTCCCATTATGATGGTGATCCCTTGATTGAGCATGATGTTGACCTAGCTTCCAAACATGGATATTGTGAAGATGTCATAAAAGCAGCTAATTTTGAGAGGCTTGATTGTAAAGACAAATCAGAAATTTTATATGAAGATGATAGGCCCCATGAGTCACATCATTTAGAAGGACAACTGAAGGTCAATGAGGATATGATTGTTGCAGCCCTAGCGCTTTTTGACAATACTCATAAGATGATGGCGGATTATTGTTGGAAGGCTCAAGGGAGACACAATAGCTTTGAAGGAGAACTATCTCGTGCAGACTTACAGGTACTCAAAGAAGCTTTGGTTGTAATGAAATCAAATTACCTACACCTACTTTCAGATAGAGATCGTCTCCTCAAGCTTGATAAGATATATTTTGATGCATTGAGAGGAAAAGAAGATGAAGTTGATAAGCTTACCTTTGAGCTTAAGGTTACTATGGATTCCTTGAAGAGTACTCAAATGGCCCTTCAAGAATCAGAAGATCAAGTTGATGAGCTTTGTTTGGAGTTAAGTTTCGCAGATTCTTCATCATTCAAATTAGAAATTCAGTCATCTATGGCAGCCACATCCAAAGAACAACAATTCAATACGAAGATTGTGAAGAATAGACAAAGGGATGAAGAATTTAATGGACCCCATTGTGAAGTCTTGAGGATGGAAGAGAAATGTACACATGAAGATATAGCTTGCAGCAATGGGACGGAAGTTATGACAAGTGATACACTTGGTTTTCAGTTGGAAACATCTCTTGGACCAGCACTTGTTGATGACCATCCAACCATGGAAGGAGAGGTGACTAAGACCTATGAAGACATCACACAAAGGCATGAGGTAAGGTCTGATTTTCTGATTTACAACAGCAATCCCTTATCTTCACATAATCATGAGATGGCAGCCATTACACATAAGGATGATAGTGGTAAAAAGTTTTCCATTGTTGACACTCAAGATTTGAGGGATGAACATGAGGTACTTGTTGTGGATCCAAGCCACAAACGGTCTGATTTTGTGCATCATGGCATAGAATCTGTGATGAGTGACTATGAAGAGCTAGAGAAGCTAAGTTGTTGGCTGCCCAAGCAAGACAGTACTTACAGGAGGTCAAGGAACGTTGCAATCACATAGATCATGCAAGGCAGTAGAGAGGCCTATCTACGATCCCTATTTCTTCCAATGGAAGAAGCTATGGAGGTGGAGCATGTGAGGGATGAGCCTCTTATGATGGTCAAGCACAAGGAGCCTTCAGATTTGCGTGAGCTTGATGAGAGGTATGATTCAAAAATTTCAGTTTGTGCAAATAGTTTTCATCATGAGGATAATGAGTCACATCTTTTGGAGAGCCCATTGAAGGCTCAAGTCATGGCTTTGGATGAGATAGTTGAGCACACACTTTGTGGACCAGCCAATAGTGAGGTGCATGCATGTGTAGACATTTCTGATTCAATTTTGGTTGGGAATCTAGCTAACTTTGGAGAGCTCGAGGGGTCTACTTGTGTTGGGACAAAACACTATCATGAGGATGATTCCTTGAGGGAATATGAGGCTGTCCTAATTTCAGAACTTGAGACAAGTGAAGGGAGTGTCTTGGACACATTTGATTTTGATTGATATGTGCTTCGAGGTGTTGAGTTCTAGCTAGACTATAGTCCAAAGTATGGAGAAGAGCATGAGGATAGAAGTGTTCCAGCCCTAGTCCATTGGTTTCTAGCTCATACATTGTTGATAGATGGCTGTTCTACTTTGTTGGTCATAGAGTTTCTAGGATGTACATTGATGATAGCAGTTATTTCGATGGATTGGAGAGATTGGGATTGCTACCATAGTGTTGTGGACTTGCATGGTGTTGATACCCCATCATCATATGACATTGGAGGTACTTTTGGCATCATCATAAGTATGATTTTTAGTTTGTTTGGTGTTGTTCTGATTTATATCAGCAGCATAGTATGGAGGGGTATGTTTTTCTATTCACCGGTGATGGGCATCTTTCACCTCTATAGGAGGTCATTCATACTTAGATGGACAATTGGTGATGATGACACAATGAGAGATATCAATCTCTTCACTTGCAGCTGGTATGATAGTGTGATGATTTGCGATTCGGGTATTGGTATGATTGGTACACTTTGTCACAGGGATCTTGGTGAGTTGCTTCACAACTCTTGGCTTGGTGATGTGTGTATCAGAGTGGAGCAACGGAAGACTTGGTATAGGTGGTCGTGCTTCAAAGATTTTATCATACATCACTTGTTGAAAGGCATGACTCTCTTCAGGGCTTTGGTTTTGTATGGAGTTTTGTCTTTGATAGACTTACCACTCATGGATAGTGGAGCCTTTGGAGAAAGGGAGTTGATGGCACTTGTGTAATGTCCCCAATTTTCCTACGCCTAAAAAATAATAATTATTTTAATTATTTAATATTACCTGGCAAAAACGTACTAAGTTTAAAGGGTAATATTAAATAATTATATTAAAAGGTTATAAAGTGACTTATTTTAATGCCAATCAATAAAGTCACTTTATAATATTAAGTTAAGTGTTTTAGGCGAGTGTAATATACAACCCCAAAATTTTTTCCAAAATATAGAACAATGATAAACAGTGTTAGCACAACTAAACTCCTCCGCACTTCTGATCACCAAGATCCCAATTCGGGCAAGGTGAGAGCATAATGTGCTTTAGATTACAAATTAAAACATTGTACAAACAAGTAAACATTCATCTGCATATGCAGGCATCCACAAGTTGTGGGGATTCACCACTTTTAGTGGGTATGAGAGCAAGAAAGGAAAATTACAATGCCATCCACTTATTCAGTGGGAATACTCCACTTATGCAGTGGGTAGAAACAATAAAGAAAAGTTCATTTATCCACACTGGCGGTAAAACCATCCAGGGGTTACAATATGTTTAATTGTTCTTTCCTCCACACTGGCGGTAAACCATCCAGGGGCCTTAATGTGATTCACAAGAAAGATTACAATGATATCAAATACAATGTAAATCAAGTCTTGTTTGGACTTATTAAGAATCTTGTGAAGATAGCATGACCATACCCTGCAGATTTCTTGAATAGCTGAATGATAATGTAGTATTTATTTGCTGTCCGTCACTGCTGCAACCTGAAATGATATATCAACTGCTCTCTACACAGACCATTGGCATCCAGGGAAGTATAATATTACAAGACTAAACCCAATGTTTGACAAAACAAGTGGTCCCTAAATGATCTATCAATTATATGTACTGAACACAACAGAGAGAGTGATAGACTATAAAATGACTTCTTCCAGACTAGTACGGCACCTTCCCAGCATAGTACGGACTGCTGAAAACTCCCAAGAAACTGCCCACACTTAACAATATTGTTTCCCACTCTAAAAACTATGCTAATACAAGACAAATCCAATGTTTCCTATGCACTAAAGATCAGTTAACAAAAACACTTCACAAACTATGCATTTCCCAGGCCGTACGGCAAGCAGAAGTACGGCTGCTCATAAAAAAATAAACAAAGTTTCCCAACCACTCACTATGATTAGATTGGGGTCGCCTAAGGAAAATATTAATAGTGCAAAAAGATTTAGACACAAAGAACTTCTCAATAATTTTATTTTTGCAAAACTCTTTTTCTGCCTGTACGGCAATATAATGGTACGGACCAGCAATATGACATTAAAACTATACAAGGCATAAAAAATCTGCTTCTAACTTCATTCTCATCTGATTGCCATGATATTTAATGAACTCTAATCCAAAAACTCTTAGCAACTTCAAACATATTCAGCTCCATGAAAGCTCACTGGCAAACTCTGGATAAGTTTGCTCAAATCTCTTCTTCAGCACAATGGTGATTCCTGTAGTGAAACCACACCCAACCTCGAGGGTTTTCGTCCTCAAGAGCATTCCACAAGAGGGTTTTCGTCCTCAAGAGAATATGGAAGAACATGTAGGTTCAATCCAGCAGAGTAACAATACAAATCCAAGCATACCCAAACAATGAGCCCAACTCCTCTTTTTATAACTTTTTGAGGGAAATAAAATATTATTTCCTTTATCCCTTCATATTTCTCCTCAAACAATATAAAATAATTCATTATGTGTGCACAACTTAAAGTCACCACTTTTAATTAAAAGCTCTTTTTAGCTCCAAAGACCTCCTTGTCAAAATAAAGGAAATATTTGCTTCTCAAGGCCCCAAAATGATGCATCTATGATTTAAAACTTTTCTTCTTTGTTCCAACGAGCTATAACACTTAGATTTTTATTAATTATTTTCACCCCTAGGAGCTTAAGTGAAAATAATAATTAAAATAGCTCATTAAATATTAAATTTTGCGGAAAATCCCAAATGACCTCCGAAAGCAAAATAAACTGAACCAATATGCTCTGTAAGGTTTGGGATGTGCAACGATGTCTTCCGGGTGACTTTCCAAAAATAGAAAACTCTTCCAAGGATCTTGGAGAGCAAACCAGAAGCCCGATCAAACTTTAAAAACCATCAATGTTACCCGGAACATCAACTGAGCTCAAAACCAAGACAAAATTATCTATTTACAAAAGGAAAACCCAATTAACTGTTCTGCAGACTGAACTAAGACCACTCCAATAACATTGGAGTTCTTCTCAAACATGTTGGATAGCCTCCAAAAGACTAGGAACAAGCACAAATGCCCATAATAATCAATGTGCCAAAAATGGAACATTACAGCGAGGAAAATTAAAAAGGTCCTTTAAGAGAAGTAATGCGAAGAGTCAAAGGAAATAATATTATATTCCTCTCAAAAGGTTATAAAAGGACATTGAGAGCTCATTTGGAGGTATGCTTGGAATTTGTATTGTTATTCTGTTGGATTGAACCTGCGTATTCTTCCTTATTTCTGTAATATACAACCCCAAATCTTTTTCCAAAATATAGAACAATGATAAATAGTGTTAGCACAATTAAACTCCTCCACACTTCTGATCACCAAGATCCCAAATTGGGCGAGATGAGAGCATATTGTGCTTTGGACTATAAATTAAAACATTGTGCAACAAGTAAACATTCATCCGCATATGCAGGCATCCACAAACTGTGGGGATTCACCACTTTATCAGTGGGTATAAATATGCATGAAAGCTTACAAAATCATCCACTTATGCAGTGGGAATTCACCACTTTTCAGTGGGTAGGTAGAAGAAATAAAAGAAGAGTTCAATTACTCCACACTGGCGGATAAACCTTCCAGGGGTACTTTAATGAGTTTGCATGTAAGAAAGATTATTACATTGCTTAAGAAATGCAACTCCATAATCAAAAGTAGAGATAGAGTTATAATAAAATGCCAAGAGGAAGATATGAATCACAAGGTTCACCTGCACATACCCAAGTTAAGCCAATCCTTGATTTCTGTTATATCAGTAAGAGCTGAGCATGTATATTGCTGTTGCAGATTAACTCTGGATCTTTTTCCTTTGGTGTTGGAACTGCCAACCCTGTCATGCATCACAATCACCAATAGATAGGAGATACAACCATTCCATAAACTGACATTGCAGCCATATTAACTCTGAATCAAACCCAACACTGCCTTATTCAATGATACGGCCATCCTTGTCTTAGAACCTAGCCACCCAATACTTGGAAGAATAAACTGGTCAATAAACTGTTATTGCAGCACATATTAGCACTGTAATACAGTCCAAACACTGCCCATTTATCCTCAAACCCAGTCAAGAATGCATTCTACAGAAATCATAATGCTGACTGTATGGCACCATGGAAACCCAATCATAGAATCACAAAACATAATGCAGAAAACTAAGAGCAAACTCTCAAACAATCTTCATTGTCACATCACAACACTCCAAAAGAACATTAAAGAAGACCCATTACAAATAAGATTTCAACTGAACATCCATCTAATGCAGCTATAGGTCTGTACGGCCCTGATTAGTACGGCTAACACACAGCTCCTTCAAACAGCATTAAAAACCAATGAAATCAGTCTTTAAAGTGGCGCCCAATTCATTCAAATACATCCCAAACAACCTTGAGTCAATTATCATCAACAATAATTTATTCTCAAAATCATTCCAACTTGCATTGTACGGCCATCATAGTACGGATTCCTCCTAATAAATCCAATCTGCACTAAAACTCATTGAAAACATGCTGAAGAGAAACGCCAATGCCATACAATCACTATACAAACAATCTTAGCAAGCAAAATTACAACAACAATTCCTTATCAAAATCTTCACAAACTTGCATAGTACGACCATGATGTACGGCCAGGCAGGAAACTCTCACAACAATATAAAGATATAAATCCAAACTACACACTTTAATATCCAAACTGCATTCCAACTTTACAAATATGGATTACAATGCAATCACAACAAAATCTATCAATCTCTGATCAACTCCATGGCAAACTCTGTATGAGCTTGCTCTCAATCCACCTTCAGCACAATGGTGATCCCTGTATGAAATCACTCCAAACTTCAAGAGGGTTTTCGTCCTCAAGAGAATATGGAAGAACACTCCGGTTCAATCCAGCAGAATAACAATATCAAAACCAAGCATAACCCTTCCAAATGAGAGCTCATTCTCTTTTATAAGGCACTGGAGGAGTTACAAAGGAAATGAATTATTTCTTGAAAATACTAACATTTTCCTTCTAACTTAACTTATTTCTTTTTTCCTCCACTTAAGTGCTCACTTTTATGTGCCTACATAAAAGAATATGTTTTCCCCTTTCAAATGAGCTATAACACTTAATAATATTTTAATTATTTTTCACCCTTAGGAACTTAAGTGAAAAATATAATTAAAATAGCTCATTAAATATTAAATTTTGCGGGAAATCCCAAACGGCCTCTGAATGCCAAATAAACTGAACCAATATGCTCTGTAAGGTTTGAGATGAGCAACGATGCCTTCTTGATGACTTTCCAAAAATAGAAAATTCCTCCAAGAATCTTGGAGAGCAAATTAGAAGCCCAATCAAACTTCAGAAACCAACACTATTACCCGGGACATCAACTGAGCTCAAAGCCATGAGAAATAATCCATTTACACAAGGAAAACCCAAATAATTGTTCTGCAGACTGAATCAAGACCACTCCAAAAACATTGGAGTTCTTCACAAACATGTCGGATAGCCTCCAAGAGACTAGGAACAAGCACAAAACTCACAATATTCAATGCGCCAAAAATGGAACATTACAATCCTCCCTACTCAAGATTGCTTGTCCTCAAGCAATTCATGCTATCCAACCAAGAAATCTGCATGATTAACAATAATATGCCTGGATCCCAAATCAATCTAAAGAATGCTTCACATTGCTTCTGTTGCATCTCTCTGATATATCTGTGAACTGCACAACAGACACTTTGTATAATCATCTGAAACATTCTTCCAATTGTACAACTTGCTGGATACCAAACATCATTAACTCCATAAATGAAAGAGTTAGCAATCCTCAAGACAATCATCCAACACGAAACAACTACTGGGAACCAAAAATTGTAATGTCCCTCCGAGGAAGAACATAACTCAACTTGATAACAAGCTGAAAACAATTCAGAACAGCCATGAAGCAGCTGATTCTCACTCTCCAAAAGAGCATTAATAACTGCAACACTTGTTCCTTTCAACTGAAAACTTCTGTCATCTTCCCATAAAAGGCTAAAAGCATCAAAAAGTTCAATCTCATGGCTACTTAAGTCTGAGATAATCTCATGAAAATCAGATTTCAATGATCTCAAAATGGGATAGCAACAATAAAACTGAAATCTTTTGAGAACAATAAGAAATTTAGGCCATCTACAATCAGAATAAGTCAAGGTTATGACCAAAATTTCTCTCCAATCAATCATTATGTATGCAAATGAACATTTATGATGGCTAATTAGATGAAGGACAGCAGCTTCATGACATAAATTTGACTCCAAATTCATCCATAAAACAATCTTACCAACACCACTATCCTGCAAGGAATCTTGCAAATAAACTCCATTGCAAAAGTAAGCCATCATTGAATCTAATCCCTTGCATACCTGAACCTTATGCCCATTTTCAACAACTGTTGAAAACTTCCAGTTGAAGAAGTTTTTGTACAAATGAACATCATATGAGTGCATTTCACCCGGATCCCATATTCTGTTACTATCCTCCTCCGTGCTACTCACATTAGAATGGTTCTCGTCATTCAACATGAGGAGAAGATTATCATGAGTTAACTCAACCTTCATCATAAAAAGAGTATTATCAAATGATTGGAAATTGGTTTCACCTTCATGTTCAAACAATTCATCAATTGACTCCCACTCCGCATTTGCATACTTAGGAGGTTGTCCTAAGTCAAAATCGCCTTGGAGCAAACCAAGCTCTTCAGTCTCCAGCTTGCTTTCATTGGCTCTAGCAACTCCTACTTGCTCCATGAATTGATGGACATCAACAAGCTGATTTTCAGCTTTTAAGAGAGCCATTTGGGTACTCTCTAAAGAATCCATAGTTGTTTTAAGCTTAAATGTAAGCTTATCAATTTCAGCATCTCGTCCCTTTAATGCATCACATATTCGACCAGTAAATTCAAGGACATAATCTCTATCAAGAAGCAGCTTCAAAAAATCAGATTTCAATGCTTCTAATGCCTCTTTGACCACACTCCAATCTTCAAGTGAAGATCCTCTTTCCTTGCCTATTTGTCTCCTTTCAACTTGAGCTCTCCAAATGTGATCTTCAACAAACTTATGTGAGCTATCCAAATGTGTTAGAATTTGCACAACCTTATCTTCGGTGACTAACAATTGATTCTTCAAATTCAAATCAGCTACACACAATAAATTTTCTGTCATATCCTTAGAAGCATGATCCTTGAAATCAGTAGCTTTAAAGTTATCCTCTTCATAGCTACTTTGACTACAAGAAGTAGCATCACATAAATTCAATGTTGAGCCAACCTTTGAGGCTGATCCAAATCTTCCAACAAACTCTTCATCAACATGCTTATCAACTAACTCGTCTACAAGGATACTAAGTTCTTCAAATTGCATAGGAGTTGAATCTTCTTCCTCATCACTTAGATCAAATGAAATGGCAGTCTCATAATCAAACATTGAATCATCACCAATGGCTGATTTAAAGTCTTCATCAACACATTCTTCGTCAAGGATCTTTGAAGAATCTAACTGCTCTTCTCTTTGCATGGAACAATCCCATTCATAATCAAGACTTCCATCACTAGAATGGTGGAAATGCTCTTCATTAGGTGCTGTTCTGAAATTTGCAGCAACCTCAAACTTTTTATCTTTTGTGATTTCATTGTCTCCCATGTCCTCAACAAGACACATTGCTTCAATCCTCTCAGGCTCACTTGTAAAGTCACCGGAAAGCAATCTATCGATCATCTTCATCTCCTCAAATGTAGTGGCATCTTCAGCATCTTCATCAAATGAAGGACTTGCTAAGTCCAACACTTTAGGCTCCTCATCAAAGCAAGGCTCAGTTTTACTAATTTCTGTTGTAGACTTCTCCAATTCAGCAAACTCCTCTATGCATGTCTCATGTTTTGTGACTCTGTCTTCATCATACAGAGGCTTAGACTCATTTCTTTCAACTGACAAGTCTTCATCTTCACCATTTTCAGATTTCACATCATTCAGAAAGGAAGAACATGTGGTGAAGGTTGCTGATTCATCTTCTTTTTTCTTGCATCGGTGGTTAGGCTCCCAAGCATCTTTGCATAGGAAGCAAAGATTTCTTCTTCTAAGTTCATTTTTGCTGAACTCTTTCTTCCCCGAAATAGGCGGCTTCTTGTTCGGTGGGCTGGAAAGTGAATACTTAGAAAAGTTCTTGGTCCTTGCCTTTGAAGTAGTTAACTCAAGCTTGCACAAGGACATTTCCTTCGTCTCCTCTTCATTCCTTATCTTCTGAATGTATTCTATAAATCCTTTTTTATCTAGATTACCCTCTTTGATGATTTCCAAGAAAGCATTCCAAGGGAGTTGTTGCTTACAATCATCTAGTAGATCTTCGTACTCATCAATAATCTTAGTGGCCTCATGATGATACTTCCTTCGATCCAATTTCTCTTGAACAACTCTTTCTAATTCATCCAAAACCTCTGTCTCACTTCTTTTCTGCATAAGAGATGCCATGATCTCTCAACACTGCTCAAAATCTTTCAACTGCCCAACTCTGAACACTCATGCAAGTGCTGATCACTCACAAGCAATGCTAAAAACTGACTTGCTCAACTGAAAGATCTGCAACAAATTAGTTTCCCAACAGGCTGGCAAGAACATACCAGCTCTGATACCACTGTAATATACAACCCCAAATTTTTTTCCAAAATATAGAACAATGATAAATAGTGTTAGCACAATTAAACTCCTCCACACTTCTGATCACCAAGATCCCAAATTGGGCGAGGTGAGAGCATATTGTGCTTTGGACTATAAATTAAAACATTGTGCAACAAGTAAACATTCATCCGCATATGCAGACATCCACAAACTGTGGGGATTCACCACTTTATCAATGGGTATAAATATGCATGAAAGCTTACAAAATCATCCACTTATACACTAGGAACTCACCACTTTTCAGTGGGTAGGTAGAAGAAAGAAAAGAAGAGTTCAATTACTCCACACTGGGGGATAAACCTTCCAGGGGTACTTTAATGAGTTTGCATGTAAGAAAGATTATTACATTGCTTAAGAAATGCAACTCCATAATCAAAAGTAGAGATAGAGTTATAATAAAATGCCAAGAGGAAGATATGAATCACAAGGTTCACCTACACATACCCAAGTTAAGCCAATCCTTGATTTCTGTTATATCAGTAAGAGCTGAGCATGTATATTGCTGTTGCAGATTAACTCTGGATCTTTTTCCTTTGGTGTTGGAACTGCCAACCCTGTCATGCATCACAATCACCAATAGATAGGAGATACAACCATTCCATAAACTGACATTGCAGCCATATTAACTCTGAATCAAACCCAACACTGCCTTATTCAATGATACGGCCATCCTTGTCTTAGAACCTAGCCACCCAATACTTGGAAGAATAAACTGGTCAATAAACTGTTATTGCAGCACATATTAGCACTGTAATACAGTCCAAACACTGCCCATTTATCCTCAAACCCAGTCAAGAATGCATTCTACAGAAATCATAATGCTGACTGTACGGCACCATGGAAACCCAATCATGGAATCACAAAACATAATGCAGAAAACTAAGAGCAAACTCTCAAACAATCTTCATTGTCACATCACAACACTCCAAAAGAACATTAAAGAAGACCCATTACAAATAAGATTTCAACTGAACATCCATTTAATGCAGCTACAGGTCTGTACGGCCCTGATTAGTACGGCTAACACACAGCTCCTTCAAACAGCATTAAAAACCAATGAAATCAATCTTTAAAGTGGCGCCCAATTCATTCAAATACATCCCAAACAACCTTGAGTCAATTATCATCAACAATAATTTATTCTCAAAATCATTCCAACTTGCATTGTACGGCCATCATAGTACGGATTCCTCCTAATAAATCCAATCTGCACTAAAACTCATTGAAAACATGTTGAAGAGAAACGCCAATGCCATACAATCACTATACAAACAATCTTAGCAAGCAAAATAACAACAACAATTCCTTATCAAAATCTTCACAAACTTGCATAGTACGGCCATGATGTACGGCCAGGCAGGAAACTCTCACAACAATATAAAGATATAAATCCAAACTACACACTTTAATATCCAAACTGCATTCCAACTTTACAAAAATGGATTACAATGCAATCACAAAAAAATCTATCAATCTCTGATCAACTCCATGGCAAACTCTGTATGAGCTTGCTCTCAATCCACCTTCAGCACAATGGTGATCCCTGTATGAAATCACTCCAAACTTCAAGAGGGTTTTCGTCCTCAAGAGAATATGGAAGAACACTGCGGTTCAATCCAGCAGAATAACAATATCAAAACCAAGCATAACCCTTCCAAATGAGAGCTCATTCTCTTTTATAAGGCACTGGAGGAGTTACAAAAGAAATGAATTATTTCTTGAAAATAATAACATTTTCCTTCTAACTTAATTTATTTCTTTTTTCCTCCACTTAAGTGCTCACTTTTATGTGCCTACATAAAAGAATATGTTTTCCCCTTTCAAATGAGCTATAACACTTAATAATATTTTAATTATTTTTCACCCTTAGGAACTTAAGTGAAAAATATAATTAAAATAGCTCATTAAATATTAAATTTTGCGGGAAATCCCAAACGGCCTCCGAATGCCAAATAAACTGAACCAATATGCTCCGTAAGGTTTGGGAGGACCAACGATGCCTTCTGGATGACTTTCCAAAAATAGAAAATTCCTCCAAGAATCTTGGAGAGCAAATTAGAAGCCCGATCAAACTTCAGAAACCAACACTGTTACCTGGGACATCAACTGAGCTCAAAGCCATGAGAAATAATCCATTTACACAAGGAAAACCCAAATAATTGTTCTGCAGACTGAATCAAGACCACTCCAAAAACATTGGAGTTCTTCACAAACATGTCGGATAGCCTCCAAGAGACTAGGAACAAGCACAAAACTCACAATATTCAATGCGCCAAAAATGGAACATTACAATTTCCTCCTTCTTGGGGACGGAAACCCACTCGAAGAAGATCAATTTCGGTAGTGAGATATCTACCCTAGCTAGTAATGGTGGTTTCTGAACCAATGGAGCTGAACCGATGTTGAGGATTTTGCAAAGTTTTGGATTGGATATCATTAGCCTTTCATTTGTTAAGTTGAATAGATGATACTGTTAGCATTTTGTTGATGTTTGTTGAAGTCTTTATAATCATCCATGCTGGTCCATACATTCTCCTGGCCGTACTGGCAGATTGAAGTTTTGAAAGAAATAAAATATTGAAGTGAGCTTTGGGTTTCTATCTTATTGCAATATCATTGTCTATCCTATGCATCACTTTCCATGGTGATTTTGAAGGAATTAAAGTAGTGTCTAATTTTCTTTGTGCGATCGTACCTTTGAATGGGCCGTACATGCTGAAAATTCATGGTAATCGATCTGAAATGTTAAGACTTTCTTGGCATTTTTCTGTGATTGCAATTTGATTTGTATGCTCGGATAATCATCTTGGATCATTTTGATATACCTTAGACTTGATTTTGAAATTGTTCCAAACTCTTTCATACCTTGCACAGCCGTACAGCTGATAGTTCATTTTGGAGATTGCCATTGATATTGAAGTTTGAATGCTCAAAGCAATTGCCGGTCTTTTGTATGGATAAATCGATGCATTTAAGACAAATTTTAGGAGTTCTAAAGTAGTAAATAAGTTATGGTGATCATCCATACCATGGGAGGCCGTACATGCTGAAACTCACATTGAAGCTGATCAGAATTTATTCTTGTTCTTTTTGCATTCTATTTTGGTTGCATTATGATTGGAAGGCTGAGGCGATTCCATTGAGGTTCTTTCTGCAGTGACTGGTGAAGTTAAAAGTCTGAGGTTGACTGCCGTACCATATGCATTGTACGGCTCTGTCCTGAATGTTTTTGTTGCTGTGGGTTGTATTGATAATATTTCAATGAATGGACTGCTCAGAACTAATATTGGGATCGGATTAAATAGTGTTGCATCAAAGTTTGGGCTTCTAGTGGGGTGTATTGATTTATGTGTTTTTTAGATGCTCTCATGGCTGCCGTATAGTGTCATATCAGTCAGCAAATATAGGTTTAATCACTGTTTAAATCACTGTTGTGTCATGTGCATTCAGTCCATAGGGAGATGCATATACAAGTTTCTTAGATGTTGTAAAAGGGAAGAGAGTTATATCATATTGTGAAGCATCATATGTTGAATACTCTTTATGCAGGGGCAAACTGAGATAATATCCTCTGAGTTGCACCAATGAGGATCAACAGTATATTGATATTGGTGCCATCTAAACTTCAAGTTTCTGCAGGGTATTATCCTCTTTCTCTTACAAGGATTCTTATCATATTCCAAATCAAGACTGTTGGCCAGCATTGTACTTGCTATAATTGTAATCTTTCATTTTTGAATCACATTAAGTCCCCTGGATGGTTTACTGCCAGTGTGGAAGGAAAGAACATTTCAAACACAATGTAACCCCTAGATGGTTCTACCGCCAGTGAGGATAAAAAACTCTTTTTCTTTCTTTCTACCCACTAGACAAGTGGTGAATTCCCACTGAACATGTGGATGACTTTGTAATCTTTTCATGCTCATTTCATACCCACTGATGAAGTGGTGAATCCCCACAATATGTGGATGCCCGCCACAGCGGAAGAAGTGTCTTTCTTTGTAAGATACCCAACTAATTCTACCAAAATTTTTCCTTACTTAGACAATTTTTACTTGCTATCAACTCATCAACTATTTCAACAACACAAAGATATATATCAAAGATAACTAATTGAATGAATCAACCTTTAGCTGGGTACTTGTTTTATTACTTGATTCAATCAACTCACAATGTCTTATTACATGAGTAATGCTTTCAATGGCATGAAGTTACACTTTATTTCAAATGGAATTACAAAGCAGGCCTTGGAGCCTTGATGATTACAATGGGCGCCTATACTTATCGACTCGATTGAACTCAACGATGTCAACTGAATGTCAACACCTCACAGTACAACAAGAGAGCATCACCTTGTCAGTTGAGGGAGCATCACCCCAACACTTGAAACTCGCAGGCCTCAAGATTACAAGCTCAACAGCTTTGCAGAGAGAATTTTGTCAAATGCATAGATCGCAAATGAATGAGAAGGCTCCTCCTTTTATAGGCCTTCCAAAGGCAATGAAGGCACCTTTTTCAATGCACCAAGAGGAACCAAGGCACGTTTCCCAAGAAGCATATCCAAGGGAATATTCCGTCTGATGACTCATTCTGAGTTGGCAAACTTACCCAAAGACCTAGACACGGATCCCGAGGACATCCTGTTGACCAATGAAAGCTCAGGTAGATGCAACGACCTTATCTTCTGACTAGGCGCCCATTTGGAGTAGTAGGATCATGGAATGGCGCCCAATGTGACCTAGGCGCCCAACTGAGGTAGCAGAGGCCTGAATATGCGCCTTGAAGAATTTGATGACTCCATGCAAACTTAGAACTTTAGCAAAGATCTTTTGGATCCTAGGCGCTATCTCCTGATGGAGCGCCTTGTTTCAACACAGGTCTTGGGGACTAGCAACTATCTTAGGCGCACATCTGCATAATTCACACTTTCAAACACTTGAAATCTAGCGCCCTCATCTGAAGTATTACATCTTGTTTGAGTCTTCTATAGCGCCTTAGGAAGAGAATGATTTTGCTTTGCTACAAGTCACAACTGGATCAAAATTATTATCTTCTCTTAAGCGCCTTTCACTATGAATGGATTGAAACCTCTTTCTTAGCTAGGCGCATTCTGGAGGTGAAGCAGGAAGTGCGCCTTGCATGCATGGTTGTTTTCTCTGTCAAGTCTTCAAGTCTTGTTGTCTTGGAAGGTAAAATACCTCATCCTGGAGTGAGCGCCTTACTTCACATGTTCACTCTTCATCTTTTAACTCACTCTGTAACTAGGCGCCAGAGCTGAGGTCTTCAGTCAGAATGTGCGCCTAGAGCCTTCTAGGCCAATTTCATCCCAGATTGGCAGGATATGAAGCTTCTTGAAGTTGAAAGTATCTTCACCAATCAATGTGCTACTCATTCAACCTATTGAATCTCCTGTTCTTGCTTGGGCGCACATTTGGTCTAGGCATCATGGAGTTTGCGCCTAGGCATGGAAACCTCATATACTTGTCCAATCTTCATCATTAAGCTAGGCGCTCTATTGAAGGAGTTTAGCTATGTTGAGCGCCCTATCTCAAAACCATTATTGAGTGCCAGAAGTAACCTAAATAGCTAGGCGCTCATTGACAGGTTGCTAGAGGAAAAGTGCGCCTAGATAACAAGATGTCATTACTTGGTCACTTCATCTTTCCACTTGATCTTATTGACGGTGAGGCTTCAATCTTGAAGGAGTTCATCACTTGTTTGAAGTGCAATAGAGTCTAGGCGAACTATTGGGAATTTGGTGGAGAAATTGGCGCCTAGATGCATTAAGACTCCTCTTTGCATGGACTACTCACTTCATCCACTCCTGTTGATCCAATCAACCATCCCAACTCAAACACCCATGTTTTTATCCTGGATTTGCACCTTATGAGGACTAGGCGCACTTTGAGGGTTATCAGAGCTAGGAAGTGCGCCTAACTCACTTGGACTTCTTCAATGATCCCAAACTCAAGTTTGATGAGTCAATTCGCCCAATTGATGTTCAACACATCCAAAGATGACTCCATCCTCTTGATTATTGCTTTCAAAATCCAAGGCGCATTTTTGGAGTGTAACTGTAGGAATGAGCGCCCTATACTTGACTTAGTGGATTATGACTTGAAACTCCTTGATTGTACCTGCAAAATGACACACAGAGTTAGTCAAAACCCATTTCATTCCCTTATCATTCGGAATTAGCCTCCGGGAATGAGGAGTAGGCTAATCCATTCATCACTTGGTGCTCAAGCCGGAAATGGGGACATGACATTCTTTCTTACATACTTTAAATTGTAAGCCAAAATCACCGTATACTCTCACCTTGCCCATTCTGGGATCTGGGTGATCAGAAAGTGTGAGGCCTTCAGTTGGTTGATGCATTGGAGCTAACATTGTCATATCATTGTGTGTGATTTTGAAAAAAATTGGGGTAGCATCTTACAGTGGTATCAGAGCTCTTAGTTATCCTGCCAGCCTGTTGGGTAACTGATCTTGTTGCAGTTTATCAAAGCTAGATCAGATTTTCAGTTGGGCAACATGGCTTTTGTTTGTGAGCCTTTAAAAGTTTTGTTGAAATGAGTGGAGCAAAACCAGTTTTCCATTGAAGAGGGATTTGAAAGATGGTGCAAAGAACAAGAAGCCATCTCAGATTTACAAGAGAAGCTGGAGATTGTTGATAGGAAGCTTGAATGTTTACCTCGGGCTAAAGAAGTTCTTCTTAGCATCTTGGATGAAGCAGAAGGTTGTCTGTGTAAGGTTGGCCAATCACCTTCTCAGGCAGTGCGTAAAGCTTTGGCTCCTTTGGTGTGTTCGTTGGTCAAGCCAGAGTTGATGAGACATCATGACGAAGAGATAAGGCTTGCAGCTGTCACTTGCATTAGTGAAGTTGCAAGGATTTCAGCTCCTAAGGCACCCTATGATGATGATACTATGAAATTCATATTTCAGCTAATGGTGAAGAGTTTCCAAGGGCTGCATGATGTAAAAAGTCCTACCTTTGGTCAAAGGGTGAAAATCTTGGAAATTATGGCAAAAGATTAAGTTATTTGATGATGGATTTAAGGTGCAATGAATTGATCCTCCTGATGTTTGAATACTTCATTTCTGGAATCAGGAAACGTCATTCAGATAAGGTGAAAAAAAGTATGCTCAACATCATGTCCCTGATTTTAGATGAAGGTGATGAGGTTTGCCCACAGTTGCAATTAGATTTGTTGGTCATTTGGAGGAAAGAACAACATGTATCCTCTGCAGCATATGATTTCACATCAAAACTAATGGAGCTGAAGATTGAGAAGTTCAAGGATCAGCTAACTGCAAAAGAGTTAATCTCTTTTGGTATACAAGTTCCTCATTCTCTGCAAGTGGATAGCATGTCTTTAACAAATAAATCCGCTGAGTGGGATGATGAGTCTTCATGTGGAGTAATGGATATTCACAAAGCTGAAAGTCCTATGGCAAGTGTAGTGGAAGTGTGTTGGAGTTTCCTTGATGAAGTCAATGAAGACCTGAAAGATGAAAGAATGGGCTTTGCAAGCCCTAAATTTGATGAGGAGCTTAATGACTATGAGGATGTCAGTTCTCTAGAAACAGAAGTAAGAATGATTGATGGGATGTTAGAAGGAAAATTATCAAGTGAACCTAAGATTGTTGCAGCTGAGTGTCTTGAAGGGTTTGAAAAAAGTAAAGTTGCAGCAGTTAAGGAATTTGAAGCTGCTGAGACTTCTGGGACAGCACTAAACATGGAGCATCCATATCAATCTAGTAATAGCAATTCCATTTTTGAGTGGGATTTTCCCATACGAGAACCACAGTTTGACTTCTCAGATGACTCAAAAGAAGAGCATGTTAATGATATGGATAGCAATGGTATGGATTCTTTGGATGATTATATTGCGTCTTCACCAACACATGATGAAAAAATCAGACTATGGCAGCCAAGGACAGTTGGAACAAAAGTCCTTAGTTTGGGAAGTCTTGCAAGATCAAATGGTGATGAAGGAAGATACAGCAATTCAAGCATTGTCAAGACTGGATAGCATTCACAAACACCTAGAAGACCTCATTTGGACAGCCCAAAAAGAGGGAAGACAAAAAGGAATGGGACATGGTATCTCTCATACACATTTACACCCTTTCAAAGAAGCTTTGGAGTTGAGAAAAGAAGACTATTTACAATTCGTTGGAGATAGAGATAGAGCTATCCAATTTGTGAAAAATCAAGATAGAGAGATTATTGATCGTTGTCTACTTTTGAGTAGGCAAAATCACTCCTTGCATAATTCAGAAAATCAGTCCTTTATAACAGCTATTCCTAGGCTACAAAATGACAAGGCAAATGGAGTAGGAGTTGAAGTAGTTGAGGAGAGGATTGAGGAATCATATAATGAGGAACCTTGCAAGCTTATGACATTCAGTGATGAAGACTTCTTTGAGATACTTCCCAGCCAAATCATTGGGGAAGAAGATGAGACAAATCAAGACTCAATGGTGTTTGAGGACTACAATGTAGGCATTAAAGAGGATTCCAAAGTTCTGATTTGGGACAGCGATATTCTTCTTCATTCTTATGAGATTGCTACTCTTACACTTGGAGAAATGAAGGAAGAAGAGTCTGCAAGTGTTGGCACTCAAAGTACAAGTGCTAAATATGAATATTTCAAAGATGATGCTCTTGTGAAGCTTGAAGACATATCACACGAATATGACAGGTATTCTGAATTTTATAACAGCAGTCATATTTTTTCAATCCATCATGAGGTAACAAGTTCACATAAGGATGATAGTACCATAGAGTTTCCTCTAGATGGCTCTCAAATATTGGGTGTTACAAATGGAATTTGTGAGGTGAATTCAAGTCATAAGAATTCTGATTTTGTATATCAGACTTAGGATGATGTTGAAAGGACACAAATTTGGTGTGATATATGGTCACAAAGGACCAAGGAGGCTAAGCTTGTAGCTGCCCATGCAAGATTGCATCTTCAGCAAGTCAAAGAACAAGTTTATCGTTTAGATCAAGCAAGACAACAAAGGGAGGCTTATCTTAGATCTCTTTTTCTCATGAATGATGCTGAATGTGTCATGAACAAGTCTCTTATGACAGCCAAACCCAATGAACAAATGAATTCATATGAATAAGAAATTTCATGTTGTTCACATGTTTGTATTAATGAGATTGATGATACATATCATTTGGATGGTTTAGTGATGACATCAAGCAAGATGGAACAATGGATAGATGAGGATAATTCTAAAATTTCAGCTGATGTTAGTCATTTGTTTGATAATGTTGTTGATCATATTGATGACACCCCTAGTGGACCAGCCATTCAGGAGTTGTCTTTGGTGGGAGTTGAAGGCATCCATAACTCATCTTTGGCTATGTCACCAATTGATTATGATAGGGCAGCTTTTTATTTGTTGATTGGTGACTTCATTTTCTTTGATTCGTCATAGGTAAGTAGCTGTATTACTTGGAATTCCATTGCACTTTCAGATTTTTCATGGTCTACACCAGCCATTCAGCTGCTTGGGAGTGTGTGAAGGCATGTTTATTTGATGGACATTGAGTATTGGATGGATTTCCTTGGTATGTATGGGCATGTTGACACCCATGATTTCATTTTTGTTGCTGGCCTGAGTTACAACAACGGCAATTGGTGGCTTATAAAGTTGATCTATGTGCATATGGAAGTTGGTTTTCACATCTTTTTTATGGTCTACTCATACGGATGGATGATATATGATGATTGGGTCAGGGTAGATATCTATCTCTATTTCTATAGCCGGATGGACAGGTTGATATGGGATCCAAGTGCAGTTAATTTCCACTCTGGCATCAGGTGCTATGGCAGCGTGGCGGATTGCAGTTGCGGATTGCTTGAGGACAAGCAATCTTTGGGAAGGGAGGACTGTAATGTCCCCAATTTTCCTACGCCTACGGAATAATAATTATTTTAATTATTTAATGTTACCTGGCAAAAAGGTGCTAAGTTTAAAGGGTAATATTAAATAATTATATTAAAAGGTTATAAAGTGACTTATTTTAATGCCAATCAATAAAGTCACTTTATAATATTAAGTTAAGTATTTTAGGCAGGGAAAATTAAAAAGGTCCTTTAAGAGACGTAATGTGAAGAGTCAAAGAAAATAATATTATATTCCTCTCAAAAGGTTATAAAATGACATTGAGAGCTCATTTGGAGGTATGCTTGGAATTTGTATTGTTATTCTGTTGGATTGAACCTGCGTGTTCTTCTTTATTTCCTCCTTGTGGACGGAAACCCACTCGAAGAAGATCAGTTTCAGTAGTGAGATATCTACCCTAGTTGGTAATGGTCATTTCTACTTCAGGAAACCAATGGAGCTGAACCAGTGTTGAGGATTTTGCGAAGTTTTGGATTGGATATCATTAGCCTTTCATTTATTAAGTTGAATAGATGATACTGTTAGCATTTTGTTGATGTTTGTTGAAGTCTTTATAATCATCCATGCTGGTCCGTACATTCTCCTGGCCGTACTGGCAGATTGAAGTTTTGAAAGAAATAAAATATTGAAGTGAGCTTTGGGTTTCTATCTTATTGCAATATCATTGTCTATCCTATGCATCACTTTCCATGGTGATTTTGAAGGAATTAAAGTAGTGTCTAATTTTTTTTGTGCACCCGTACCTTTGAATGGGTCGTACATGCTGAAAATTCATGGTAATCGATCTGAAATGTTAAGACTTTCTTGGCATTTTTCTGTGATTGCAATTTGATTTGTATGCTCAGATAATCATCTTGGATCATTTTGATATACCTTAGACTTGATTTTGAAATTGTTCCAAACTCTTTCATACCTTGCATAGCCGTACAGCTGATAGTTCATTTTGGAGATTGCCATTGATATTGAAGTTTGAATGCTCTAAGCAATTGCTGGTCTTTTTGTATGGCTAAATCGATGCATTTAAGACAAATATGAGGAGTTCTAAAGTAGTAAATAAGTTATGGTGATCATCCATACCATGGGAGGCCGTACATGCTGAAACTCACGTTGAAGCTGATCAGAATTTATTCTTGTTCTTTTTGCATTCTATTTTGGTTGCATTATGATTGGAAGGCTGAGGCAATTCCATTGAGGTTCTTTCTGCAGTGACTGGTGAAGTTAAAAGTCTGAGGTTGACTGCCGTACCATATGCATTGTACGGCTCTGTCCTGAATGTTTTTGTTGCTGTGGGTTGTATTGATAATATTTCAATGAATGGACTGCTCAGAACTGATATTGGGATCAAATTAAATAGTGTTGCATCAGAGTTTGGGCTTCTAGTGGGGTGCATTGATTTATGTGTTTTTTAGATGCTCTCATGGCTGCCGTATAGTGTCATATCAGTCAGCAAATATAGGTTTAATCACTGTTGTGTCATGTGCATTCAGTCCATAGGGAGATGTATATACAAGTTTCTTAGATGTAAAAGGGAAGAGAGTTATATCATGTTGTCAAGCATCATATGTTGAAGACTCTTTATGCAGGGGCAGACTGAGTTAATATCCTCTGAGTTGCAGCAGTGAGGATCAACAGTATATTGATATTGGTGCCATCTAAACTTCAAGTTTCTATAGGGTATTATCCTCTTTCTCTTACAAGGATTCTTATCATATTCCAAATCAAGACTATTGGCCAGCATTGTACTTGCTATAATTCTAATCTTTTATTTTGAATCACATTAAGTCCCCTGGATGGTTTACCGCCAGTGTGGAAGGAAAGAACATTTCAAACACATTGTAACCCCTGGATGGTTCTACCGCCAGTGAGGATAAAGAACTCTTTTTCTTTCTTTCTACCCACTGGACAAGTGGTGAATTCCCACTGAACAAGTGGATGACTTTGTAATCTTTTCATGCTCATTTCATACCCACTGATGAAGTGGTGAATCCCCACGATATGTGGATGCCCGCCGCAACGGAAGAAGTGTCTTTCTTTCTTACATACTTTAAATTGTAAGCCAAAATCACCGTATGCCCTCACCTTGCCCATTTTGGGATCTGGGTGATCAGAAAGTGTGAGGCCTTCAGTTGGTTGATGCATTTGAGCTAACATTGTCATATCATTGTGTGTGATTTTGAAAAAATTTGGGGTAGCATCTTACAACTTGTGGTTAACGGTCCTGCTATAATGTCCCCTTCTAGTAAGCCAAAATTTTCCTTAACCTTGCACAAAATTTCAGCTTACAAAAGAGAACATTAATATTCAATTCTTCTTTACATATTTAGAGTTAATAACTAAGTATCAAAATCATATATTTTTCACAATTGTATTTAAGGCTTACAATCTTTAATTATAATCAAATACATTTCATCTCTATACTTATAGTTATGATTCATATGAAGTTCATAAATTTCATATTCATATTCTTTCTCTCATCGTTCCCATGCATAATCTAAAGAGAGTTCTTGGTTAGCCCTATCATTAATCAACCTTGTCTTCCACATGAGCATGGTTTGTTAAGGCGTTAACCATCCCACACGGAGGCCCAAAAGTTTCTCCCAACACCCGGGGTCCTTCACCATTTGGCTCAATGGAACTTCACGCAACACCCGGCATTCTTCATCCCATTGAGAGTCACCAACCGTCAGGTACATTTATTATGAGCTCATAATACCACAGGCCCAAGAGCTTCACTCACACCCGGGGTTCTTCGCCTCTTGACTCAAGGGACTTCACACACACCCGGTGTTCTTCATCCACTTGAGGGTCACCTAGGTCCAATTTTACATCCTTAACTTAACCCCATACTCATGGGTTGATTAAAGTGATTAAGGATGAGGCTTGAACATCCTTTTGATTACATCATGAGTTCGTGAGCCACAATTTTATCAATTTGAAATCTTTACATCTCTATTCTTGTTCTTTCATGGAACCTCAATTTATTCTTATTTATAGCCTCATACTAGGCTTCATTGATAATTCATTCTATGCTTATTTTTGAAATATAAATGGTTTCATTGCCTTAGATTCATATTATTATCATATAGTTTATATCACATTATTATCATATAGTTTATATCATTCATATTTACTTTCAAGCATGAGACAATTAACCAATACCTTATTTCACTACTAATCATAATTCATTTATTTCTGCCTTAATTATATTATTCTAGCATTATATTTCTCATTCATAATCATGAAATGCTATTTACCTATTGACATATCTTTATTTATTTAATTTCATTCCTTTCTAAATTCATTATTTACCTTATACAATATATACTGAAATATTACTAACATATATTATACTTTATATTTAATTACTTAATGAACAGCGTACCTGTGATAGTTGCAGACTTACCTTGGCTGCCCCCGTGTCTTCCTTGTGATATCTTCTTGCTGCATCTTTGATGAATTCTAATGTTGTTGCTTTTTTATTGCCTTTATTGACTTCATAGCTATTTATTTATTTCTTTTTATTACTTCTTTCTTCCTATTATGATTTCACCTTTATTTATTTCCCTTTCAAGGGATATGTTCGAAGAGGTATGTCTCTTATTATTTTTATTACTTTATATTAATTCCCTTTTGTGGTAAAAGTAGTTCTAACCATACCTAACTCCGTTATCATAAGAGGATAGGTTAAAAGATGTTTATTTATTTTAATTATATTTACATTATATCATTTATATTATAATAAATGATATATGATATATTTTATATTATTTATACTATATCATTTATATCATAATAAATGATATATGATTTATATTATATTATTTGTATTTATATTATAATGTAAGATAATTATAAGAATATTCGTATTTATATTATTAGATATATTTATATATATTGTTATTTTATAATATGGATATTATATTTTAATTATAATAAAATATTCATACAATAATATTATTTATTAAATAATATATAATGTATGTAATTATTTCTATTATCCCAAATAATATTTTACAAGCCATCTTTATCATGTTCAAATCTTTACTTTAACAGTGTCTTGATATGGGGACATGACATCTGCATTCTTGTTCCTTCAGCGACATAGGCAGAGCACATGGAGAAGGAGCAGGGTTTCTGAATTTGGGGAATGGAGCCGAATTGAATTCGAGTGTGTATGGCTAGTTGTGCTTCATTGCTAGCTACCGGAGGTCACTTTGCATATCATTCTTCATATTCTTGTTGGGAGATGCAGCCACAAGTTGAGGAGTAGCGTGATCACAGAACACTTGATTGGATGGAGATACTTATCACTTGACAGTATTTTGCAGGATACAGGTTTGCAATTGCTTGTGGGCAAGCAATTCTGGGAAGGCAAGACTGTCATGTCCCCATTTTCAGAGTGATCACTTAGTGGAGTTGCTAGCTTATTTACATTCCCGTAGGCTTAGCCGGAGGGCTCAGGGAATGACCTATTTGGCGAGTTTTCATACTTAGCCAAATTTGTAGGGCAAAATGATTATGGAAGATGACTTGGCATAATTTTGTGGTATTTTTGATGAAGTCAACACTAATGAAATAATTTGCCCTAAGCTGGAGCTGTAAGAACCCTGTCTAATTCTGTCCTGAAATTTAACCCTGCTGATCTGAATTTTCTGATTTGTTTTTCTTTCAATTCACTTAGGGTTTTCAAGTTTCGTTTTCACCAATGTGTTTGCAATGTAAAGAAGATGGAAAGGTTGCAATATGACAAACAAATACTACCAAAAGATGACTGAAATGTAATTATATCAGCTCACATATAGATCCAAAAATCAATGCAAACATAACAAAACATATTCAAATGAAGAATTTAGCTTCTTTATTGAATGAGAGCTAGCTGATTACAAAATGAAGAGGTCTGATATGAAAATCAGGCTACAATGTCAATGCCAATGGAGTCCAAAGATGACCCAAAACATGTACAATGGATATCCAATGAAGTCACCACATGTGCCAACGAATAGATGATGAAAACCAATAATGAATGAAGCCAAACTAAGTCTGATTTCTGATCTGTAGCTGCTGATGCAAAGTCTGAAGTCAAAACCCTAGCTGTAAGGTGCCAAAAATGCCTCCAAATGGTAGCCGCTAGGTCTAGGATTGGAGTGATTTGACCCAATATGCAAAATGTCATCAAAGAATGCCATCAAACCCTCAAATCTGAATCTGATATAAACCTGTAGATGTCTGAAACACAATTCCAGCTAGCTAAATGATGACAACAAACACAAATAAAGCCTCCAATGCCAAGTGCTTCAATGTTGAATCCTCCAATATCAACCTATGAATGAAATATCATCAAAAATATATCCAAATCTGAATTACAACCTTCAAACCTTAACTGTCCTCATCAAACCCTAGTTGATTGAAGCTTGAATCCATCCATTAACTTGCAAATAAGCTCAATAATGGCTTCTAAGTGAAACCATCTCCCATAGTGATTTGGGTTTTCGTCCAAATCACTTCTATCCAAGGGTTTTCGTCCTTGAACACCGCTGAAAACTCGTTATAGCCAAGAGAAACACTCTAAAATGCAAAAGTCAAATGATCAATGATATGAAAAATGATATCAATTCATTTCCTTTTATCCTCCTCAAGTTGGGCGACCCAATTAACCAACATTTTATGAATTTTCAAGTACACCGCCATAATAAAACATTTTTTATTGATTTTTATTTAATAAATTTTCCTTATTTCTCCTTGAGCGGCGACTAGGAGAGAGAAAATAATATTTTGTTATTTTCTTTTTTTTATTTTTTTCTTCCTGTCTTGGGCGGCGATTTTCATGGGAAAATAATAAAAAATATAATAATAAAATATTATATTTCATCTTCACCTTCCAACTTTCCCATTTTCTATCTTTAAGTCATTTTTTGTTTCTCCAAAAATATTATAAAAATACCACTAGCCAAAAATATTATTAGTTGAGCTATCATTCCTTTCTTCAAACCACAACATTCGTTTTTCCCGCCTAGCTCAACCAAGACATTCCCTTACCAAGTGTATTAGCCTACGAGAATGGTGAATAGGCTAATATCCATCTCCAAGGTGATCACTCCGGAAATGGGGACATTACAGGAGTGACCAAATTGGAGGATGAAAAAATAGAGAAAATATGGAAAATGCCTTTCAGAAAAATAAGAATAATTTATAAGGTTTTTCCTTGAGAAGGATGACTTCATTTGAGGTCAAAAATATATTATGCCATGTGCCTAAGTGGTCCTCTCTTAGAGGATGGAAGGAGGGAAAATAATAAGAAATAAAATAATGTTTTCATTGTGATTTGGGCGGCCAAAAGGAGGTCGGCCTAGGGAGAAGAAAAATAAGGAAATAAAAAGGGAAATACCTCATGAGGTCGGCTAGCTTAAGAAGGAGATAGATTCATGTATAAATATAAGGAGTTTTGAGCTCATTTCATCATCATTCATTCACATTCCTTTCATTTGGAGATTTATCTCTTGGCTGCAATCATTTTAATTTAGCACCTTCCTAGGACGAAAACCCTAAGGAAGATAAGTGGATTGGACGAAAACCCAATCACACTTTGGAGGTGGACTCATACGAAGTTCATAATTGCACTTCATTGGAGATTTGTGGAGGTTTCATCACGGAAACCTAATTGTACTTCATTGGCATCATTTGGAGGAGAGATCTGCATTGCATATTCAGATTTGAAGATCTATTTTGGAGCAGCACCTTGGTGGCATTACGGAGATTGTTGCATTAGGGTTTCACCCTACTTGAGCACCACACTTGGGCAGATTTGGAGCGCCCATCTTTGAGGGCATTTTCACTTGTCTTGGAGGCGATTTGGAGAAGCTAACCCTAGACGCACCTCTTGGAGAATTCGCCCAGCTAGGGTTTATCATTTGTCCTCTAATTTGCATGTATTTGGTATGTACAATCATACTTTATAGGTCTGATTTATAATTCAGAAATTTTGGGCATTGTTTGGCATGTTGTGCCCTAGAATCCATTGTAAAAATCAGATCAGAACTTCCAGTTTGTAGCAGCAGAGTTTAATTCAGAAAATCCGATTTATTGTTGCAATTTGGTTGCCCTACATTGTTAATTCATGGTGGAATTCATGCTTAGTATGTTTATCAACTTGTAGTATCACTTTCCATGATTATGTGTCATGTTTGGACATGTATGAGTTTGCTGTGATTATTTGTTTAAGAGCAGAAATAAAAATCAGAATTCTTTTGAGTTGAATTCTAAAAGTGCAGAAATCTAGGGCAGAAATCAGAAAAATAAAAATCAGAATTTAGGGCAGATCCCATTGGGGATATTACACAACCTCATTGACACCTATGATGAATTCAGCAGAAGACTCATTGAAAGGTTTGACAAAAAGGACCCCAAAGTACATTTCTGGGAGCTAGCTCAGCTCAAGCAATATGGGAATGTAGAGAGCTACATTGCTGAATTTCAGAAACTCTCTGTTATGGTACCTGACATCTCAGAAAGGAGATTGGTTATGCTTTTCATTGGGGGATTAACAGAATCTCTCAAAGGGATGGTCAAATCCTTTGAACCATCTTCTTTACAAGAGGCCATTAAGAGGGCCCTGGCACTAGAATCCTCCATGCCGAAGAACATATTTCAAATATAAGACTTTCCTTCCAAAGAAATCTTTTCAAAAGAATATCTTAAGGCTCAAAAATCTGCCATCAAGACAAGATATGGAGGTGAAGAATGAATTGAGAAGAAAGAAACTTTGTTTCAGTTGCAAAGAATGGTCACCAGGACACAAATGCCTTGGAAAATGGCAAGCGCACTATATCGAAGTAGTTTTTGATGATGAATCAAGAACTGATGAACATGAACCACAAAGTGAAGAAGAAGAATGTGTTTTGGAGGTTGAAGAAGAAGAAGAGAAGGCACAAGAGGAAGAAGTCTTGGGAAGCACGCTTGCTAAGATTTTTGGAACTCCCAATTACAATCATTTTCGAATCCGTGGATTTTTGCAGGGACAAAGAGTCGTCATGTTGATTGACACCGGTGCCACTCATAACTTCATAGATAAAGGATTGGTGGCCAAGCAAGGTCTCAAAACATAGGACTTCCATGGTTTTAATGTTATGGTCGTTGATGGATTTACCTTACAGTGCACTAGGAAGATCTCCCAGTTGAACCCAAATTTGGGAGGATATGACATGAAGGATGACTTCTATGTGGTCAACATAGAAGACACAGATATGGTTTTGGGTATTCAGTGGTTGCATTCATTGGGGGAAATCACCCAGAATTTCCAAACCATGGAGCTTAAATTTCAATCTGATGTAAAAGCAATTGTACTTCATGGAATGACGAATGGAGTACCAAGGATTGTTTCTACAAAGAGAATGGAGAGAACCTTTCGCCATGGACAAGTAGCTTAGGTTGCACATTGCCTTGTGTCTATGACCAACTCTCCAAGAAGCAAAAAAGAATACCATCCAAAAGTGTAGAAAATTCTAGAAAAGCACAAAAAGGTTTTTAGTGATATTCCTCCAAACAGACCACCTGATAGAGGCTTTGAGCATGTCACTGAGTTGGAAGAGGGCGCCAAGCCAGTCATCACAACTCCTTATCACCATCCCAAGAGGCATAAGGAGGAGATTGAAAAGGCAATCAATGAACTTTTGGACATGGGACACATCATGCCCAGTTCGAGTCCTTTTGCCTCTTCTGTAATCCTTGTCAAGAAAAAAGACGGCACAATAAGGATGTGCATTGATTACAGAGCGTCGAACAAAAAGACTATGAAGAATCGATACCCAATCCCTAGGATCGACGAATTAATAGATGAGCTTCATAGAGCAGTCTATTTCTCAAAAATAGACCTTAGATATGGCTACCATCAGATTTGGATCCAAGAGGAGGGTATCCACAAAACGAATTTTGCGTGCCATTATGGGCACTATGAATTTCTGTTCATGCCGTTTGGTTTGACGAATGGTCCAGCAACCTTCCATTCATGCATGAACCAGGTGTTCATCAAACAATTGAGGAAGTTTGTTCTTGTTTTCTTTGATGACATTCTCATCTACAGTAAAACTTGGAAGGAGCACCCGAGGCATATTGATGAGTGCTGGGAATTCTAGAAGCACAGAGTCTCTTTGCAAAGGAGTCAAAGTGTGAGTTTGCTATGACAGATTCTATACTTGGGGCATGTCATCAGTGCAAAGGGCGTGTAAGTGGATATGGAGAAGATCAAAGCTATTTGGGATTGGCCTCCCCCGAAGACTTTGACTCAACTGTGAGGATTCTTTGGCCTCTGCAGTTACTATAGAAGATTTGTTAAGGGATTGTCTCAACTAGCTACCCCCTTAACAGATCTGACAAAGAAAGGAGCTTTCACATGGAATGAGACAGTGCAACGAGCTTTTGACAAAATGAAGGAGGTATTGAGCTTGTGTCTAGTGTTAGCTATTCCAGATTTTTCCCTTCCTTTTGTTCTTGAATGCGATGCTTCTGGAGAAGGAATTGGAGCAATTCTTATGCAGAATAAACATGCTATTGCTTTTGAGTGTCGTAAACTCAAGGAGGTAGAAAGACAATTCTCAATTTACGACAAGGAGATGTTGGCCATTATGCACACATTGACCAAGTTCAGGTAATACTTGGTGGGTGGCCGATTTGTGGTCAAAACTGATCACAACGGCTTGAAGTATTTCCTTAGCCAGAAGGACCTCAATGAAAGGCAACATAAGTGGGTGAGTAAACTTCAAGCATCTGATTTTGACATTGAGTATGTTAAGGGCAAGAAAAATGTTGTTATCGATGCCTTGTCCAAAAAACCAACATTGTGCTCAATGTCTTACATTCCCACTTATTGGAAGGCTGATATTTTAGCAGAATATGCTAAGAGTGAGTTTGTAATTAATGTGTTAGAGGGGAAGTTGATGGATGACAAGTACATAGTGTTCAATGAACTCATTCTTTACAAAGGAAGGATTTTCTTGGTGCTAGAATCAAAGGTGAAAGGCAAAATATTAAGAGCTATCCATGATACTCCTTTGGCTGGCCATCCGAGTTATTTCAAGACCTACAAGAAAATTCGTGAGAGGTTCTCATGGAAGGGACTTAAGGATGATGTTCTTAAGCACATCTGAGAATGTCTTGTCTGTCAACAGAACAAGACTGAGCAAACTTTTCCTACTGGTTTGTTGCAGCCCCTACCCATTCCAAAACAAAAATGGGAGAATATTTTGACGGATTTCATCATTGGGCTTCCCAAAGTCCAAGGTAAGGACTGCATATATGTTGTGGTGGATAAGCTCATGAAATATGTGCATTTCTTTGCTATTTCTTTAGATTTTAAGGCATCCCAACTTGCTGATCTATTTTTCAGAGAAGTGTTTAGACTTCATGGGCTGCCCAAAAATATCGTGAGTGACAGAGATAGTCGGTCCTTAAGCTTGTTCTAGCAAGAGTTCTTTCATTTCACAGGAACCGAGCTTAAACCCAGCACTAGCTACCACCCTCAAAAAGATGGTCAAACAAAAATTGTGAACAAATGGGTGAAAGGCTATTTGAGGAACTATGTTGCTAGTCATCAGAAGGCATGGATCAAATGGCTCCATCTGGGGGAGCATTGTTATAACACTACTTATCGCATGTCTATTAGGATGACACCATTTCTGGCTTTGTATCGTTATGAAGCTCAATCTTTTGTTGACCTTGTTTCTTCTGACAATGGAGTTTTGAGGACCAAGGATTTAGTGAGCCAAAGCCAAAAAATTCTAAAAACACTCAACAATAACCTCCAACAAGCATAGAATTAGCAGAAGGGGTACATTGATCGTCGTAGAATAGAAAGGTCATTTGAGGTTGGAGATTTGGTGTTTGTAAGATTGCAGATATACAAGCAATCTTCACTCAAGGTAAGTGGATCTGAGACGCTGAAGCCTCGTTTTTACGGGCCATACCGAATCTTGAAGAGGATTGGTGAAATAGCTTATGAGCTAGAGTTGCCTAAGGAGAGAAAGATCCACAATGTGTTCCATAAGTCATGCCTCAAAAAAGCACTTGGCAAACACATTATTCCTTTAGTAGAGTTGCCTCCATTTGATGAGGAAGGCAAACTAGTTCTTGTTCCAAAAATAGTGATTGATGTGAGAGAAAGGAAGCTAAGAAACAGAAGCATCACTGAGTACTTGGTTCGATGGAAGAATCTTCCAATAGAAGATGCCACATGGGAAGGTCCACAGATTCTGGAACATCCAAATTTACAATTGCTTAAGGGAAAGCAATTATGAGCGGGCCGGACTTGTCATGTCGCACCAATTCCATCATGTTTGGAGCATTCCAAGATTCTTGGAGAAGTCCACAAACTTTGGAGAGCTTCATTTTCGGAGATTTCTTATTTCTTGCTTTATTTTAGCTAGTAGATTTCATGGAAATAATTTAATTAGTCATTTTGGTATTTTTCCCTAGTTTAGTGCAGAAGCAGGAAATAAATTTTAAAATAATAATTAAAGTCGGCCTTTATATTAATTTTCATAACTTTGTAAAAAGGTCGCTTTATTATTATTTTCAGACTACCTAAATGGGGCAAATAAAGCCTTTTGTAATTAATATTAAGTTATTCTTTTTAGATGGGCAGGACAATACAAAAGGTAAATTAAATTAGATTTTCAGGCAAAAAGTAAAACTAATATTTGATTTCCCTCCTGAGCCTACAAAAGGAGGATGAGGGCTCATTGAAGGAATTTCATCTCTTCTATAATTTTATTGTTTGAATTTGAGCTTTGTGCCCAACTTCTTTCCTGAAGGACAAAAATTCCTAAGGCTGCCCGAAAGACAAAAACCCTAAAGGCATATGGGATTGAGGACGAAAACCCTCTATTCCAATGGAGAAATTTCATTCAGAGATTTCTAGTGAGCCGAACTTCCATTGTATTTCTAGTATTTTGTTGGTGTGATTTTATATTCCAAAAAATACCAAAAATATATATATTTGTGAGTGTGTGAGTTTCAAATTTGTAAGTATTTTATTATCTTTGAGTGTGTGTGCATTTAATATCCCTAATGGATATTGGACTGAAATTTTGAATGCTCTGATACCACTGTAAGAGACTCTATTATATATGACTGAAAATTTGCTCAAGATTTGATAAGATTTCTTGCATTCATTAGCCAAATAAACACGAAACAAAATTAACAATCCAATGAAGCAATCACACCATCAAATATGTCTCTTATTGAAACTTTCAAATGAGTTACAATCAATTGCAAATTGGCTAGAAATGAAATCAGACTTCCACTGTTTTATATCAGACTTTATTTCAAGTACAAAAGTACACCAAAAACATAACAAATCCTAGCATATGATTGCCCAATGGTGGAATGATGTTCCCAGCTCAATAAGAATGCAATGAGGACTTCAAATAAGTCTGAAAACTCTTCTTATTCTCTGCTGTTACAAATTGTCAGAGTGCTGATATAGTTCAGTTAGCAATAACATATGAGTTCTCATCAATATCTCCTTAGATACCAAATCGGTAGGGCTGGAAATGCCTCCAAAAGATGTGTAACATCAAATGCCTTTAACCTGATATGAAATATGCTCCTAAATCAGACTGTATCAGACCTTTAGTTCGCTGTAGCAGACCTGTAGATGGCGGAGTTGTGCCCAGATTTCATAAAAAATGCTAAAATGCCTCCTCCAAATGCAAGCACTGTGTCTCTAGACATACCAAGTACCTTGTACTATCATCCAATCATGCAAATGTGACCATAAAAACCCTGTATAACAATTTGTCAGCTGACTGGAATGAAAAATCAGACTTTACAACATGCCATAAACTCCACGATTCACTAATCCACTACCTTGGTTGATATTCAATTTGACCAAGAGTTACAATAGCTCACAAACTTCACTTCAATTCTCATAAAACCTGCAAAATTAAGCTCTAATGGTGAATACCGATTGCATCCACCTCTCAAAATGGGAATGGGGCCATCACCAAACCCTAGTTATCAAGGGATCATCACCTTGATTGGACTGAAATTTGTCTTCAGCCAAGAGATAAACTCAGTATGCAAAAACCAAGTCAAAAACATTTAGACATGACTTCAAATGACTCTCAGGCTTGCTTTTAAAGCCATTACATTAATTAGGCCCAGCCTAATTTTATTAAATGAGAGTTTACATGTACACATCAGACCAAAGCATTTTAAATGCTTTTACATGAACTTTATTAAATGCTTGCATTTGTACTTTCTAAATGCTTGTTCACAACACTTTTTAATAAAGTGTAGTACTACTAACTTAGTAACTTAAATGAAATATTAATTTTATAAAATAAATAAAATACTTTACAAAATTAATTTATAATTAAAACAATTTTAAGTTACTCCAAAATTGGGGACATGACAGCCCTCCCTTCCCGAAATTGCTTGTCCCCAAGCAATGGGAAGAAAACTGAACTCAATCAATCCCTGGATCCCAAAGCCGGTGAAGTTCAAGCATTCTCAACTGCATCTCCTCATGGTTGCTGACGAAGATCCTGGGACCGCTTCCACTGTCGCACAAAGTAGCAAACACCAATGTACCCAAGCTGCCATGAATCAAAACAGCAGTATACAAACTGAAAATATCATTCCAAATGAAATGCCAAGTATCATCTTCAATGCATGAAGAAAAGGAATCATCATGAAACCAATTGCCAACAAGAAAATATGCATTCCCATCATAATAAACTCTTCCATACGCTGCTGTTCCAAAACTGAAATTACTTGCGTCAATGTTCAGTAATGAAGAAAAATCATCAACCCATGGAAAGAAAACTATCACATCATCCATATACTCCAATAAGCACACAACATCACAATCATACATAGGCTGATTTAGTTCACCACACGGAACTAATGTATCCAACAAAACTGAACCTTCTTCATTCTCATTCTCATATTCCTGCATATCATTATTGGCTGCCCCAAAATCATCAACTTGAGCTGATTGCAAAGAAATAGGATTGCTGTCCTCAAACAAATTAGGAATTATGTCATGCCAATCAACTCCATCAAAGGCTGTCCCAAAACAAGAAACTCCATGTGCATCATCTATACTTGTATGAAACCATTCATGACTCATAGTGATCATATACTTAGCTGTTATTTGATGAGGCAAAGTGTACTTGAGGCCTTTCATAACAATTTGTTTGCCATCATGTTGGAAAGTCAGCTCCATAGCTTGTAGATCATGCATAACCCTTTGCAAAGAATGTAACCATTGCAACCCAAGCACAATTTCATTATCCTTCAAGTCAAGCACATAGAAGTCATCACAAAGAGTGTACTCACCAAATTTGATACTAAGTTTGCTTATTTTCTTCTTGCAAGGAATAGAGAGTCCTCCTGCTATGTTCACATCAAAGCCTTCAAAATCATCACAAAGTACTCCTCTTTTGTTGACCAAGCCCTCATCAATATAGTTATGTGAAGCTCCACTATCAAGAAGTGCTAATACTTTGCAACCAAACAAAGTACCTTCAAAAATGAATGGATTGTTCTTTGAAGCACCTGAAAGATATGCAATTCTAGAACTCTTGTTGTCATCAAGTGTAAGTTCTAGTGTTGGCTGTCTATCATTATCATCATCATCAAGTACCTCTATGTAATGCACTTTGCCTTTGCCTAGGCACCTATGACCAATCTCCCAAGGTTGCTTGCAAGAGTAGCATAACTTTTTCCTTCGGAGTTCATCTCTCTCTTCTTGACTCATCCTAGAGGTACCTTCACCTTTCTTTGGAGGAGTGGGCTGCTCATAAGTTTTCTGATTTGTACCTTCATCCTTGAAGCTCTTCTTTTGTGGTGTGTATGAAGGAATGATATCCAAATCTAGTGCAAGATCAATGGCCTCATCAAGTGTGCTTGGCTTATGAACTTTGACTAATCCTTTGATCCTATCATTCAACCCTTCCACAAACAACATTATGATTCGTTTATCAGACATATCAGGTACCATGACAGCAATCTTTTGAAATTCATTCACATATGCATCCACTCTTCCACTTTGCTTCAATTGTGCAAGGTCACGGTAGTAGATCTCCACATCTTTTCTATCAAATCTGTTAATGAGTTTTTGTACAAACTCATCATATGAAGTTATCCTATTGTGATGTTGAGAGACAAGTCCATGATGCCACCATTCATATGCCAATCCTTCCAAATGCATAGTAGCAAAATGTATGGCCTTTTCTTCACTCATGGGCTTGAGTGTAAGAAAGGTATCCAATTTGTTCACCCATGCTCTAGCACTTATCTTGCCACTACCATCAAAGTTTGGAAGAGGTATCTTGTTCAAAGCATCCTTGTACTCCTTGGGTTGAGCTCTTCTTTGCCTTCGTTGATTCACTCTACCTTTTTGATCTTCTCTTTTTTGACTCATGTAGTTATTGAAATTGATTCTATTCCTTACATGCTCAGGAAGTGAATCATACTTATCGACTAAAGATAAGATATTCTCCTCAAATGGAACTTCTTCTCCTTCATCTTGTGGCTGTACCTCTTCTTCTACATCTTCCCTAGGAAGGAAAATAGGTTGCATAGGTCTCTCAACAGTTGGTGTGTGTGTCCTTCTTCTCCTTGGTGAACCTGCAATGCTGCCTATATCATCAGCCCTATTGTTGTTCCTGTTATTACCCTCCAAAGCTCTACATAACCTGTCAATGCTTGCTTGTGTTTGTTGCTGACTATCTGCCATTCTCCTCTGATTTTCAACCATCTCTCTAACCATTCGATCCATATCAGCTTGTGGATTACCTTGCTGCTTATATCACCCATTGGCCTTCTTCTATAATGATGCGGAAATGGATCAATAAAGCTCATCACCCATAGGCTGGCAAGTCTTTGGCTCTGATACCACTTTAATATCCCTAATGGATATTGGACTGAAATTTTGAATGCTCTGATACCACTGTAAGAGACCCTATTATATATGACTGAAAATTTGCTCAAGATTTGATAAGATTTCTTGCATTCATTAGCCAAATAAACACGAAACAAAATTAACAATCCAATGAAGCAATCACACCATCAAATATGTCTCTTATTGAAACTTTCAAATGAGTTACAATCAATTGCAAATTGGCTGGAAATGAAATCAGACTTCCACTGTTTTATATCAGACTTTATTTCAAGTACAAAAGTACACCAAAAACATAACAAATCCTAGCATATGATTGCCCAATGGTGGAATGATTTTCCCAACTCAATAAGAATGCAATGAGGACTTCAAATAAGTCTGAAAACTCTTCTTATTCTCTGATGTTACAAATTGTCAGAGTGCTGATATAGCTCAGTTAGCAATAACATATGAGTTCTCATCAATATCTCCTTAGATACCAAATCGGTAGGGCTGGAAATGCCTCCAAAAGATGTGTAACATCAAATGCCTTTAACCTGATATGAAATATGCTCCTAAATCAGACTGTATCAGACCTTTAGTTCGCTGTAGCAGACCTGTAGATGGCGGAGTAGTGCCCAGATTTCATAAAAAATGCTAAAATGCCTCCTCCAAATGCAAGCACTGTGTCTCTAGACATACCAAGTACCTTGTACTATCATCCAATCATGCAAATGTGACCATAAAAACCCTGTATAACAATTTGTCAGCTGACTGGAATGAAAAATCAGACTTTACAACATGCCATAAACTCCACGATTCACTAATCCACTACCTTGGTTGATATTCAATTTGACCAAGAGTTACAATAGCTCACAAACTTCACTTCAATTCTCATAAAACCTGCAAAATTAAGCTCTAATGGTGAATACCGATTGCATCCACCTCTCAAAATGGGAATGGGGCCATCACCAAACCCTAGTTATCAAGGGATCATCACTTTGATTGGACTGAAATTTGTCTTCAGCCAAGAGATAAACTCAATATGCAAAAACCAAGTCAAAAACATTTAGACATGACTTCAAATGACTCTCAGGCTTGCTTTTAAAGCCATTACATTAATTAGGCCCAGCCTAATTTTATTAAATGAGAGTTTACATGTACACATCAGACCAAAGCATTTTAAATGCTTTTACATGAACTTTATTAAATGTTTGCATTTGTACTTTTTAAATACTTGTTCACAACAACATGAACTCTATTAAATGCTTGCATTTGTACTTTTTAAATGCTTGTTCACAACACTTTTTAATAAAGTGTAGTACTACTAACTTAGTAACTTAAATGAAATATTAATTTTATAAAGTAAATAAAATACTTTACAAAATTAATTTATAATTAAAACAATTTTAAGTTACTCCAAAATTGGGGACATGACAGTGCAGCTGTTAGTAAATTAGATATTAATAATATTAATGATATTAGTGGTTGTGTGAAGGTGGGGAAAAACCCCAAGCTGCCGTACCAAATTGGTATGAGGTTTTAATGTTTTATACTTCCTAAAGCCTGCCGTACCATCTCACAATATTGGCCAGCCAAGATATGAATGCAGTTTTGAAAGAGTCCAAGGGCAGTGTTGAGCTTAGGAAGAATTTCCTAACATTGGTGAAGACTTAAGGTGCTGAATAAGCTGTTCCAGCGGGCTGCCCACTTGGGAATATGTTACAAGGAAGATTTTTAAGTAAAAATTGCATTTAATAAGGAATCGTACCACTTCTCTTGGCCTGCAAAAAAGAATTAGGTGAGCTGCCTACTATCTCAGATCTGATTTTTGGGAGATATTATTGATTTTGCTGAGTGTTATTTCTAATTTAAAAGAGCAACTCATTGGGTTCTGAAATTTATTATTTAAGGGGCAAATCCGATCTTCTTATTGCAGCTGTTGATACTTATCTAATCTGTCTATTTCCAGCTGATATAAAATGTAAGTTTTTGTGCGGTTTACCGCCAAAACATATTAAAAGTTGAAGTAGATTACATTTGTAATATTCTGGAAGGTTATCCACTGGAATACTTGTTATTTATGTATTTGCATTGTAATAACATTGGAAGGCATAGCCACCAATTGTTTACTTTCATTATCCGCCATTGTTGGCGTTGATTCAGATCAACATGTTATTGGCTAGTTTGGCTTGACCCGATCTGCAATTGTGCATTTTAATTATATCCGCCTGATAGGCGGTGATTTGTAAAAGTCTGGTCTTTGCTCCAGTGAAATATCTACATCCATCTGTTTGGTGTTGAATTGTATACTAGTCTCGGTTCCCAGTAAGTTGTTTAATATTCTCTATCCGCGATCCGGTTGTATGCTCTTAGCTTGCCCATATTGGGAACTGGGTGACTAGAAAGCTCGGATTCGTGTTGATCACAAAGTTTTAAATTTTTCTGGTGATTTTGGCTAACAGTTCCGCAAGGGACATTACATAATCGAACCTGCTTGTTATCTGCCAGTGGCTTTGAGCATATATGTATACTTGTCTGCCGAAGAAGTGTTGATCTAGTCGGCTATGCCACCTGTATGCTCTGGTCGGCTATGCCACCTATTTACCTTTCCAGCATTGCATTCATCTAGATAGTGTTTGTAAACACTGTATGCTCTGACCTTGCCCACATCGAGGGATCTAGGTGATCAGAAAGTGCAAGGACTTGCATTTGCATTATTCAGATATTGTAAAAAATCCAAAAAAAATAGTTGGGGATATTACATTAGGTCACAAGGAGCTTCCCCTTACAATTTGAAGAATGGTTCTACCATGTGTTCTTTTGTTTTGTGTAGTCTCACAAGAGATAAACTAAACACTAACACAAATATTAACTTTTATATATTATTTTAATCATCATCCCCAAACCTTAGGAAAATTTTGCCAAATTCATCCCTGCGTCCACACACCCTAGAAACGTGGAGAAACACTAATTTAAACAAAAATCATAAAGATCTTGAAATACCACTACAGAAAATTCACTGACCTATCATCCAAACTAGGACAAAGAATTTCATATCTGTGTTATATTTCTTGTATATGATGTTTCTTGCTTAGAACCTGTAAACTTTCTGTTATATTTCTGCTGCACTCTCTGTGTATGCTTTTAAAGAGCACACTGAAACCTCCAGTTGATGTCAATAACAATTTCTTCTAGCTCCTCAAAATCATTGACACTGATACAAAGTACAGATATCTAAAGAAAAGCTCGCCTTTGGATTTAGGTGACAAATCTCTCAACAAAATTTCAGCAATTATGATTGAGTGAATAGTGGACCATGTCTCTATTGCTGAATTTTATTTATTGCACATTGTTATAAGATTAAAGTCTATTGATGATACTGGATTGTTAGTCTAACATCTGTTGAGCTGCTCTTGGAGACTAATTATTGTTGCAGGAAGAAATGAACAGCAAATGAAATCACTAAGTAAAGTTTCTTTCAATATAGATGAAGATACAAGTGCAGGGGCTTGAGGGAAATGAAAGAATTTAAGATTTGGTTGGGTGACAAGTATTTGCAGTATCAATCATTTATTTTTCCCTCAGACATAGAGGCACCGATACAAGCGTGGGGGTGTGATGATGCTTGATTGTTAATCAGAATCTACCACATGCATTGAGTAGTTCTGGGATACCAGATGTGGTTGCAGGAAGAAACAAAGTAGCTGATAAAGGAATGCTGCAGTAGTCCAAGACAGGTGGAGATCCCTCCATGATAAAATGATTATTTGTGGAAGTTGCCACCTCCCTTCTGTTTGGACTTTGGTGTGATTATGTTCTCAAAATGTTTCTTATATCTTGAAAACTGATTATGTTTGCATTATCTACATTCAGAACAACTGAGCTTTAACAACTAAGAAATGTCGGTTAAATAATCAATAACAGCTGAAAAAATGATTCACATATATAAATGAATCAGTGTTGCTTGCATTGCTACATATGCATGTCTGCAAGAATTGAAAAAAAAAATGTGTTATTTTGAGTTTGGTTGGTTTTATTAACTAAGGAGGGTCATCACAAAGAACAGCAACATATCTACAATATATAGTGTGGTTACTTGAGGAAAAATGACCATAATAGTTCAAGGAATAAGCATGTAAAATGAATTTGAACCCTTAAAAATGGAAAAAACAGAAAAATCGACTACCAAACAAATTAAACATCATATTAGAACTTCTCATGATCATGTTTAGTATTTCTTGGCAAGGATTATGTGAAATTCCTTGAAAGTGAGGAAAAATATGTGACAGCACGAAGGGGAACTAAACACCAAGCTGACCAAATATAACATAATTTGGATGAGAATTAGTTGCAGCCCAGTACAGTTGATTTATAGATGTGCGGACTCAATTTACCATCACAGTATCATGTCGCCCAGATCCTTCAGAGGTAATTATCAAAGAGAATAGATTTGAATTATACCTTGATAACTCGATGAACAATAGGAATATCTCGGCCCTGATGACAACAAAATAAATTACACTTGTAAGTGATGAAAAAAGAAAGACACCAGCCAAAACTAATCTGAATAAAAAAGTTTTAACTTGTAATTGAATTCATTTGAACAACATATTGCACATAAGCTGCATTACCAACATTCAAGTTACACTGCATTTGTCACGTCATCAAAGGATTGAATGAATTGAGAACTCATATTCCTCTGTCTCAAACATATTTCCCATAGAATCCACAGATACGAAGTTTGCAAACGATATAATACCTCAAACGAAGTTCTTTTTATGATGAAGAAAAGACAAGTATGCGGTATACAAATGAGGAGCAAGCAAATCCTAGAAAATATATATTAAATAAGCATTTATAAAATATTTACAATATGATTTATTACTAAGGTTTGAAAAGCCTTGAAGAAGAGAAGATGGTTGGAAGATATTTTCCATTTTACATCTTCACAAACAAAAAACAAAAAATTCTCCACCATGTAGATCAGAAGAGAAGGCGACCTAGGATTTTAAAAGTATCTGCTTAGTTCTTGAGAGGGATGAACATCCAAAGACAAGAGCTTCTTATTGCAATTTCATAATGGTGGATAAGTCCAAAAAATCTGCTTGGGTCAAAAAGTCAAATTAGATAATCAACCATTATGAGATAATCACAATTGATGTAAGGGTTCACACTGTAGGTGCACAGTCAGGCTGTAATGTCCCCATTTTCAGAGAGATCACCTTTGGAGAGCGGAGGGACTTGTTTTCACACTCCGAGATTTTTTGAAGGAGAATTGAGATTTGCCAAGAGCTGAAGTTGTAACATATTCTATGTTTTGGAGCATGAAATATTGTTGTGATCATGTGTATGAGTGTGCCATCCAGGTGAAGGTTTGTTTGATGAAGAAAACAAATAATAATACTTCCTTATCCTTGGTGGCGCTTGGAATAAAAGAATAATAAATTCATATCTTCAATTTGAATTTTTCCTTGGTGCCTAAGTGACTTGAGGCTGGTCGGCCCTCTTAGAGGAAAAGATTATTAAAATAAAATAAAGATATTCCTATCTAGGTTGGCCGAGAGGAAATTGGGACAAATCGTGTATTTGTACAAGGTCGATTTTGGCATTTCAATCATCAATCATTCACACATTCATTCATCTTTTGGAGTTTATCTCTTGGAGAAGGTGTCATGTCCCAATATTAATAACCTAATGATTATCTTATTTAAGTTTATTTCTTCATTCAAATTAAAGATATGAATGAAGTTACCTAACCATTTAGTATTTATTTTATCATACATAAACATATGTATATATTTTTATTATTATACATTGATTTAATCCATAAGTATATCCTAATCAGCTAAGTGTTGTAGTGTATTGTATTATAGGCAGCGATCAACATAACGCTGTGACACTATCTATTATGGAACAATATCTTATTAATATCTATTAAGATCAGAATAGACAGCGATCGACATTTATTTAAAATATGATTAATACAATCTAAACAAGTAACGGTTATATTGAAGACAGCGATACAAATTATGAAAAGGACCAGCGATCCAAAAAAAAATAAGATTGAACGATCTTTTACTAAGTGGTGCAATCTCCAAATTGAAGGGCTGTGGCCTAAATTAAGTTCATAACCTTTCACCAAAGGAAGCATCTCTTGAGTAGTTTAAAAGGAAACTCCTTCCTCATTCTAAAGGCATCGATACAAATAAGAATCATCTGATTTATATACAGATTAAGAAAAATATTTCTGAGTTGAAATTATACTTGGAAGCAGATCTGAAATATATATGTGGCAGTATATTGGGCTGCAGATAGCATAGAAGGAAGGAATAAAATCCTTAAGAGTTCTAAAGGATACAAAGGCAAGAATTATCCTCTTGATATGATGTATCTAACCCTATGTTTATTATGATAAATGTCATGTGGTAAATAATGACAAATGTATATAATTGAAAGATTATCATTAGTATCATTACACATGTATATATAAGCATTGTCAAACTTTTTATGAAATATATAGGGGAAAACATCTATAGATTATATTCACAACACATTGAAGTAGTGGTACATGTTCAAACTCAATGCCTATTTATTTCTATTGCCTCCAACCTTAGGAGAGGCGAGGTGTTGTTAGGGGGAGGCGGATAAATCTATCCATGGACTTGGTGTTTATCGCGCCCTAGACAAGTAAATCCCCATCCAAGGTTGAGGATTAGAAGAGAAATAAGGATTGAGACTTGAACATAGCCAATACAGAATGTGCTACGAATAAATATGATCATTTGGTTCAAGAAGTATGTGAAGTATATCGAAGTATGTTCAAGCTAATACTTAGTTATTTCTATTGCCTCCAACCTTAGGAGAGGCGAGGTGTTGTTAGGGAGAGGCGAAGTAAATCCATCCATGGAGGTGGTGTCATCGCGCCTTAGACAAGTAAATCCCCATCCAAGGTTGAGGATTAGAAAGGAAGTAAGGATTAAGACTTGAACATAGTCGATACTGAATGTGTTATGAATAAATTAAGTTAACTGCATATTGATAAATAGATGATCTTTCTATATGGATATTGTTTATGAATTTGAATGCAAGAAAAATCTTATCTAACACTAATATTTTAAGAGGTATATTTGTATATCTATATTTTGTATATGTTTTTCCCTATGTCATGATTGCAAGATTAGAGCACAAGAACTATACAGTTTGAAAATAATCTTAATGGTAATTCCGAAACCCTAACCCTAACTTGTGGTATTTGCATTTTTAGGGTAAAATTAGTATTGTTCCTATAAAGGACATTACAGAAGGATTTGAGACGATAACCTCAAGTTCTTGGAAGGAGTTGGACGAAACCCTAGCTCTTTCTTGTGGAGGATTCCGTGACGGGAGTTCACTTGCACTTCATTGTTTGGAGCAAAATTGCAGATGTGATTTGGAGATTGTTCTTAGGCACTTCTTTGGCGTGATTTGTTCATCTTTTGTGGAGAAGTTGGCCCTAGCCTTGGATCGCCTTCATTGGAGGAGAGCGCCTATGTTTTGAAGGTGGTTTGTGAAGATCACATTGCTGATTTAGGGTTTGAGCAGAGCAAAAATAATTGCAGCAGCAGAGCAGACCTGAGCGCACCACATTGAGGAGGTTTTCTATTGCATTTGAGCCTTGAATACTTAGGGTTTGATGCCCTAATTGGAGCAGCAGCATTAGAGGCCTTTTCCTATCATTTTGTAAGGTCAAATTGCATTGTTTGTGGTATGTACAACATTCAGATTTAGGGCAGAACTTTGCTGGGCATGTTTTTCATGTTTGCCCTAATTTGTGATTGTATTTGAAGATATAATATATTCAGTTTTGTAGCAGCAGACTTCTTCATTTATTTGCAGTCAATTGTGTGGATCATTTAAGTGGATTTGTTGCTCATATGATTGTGGAATCCAAGTACATCATGGAATTGGATTATTATGTTTGTGATGATAATATGTGGAATTGAAATGTTTTATGGGCTGCCCTAGATGTTTGTTCAAGTCTGATTTTTACTTCAGAAATTAGGGTTTGGGCAGAAAACTAAGTTAGTCCAAAATATCCCGTTTCGGGATATTACACAGGCATATCCTAATCCACTAATTAGGAAGACCAATAGGACCAAATCATGAAACATAACCCCTTTTACATCCATGCATGCATGCAAAGTTCAAACCATTTCCTCGTTAAACATCCACCTAAACATTCAATTGGCTACCATACTAGAACAAGGTGTGAAGGGCCATTAAAATGGTTGCAAACCATATGTGCATTATTTTTGCCTTAACCATATATCATAATACCTAATTCCATCACCAAAACAAAACAAAAAAAGAGAATAATAGTGTTAGCATTTTAATTTGTCCTTTTTAGGACAACACAAAATGAAACAGCATGTAAGATAAAACCTTTTTTCAGATTAGACAAGGGAGCTCCCTTGTAAAATAAAAACTTAACTAAAACCCTAGAAGACTTAACTTATGGACAAAACTTATAATTTTCACAACATATCTAAGGTTTCTTTGGGGATTTCTTTGGGGTATGATCACAAGACTTATCAGTTCACATACACAGAGACGAAAGATTTTGTTCTTTTCTGACTCTACAAATAAACTAACCTATTACAACATGAACTCACACACTTTCTAGATAATTGCAGAAACTATAAAGTGTATGCACACAAGATCTGAATTGAATATTTGCAACACACACACACACACACACACAAGACAAGATCTCACAAATCAAAATGCCCAAGTATTAATATGCAAAGATACAAACACCCGAATTAACAACAATCACAATACAAAGCTTGCAATTATTGATAATACGCATTCAATAAAAAAAATCATTCCGACAAGTTGTTATCAAGTAAGCGTGTAAATGAAAATATCACATAAACCATAACAATTTCATTGCACACACACAAAGGGCTTGAACAATAAACTTTTCCATAATGCATTGCAAAATGTACCATTAGTTTGTCTCAAATACAATACCTGCATACATAGGGTTTGACTTTAAAGTTTGAAGTACCACTTTGCATAATTGCATGTCTTCTAAATCTAAAATTGCTGGAAATATCCCAAAACCTATTTGCTTTAAACTAAGTTAATTCTATTTTTAGATGTCGTCTAAAACTAGCAGTCTACACACTTTCCGAAAATAGCAATCACTGTGAGGATTGCACTGGCTTCTCTAATGGCAAACTGAACTCATGTTGATCAACTCCTTTCTTCAATCTGTACAGTAAGAACACCTTTACTGCAGCTTTCACTTCCTCTGGACTTGGCAATTCTATGCTCTGAAGTCTCAATTGTGAATATTCAACTCTGTCACTCTCAACAATTAAGTTATCATATTTCTGCTGCCCTTGCTCAAACTAAATGATTTTCATCAGATCCATTAGCTCACCTATGTTCTCTTCACTGAAATTGTTGTGCTGGTCAGATCCTCCTTCACATGCTTTGTGAAGTCTATTTCCAACTCACCTTTCTCCCTCGTGTTTTCTACTGCATCCTTTGGCGAGCAGGATATGGAATCCAGGAATCAAATAATCTCCTACTTCATTCCATTTAAATTATTTATCATCTCTTTCAAGGAATTAGTGACAACCTGTGCAATTTCTACCATGAATCTAGTGGACTCATGCCAATCAAAAGAATAATTTTCTTGGCAAGTGGGAAAAATGCCAAGACTAATCAAAATTTTGGATTCAGCATCAGCCATGTTTTCCAATTCAGGAATAACCTTTGCCCATTCTTTATACTCTTCCTCCATTTCTTTCCTTGCATGGTTGATCATTTTTGTCTTAGTGTCAGACCTATTACACAGCTACATTGAATTATCAATATGTTGAACACAATGAATACTAAGAGGGGGGGGGGGCGGTGAATCATTATTCTACAAAACCACTTCTTCACATGATCTATAATCCAATTACCAAATTTAATAACATGAAAGCAAAATAAACATAAGAACAGCAACCATAAATTCATAACACATAGACACCAGGATTTTTACATGGAAAACCCAAAAAGGGAAAAAAACCACGATGAGTGTTAGCTCACAATATATTATGATAATAATATCGAATTACATGAAGGCTCACTGCCCGAGGACTCACTATCCAAGAAGTGCTCAATGCAAAAGGGCTCACTGCCAAGAAGATAGAAGAACGATTGGCTCACTGCCAAGAGATGACTGCTATAAAGGCATCTACACAATGCTGAGGTGCTGCTCTGCTTTTTCTGCTTTGCTTCACATATGCTCTGCTTTTCTACCCTTACTATCTTTTTCTGCTCTGCAAACTGCCTTAGATCATGCACATATCGATTTCGTACACACTTCACACATACATTCGTCCAACACCGAAATCCATCGAGTATATATATCCGTAACAAGATTCATCTCACAATTAGGTCGGCAAGCTAGACATAAAACGTGTATACAAGTGTTATACCTTGTCGGCTTGATCTTGTGCACAAACATGAATGCGAACCCAAACAAACATACAATAGTCTTCATATAGGTTGGCATCAATCATTCAACCACTTGGATTAATTCTTCAAACAATATATTATCACCGCATATAGATCTAACTTGCCTGTCGGCTTATCCCTTAAGTGTACACTTGACCAATTCAATTGTCACATCATAACTTCCACTACGGACCATATGAGACTCTAAAAATCATATCCAACATTCATCATTGACCTCTTAACATGCCTTCAGAACCGCGAGACATAATAGTCCTTTATAGAAAAATGCGGATCTTGGAATTGTTGCTCTGTCACAGTGAAATACTGTCAAACTAAAAGCCGATAAAGAACAACTTATAGAATATGATCAAAGGAACTTCAGAGGCTATAACTCTAGATTTAGGTAGTCATTATATGTATCTTTGCTGCCTCAGAACCGCAAGACAAAATATGCCATAGCGGAGGAATGCAGACCCTTTTTCTCTAATATTGCGCACTGTCCCTAACTTAGGTTTTCTCACTCGGACTCAGCTAAATCATAGTAAGTCTTCCGGAGATCTTCAGGACTTGCAAACTTGAATATGACACTTTCAAACAACTACAAGCAACATACCTGGACCGCGCTCTGTGACCTACAACTGCGGAGGCATACTTACCCAATCTTTGTCACTCTGTAGCTTGCCCATACTTAGCCATTTTGACTAAGTTAGTCTTCCGGACCTTTGCCAAGCCTCGTTGCCATCAATGACAACATTCTATCAGTAGTGTCTCTTGACTATGTTGCCAACACAATAAACCTCAACCCTTCTAATTATAATTTGTCTATCCAAGACTCCATTGATCTGCCACATGCTGCAATTTTGTCCAATTGTGGATCCATGGACTCTTTTACACCTAGAAGAATTGAACAAGTGCCTAGGATTGGATTGACCAAATGCTCAACATACACTGTTAATTGTCTAACTTGTTCCTTCAACTCAACCTTGTCCTTTCCATCTCTCTATATCATGTCTTTTACTGTAGCAGTTATAATACCAGAAGGTTGAGATCCATTTGCCTAGTGGAGTTTCCTTGATTGTGTAATCTTCTAGATGCACATCTTGGACATCTGTATCAGGTGGAGGCACAACTATTTGGGCATAGACATTTCCCTGATCATCTCTCCTTAATTTGGTTTGACCTTTTGCCTTCTTTGCAAGTGATACTTTGAGTGAGGTAGAGGTTGTCTTGATCTTAACTATTTTCTTTTTTCTGCTCGCCATCTTGTGCTAACCACGAAAAAGTCTATTGTTGGGTTTCCTTTGCTTTTCCCTTCCATGAATCTATAGCAGTGGATTTAGGTTAATGTGAAGGTGAAGATCCTAATGGGGGCGGAATAATAGGAGTGGAAATGGGAACGGTTGGTTTTGAAGTAGGTAGATGTGATGGAAGGGGAGCCAAAGGTGGATGGGGAGAAGTCAAAGGAGTGGGTGAAACCCCAAATGAGGGAAGTGGAGAGGAGATACGGTTTGAAGCAAGTGAAGGAGACTTCTCCTTTCTTGTTGAAGTTGTAGCACTTGACCATGATCTACTCCCTTTATCTGGTGATTTTTAAGTATTTGTATGGGGGGTATCCATGGAGGAGATTTTATCCTATTCTTGCAATAATGTTGATCCTTCTCTTGGGTTGTGCTTCACCCCATGCCTCTATAATAAGTTAATAACCTTACTGACATGCCTTTCCTCTGACCCACTAGAAAGGACTGCAAATAGTACTGATGGTGGAGCCATGATGTGTACCTGTTCTGCTGCCTTTTGCTGTTATGGCCAAGTTTTAGCAAGGCTTTGGAAACCTAGAGGAAGATACACCTGCAATCTTTTTCTCTTTGATCTCTGCCATCTTCATCTATATCTAATAAGTTCTCTAGAACACATTTCCACTTCTTTGTTCTAAACAAATAATGGAAGAATCGGACCAACTTATTATTGGGAATGGAGTTGTGGCTAACCTTCTCAAATCATATGTAGGTGATCTCACCTCCTCATCATCCTCTATAAGCTCCTTAGGGTACTTAAATAATTGGTGTGTTTTGATTTGAGTTAAAAGTAAGGCAGCAATAGTCCCTTTCTCTAACTTGAGTCTCATTAGCACAATTTGCCCAGAAATATTCTAAATGAGGCACATAAGCATACTTTTTCTCTAGCTTTTCTTCCATAAAACCCCTTGTGACCAATGATGGCCTGGCTTCAAATGCCTTATAGTTATAAACAGCAATTTCTTTATCGAAATTATTGGCAACATCGCTTGACTTGAAAGAGTAATAATCTCCCTTTGTGTCTAGATCCAAAAAGAGAATGAACTACCACCAATTGCCTTTTCAATTCCATCACAAGAATCTTGTCATTAAGGTACCTAGGTAGAGCATTAGTACTCGTTCATTTAAACCTGCAACTCTAATGTAGGTAATAGTTGGGAACTAAACGAACCAATCCCCATATTCATGAATCCCTTTATTCACCTAGTCTCTCTTCATATGGTCCATCCATGGCCATGATCGGATTTTCTAGAAATGCATTATTCGCTCTCCTATAATGAGTGAGAGAGTTGCAATACTACAGTTTGGGTAGGTGTTTATAAATAAGGTTAGTGAAGCCATATTTTCCTAACTTGTTCATACTCAAAAATGTCCTTGCACATGCGAACTTGTACACCAAATATGACATCATATGAAACTGCGACATTTGAGAAATGGCACACGATTATTGATGTATGCTTTCACTGATGAAGAAAGGCCAATCAATCTTACAAGTCACAGAACTAACCACGTTCATCATATAGATTACGTATGGTTCTTGCCTCTGGCCTTTGTGTCATTTTATTTAGTTGTGTACTAATATCTCTAATGACATCATGGAATTCTTCTCTCCTGATAGTTTTGTGCACCAATCTTGAAACTCTCATTTTACCAAATAACCAACGACATGAAACCAGTCTTAAACATGCCTCTTGATTTGAATCCTACTGAACCAAACGTTTTGCCATGGTAACCCTAACAACATCAATAAATCATAAATACCTTAGGGATAAACCTAGCCAACACCTGCCAATCAAATTTGGCGATTTCCCTTGTATCCTGATTAGAGAATTTTGTAGCTATGAGGAAAAGATTTGGAGACTAAAGGGAACAAATTATCACAAACAATGCTGCTAGCTTCTTGTCAAAACTATTGGAGTTTTGTTATGAGTATGGAATCACCTTGTCACATTCATTGAAGTATTACCTATAGGGAAGTGATCAAGATAAATCATCCAACAAGAACATCATCACAATAATTCGCAAATTGGTTGACACCTAAGTCACAGCGTTCGCCGAATTTCTGGCATGAAGTTTGAAATTCGGCGAACTTTTAAACCCTGCAAAAAATCCGGTGAAGTTCGCCGAATATTTGTACAAAAAAAAGTTGTCATGTCCCCATTTCCGGAGTGACTTCACATGGAGTTGATGATTAGCCTATCATCCATTTCCGTAGGCTAATGCATTGGTAAGGGAATGAATTTCTAGTTTGAGCTTATTTCTATACATGGAGAACCGAAAAGTTGGTATGTGTCTATACATGGAGATTCGAAATGTTAGCTCAACTAGTATGTGATCAATGAAAAATGCGATATTGAAATTGTATTTTTATTTCATTTGATGGATTTTAGAAAATGGAATCTTTAATTGCATTTTCTATAATCGATTTTTATGAGTTGTAAATATGAAATAAGGTGATGTGTTCGCCAAGGAGTTATAGGTCCAGACCAAAACCAAAACCAAAGGATAGGGGATCGATTGGCATATATTGTTTTGTATTTGAATTGCATTGTTCAAAGAGCCAACGGCTATCTAGATGATCGCCCATATTTTATAGAGCATTTACATTGGATCAAGTGCCGAATTCCAACACCATGATGGTTCACTCGCCCATGCCTTGTATCGAGCGATTGGTATTGATAGAGGTTGGTTATTGAAATTTAATGATTGCATTTGATTCATAGCTGGTCACCGATCATAAGGAAGGATATTTTAAATGCAATATTTATTTATTAAATAATTGCATTGGCTCAATGGTGTCATGAGGGCGATTGGATTTGTGGATATTAAATGATTGCATTTGGTTAGATATTGAGCTTGGAAAGATTTCAAATGCCAAACGCCTATGATAAGGAGGTTCGTTCAAGCCAAGATGGATATTCATTGCAACAAAAATATATTAAATGATTGCATATAATCAGCCGCTGCCATTAGCAAGGGAAATTCAATGCTAAATGAAGATTGTAAATGATTGTTTGTTCTCATTCATGGCCGCCATCAAGTTTGAGGAGGATTCCAATTCATAGAGGATCAATTCACTTGCAAGATAGATGTAGTTCATTTGAACAATTAAAGATTGTTTTAAATGATTGCATTCATAGATGTCATTCATTTACTTTTGTTCAAGACTCTCTATTATAATTGATGGATTCCAAATTTCATTCCAATTTGACAAAAAGAAGGGACGCCTATCCTTGGAGAGGATAAATAGAGCTCTTGAACTCCAATTTGCAACTAATGATCATTTGGTAAGCTTTTACATTTTGTTCTTTAAGCTGGAAATTGCATTTTCTAGTTATTTTTCAAGGAGATGTTCCCTTGAGTGTTGTGGTAATGTTCCAATAACAATTTGTGAGATGTTATCATTCAGATTTCATCATTGGAATTGAATTTGCAGGTTTATTGTGAAGATTTGAAGAGTATATGACATCATAATGGAACCTTTGGTGTATTGGAGTGTCTACCAAGGTAGTTGATTGAGTTTAGAGTGAGAATTGAGTGACTTTTACATATTTTTCAAGGTCTGATTTCATATCAGCAAAGTCTGATTTTTATGACAGTGAATTGTTTGGACACTTACAGGGTTTTTGAGGTGGATTTGACAAAGGCTTTCACATTTGAAGAATTGTACTTGATAGAAGACCAAGCTAGGGATCCATCGCTTGGGTTTGGAAGTGGGTTTTCATGAAGTTTTCATTGATACAACTTGGCTGGGCAAAATCATTACTTTCAGCAGTCATATCAGCCTACAAAAGTTTTATATCAGTCATATGTTCATGTACTTTCAGGGCTGTTATAGCATCATTGGATAGCTGTCTTTGTTCTAGAGTGTTTGGGCTTTGATCTTATGAAAGATTTGATGTATTTAGACATTTTATATGCATGTAATAAGGTCTGATATAAAATCAGACAGTGACTGAAAATCATATCAGCAACTTATCATTTTTGTATTTCACATTTGAAGGTTTCAAATAAGCAAGTATGATGTGGGTTTGAAGTTCTATTATTACTTGGTTCATTGGTGATGTTTATTTGTTGATTTGTGCAAGAAATCTCATCTAAAAGTTGGCAAAAAATTTCGGTCATTCTAAACAGGTATTTTACAGTGGTATCAGAGCTTGGATCTTGTCAGCGTATGGGTTATGAGCTACTACGCTGATCCTTTGCCGCATCATTATAGAAAAAGAACAGGTACAATGGGTGATAGAAAGCAAGGTATTGCACAAGATGAAATTGACAATATGTTAAGGGACATGGTTAATAATCAGCGTGAGATGGCAGAACAACAGCAACAAGCAAATGCAAATATTGAAAGGATGTTTCAAGCTATGATGGGTGACAGGAATAATAATAATCGGGCTAATCCAGGAAATCAAAACAATCAGGATGCAGGTAGTGTAGCTGGAAGATCACCACCACATGATAGAAGGACTCATACACCTACAATTGAGAGACCTATGCAGCCTACTTTTCTTCCTAGAGAAGATGAAGTAGAAGAGGAGCAGCCACAGGATGAAGAAGAAGAGGTTCCTTTTGAAGAAGATATCATATCTTTGGTTGATGAGTATGATTCACTTCCCAAGCATGTAAGGAATAGAATCAATTTTAACAACTACATGAGCCAAAAAAGAGATAATCGAAGAGGTAGAGTGAATCGGCCAAGGCAAAGAAGAGCACAACCAACACAACCAAAGGAATATACGGATGCATTGAATAAAATTCCTCTTCCTAGCTTTGATGGTAGTGGCAAGCTAAGTGCTAGAGCATGGGTGAATAAGTTGGATACTTTTCTTACACTCAAGCCCATGAGTGAAAAAAGGCTATACACTTTGCTACTATGCATTTGGAGGGGCTAGCATATGAGTGGTGGCATCATGGTCTCGTTTCATAGCATCACAACAGGATCACTTCATACGATGAGTTTGTTCAAAAACTCATTACTAGGTTTGACCGCAAGGATGTGGAGGTCTACTACCGTGAGCTTGCACAGTTGAAACAGAGTGGTAGAGTGGATTCATATGTTAATGAATTCCAAAAGATTGCGGTGATGGTTCCTGATATGACGGATAGGAGAATTACTATGTTGTTTGTTGAAGGGTTGAATGATAGGATCAAAGGGTTGGTTGAGGTTCATAAGCCGACTACACTTGAGGAGGCAATTGAGTTAGCACTTGATTTGGATACAACTCCTACATTCACTCCAAATAAAAACTTCTTTAGAGGCTCTAATTCTAATCAGAAAAAACCATTTCAGCCTAAGACCAATCCTTCTGCAGTAGAGAGAGATGAATTGAGAAGGAAGAAGTTATGTTTTTCTTGCAAGCAACCATGGGAACCAAGACATAGATGCCTAGGGAAAGGCAAAGCACATCTCATTGAGGTGATTTCAGATGATGATAGTGATGTACATGAGGATACAGTTTCAGATGAGGATCATCAGGATCAGCCTATATTAGAGCTTGATACAGGTGAAGGTAAAGTGACTATTGCTTCTATGTCAGGAGTTCCTAGGTATCATACCTTTTGCATAAAGGGTGTTATCAAGGGACTTCGAGTTACTTGTTTGGTGGATAGTGGAGCCACTCATAACTTCATTGATGAGGGTTTAGTTATGAAACGTGGTTGACAAGCTGAGGACTTTGAGGGATTCATAGTTGCAGTAGCAGATGGCTTTACTATGAGTTGTCAAAAAAGACTGCGACAGCTTAGTATTCAAATGGGAGATTATACATTGACAGATGATTTCTACATGGTTGGACTTTCAGGCATTGATGTTGTTTTGGGATTGCAATGGTTGCATTCACTTGGCCGTTACATCCAGGATTTGAGGAAGATGGAGATAGAGTTCATTCATGAGGGAAGGAAAGTTATCTTGAGAGCCATTTCAGATGGAGCACCTAGAGTTGTTTCAGCTAGGCGCATGGAGACATTGTTTCGACATGATGATATTGCATGGGCAGCTCAAGTAAACGTTTCTTCTAAGTCTTCTTCAGGTGGTGAGTATCATGTAGATATCCAATCTATATTGGATAAGCACAGTAAGGTGTTTGGTGACATACCTCCAGGTAGACCACCAGATCATGGTTTTGAGCATGTGATTGAGTTAGAGGATGGGACCAAGCCTATCAATATTGCACCATATCATCATCCTCGACACTTCAAGATTGAGATTGAGAATGCAATCAAGGAGTTGATTGATATGGGGCACATTCGACCTTCATCTAGTCCATTTGCTTCTTCTGTGGTGTTGGGGAAGAAGGATGGTACTATGTGGATGTGTATTGATTACAGAGCTTTGAACAAGAAGACAATCAAAAACAGGTACCCTATACCCAGGATCGATGAGCTACTTGATGAGTTACACGGGGCCGTGTATTTTTCTAAGATTGATCTTCGTTCAGGCTATCATCAGATTCGTGTCCATGAGGAGGATATTCCGAAGACAGCATTCAAATGCCATTATAGACACTATGAGTTTCTTGTTATGCCATTTGGTCTTACTAATGCACCTACTACATTTCAGTCTTGCATTAATCATGTTTTCAATAAGCAGTTGCGTAAGTTTTTGTTGGTATTCTTTGATGATATTTTGATATATAGTAAGACATCGAATGAGCATCTTCGACATCTACATGAGGTACTTGGAATCATGGAGACATAGTCATTGTATGCAAAGGCTTCAAAGTGTGATTTTGGGATGGAAGAGATTCTCTACTTGGGGCATATGATTAGTGCTAATGGAGGTAGAGTACAGGATGAGAAGATCAAAGCAATACAGGATTGGCCTACTCCAAGGAACATTTCTGAGTTACAAGGTTTCTTGGGTCTTTGTAGTTATTACAGGAGGTTTCTTAGAGGATTTTCACAGTTGGCAGCGCCATTGATAGATCTCACTAAGGGGCATTCCTTTGGTCTTCTAAGGCACAAGCAGTCTTTGATAGGCTTAAGGAGGTGATGAGTACTACTCCAGTGTTGGCACTACTAGATTTTACACAGTCCTTTGTACTTGAGTGTGATGCATCAGGAGAAGGTATTGGAGCTGTGTTGATGCAGAATAGGCACCCCATTGATATGAGAGCAGGAAATTGAGAGATGTGGAGCGCCTATATTCCACCTATGACAAGGAGATGCTTGCCATAATGCATGCTTTGGCAAAGTTTCGTCAGTACTTGGTAGGTGCGAAGTTTGTGGTGAGAACCGACCACAACAGTTTGAAATACTTTTTGGAACAAAAGGATTTGAATGAGAGACAACAAAAATGGGTCTCTAAGGTACAGGCATATGACTTTGATATTTAGTTTGTGAAAGGAAAGAAGAATGTTGTTGCAGATGCACTTTCCAGGAGGCCTACTATTTGTTCCTTGAGTGAGATTTCAGCTGATTGGAAATCTCAACTTTTAGTTGAGTATTCCAAGTCTAAATTTGCATGCTAGATCATGGATGGTTTGATTCAGGATGATAGATATAAGGTTGTGGATGATGTGATATATTATAAGGACAGGATATTTTTGGTACCTGAGTCAAAACTTAAGCAACAGATACTTAGAGCCATTCATGATACACCTCTAGCAGGACATCTAGGGTTTTTCAAAAGCTATAGGCAGGTCGTGAGAGATTCTCTTGGAAGGGTCTCAAAGATGATGTTCTTCAGCATGTTAGAGAGTGTTTGACTTGTCAACAAAACAAGTATGAGCATACTTTTCCCGCAGGACTACTTCAGCCTTTGCCTATTCCTGAGCAGAAGTGGGAAAGTATCTCCATGGATTTCATCACAGGTCTTCCTAAGGTACATGGTAAGGATTACATATATGTGGTTGTTGATCGTCTAACCAAATATGCACATTTTTATCCTATTGCAGCGGATTACACAGCATTGCAGGTTGCAAAGTTGTTCTTTTGTGAGGTATTTCGCTTGCATGGCCTTCCAAAGACTATTGTGAGTGATCGGGATAGTAGATTCATCAGCATGTTTTGGCGTGAGCTATTCCGACTTGCAGGTACAGAGTTGACACCGAGCACTAGTTATCATCCTCAGACTGATGGGCAAGCAAAGAGTGTTAATAAGTGGATTGAGGGATATCTACGCAATTATGTTGCAGGTCATCAGCGTGCTTGGATTAGATGGTTGTACCTTGGGGAGTATTGTTACAATACTACCTATCACATGTCCATAGGCATGACTCCATTCAGAGCATTGTATGGGAATGATGCACTTTCTTTTGTGGATTTGGCATTTGATGATAGTAGAGCTCCTCGAGCTGAGTTAATACAGGATACACAGGACATCCTTAGGATTCTTAAGGATAATATTCAGCAAGCACAGAATCAACAGAAGTTATATGCAGATAGGCATCGGATTGAGAGGACATTTGAGGTTGATGATTTGGTATTTTTACGCCTACAGCCATATAGACAGAGTACATTGAAGAAAAGTGATGCAGAAAAGCTCAAGCCGAGATTCTATGGGCCATACAAGATTGTCAGACGAGTTGGTGAAGTTGCATATGAGCTTGAGTTACTATCAGGAAGCCGCATTCATAATGTGTTTCATGTGTCTTACCTCAAAAAGGCATTGGGACAACGTGTGGTTTCTTCTCCCGATCTTCCACCTCTTGATGAGGAAGGCATGTTGCTATTGGAGCCTGATAGCATTGTTGATATGAGGGAGCGTCATTTGAGGAGCCGAATCATTAGAGAGTATTTGGTTCGATGGAGAGGTTTGCCTTTGGAGGATGCTACTTGGGAAGGAGAGCAAATTTTGGAGCATCCTAATCTTTGATTGCTTGAGGACAAGCAATCCCCAGAAGGGAGGACTGTCATGTCCCCATTTCCAGAGTGACTTCACATGGAGTTGATGATTAGCCTATCATCCATTCCCGTAGGCTAATGCATTGGTAAGGGAATGAATTTCTAGTTTGAGCTTATTTCTATACATGGAGAACCGGAAAGTTGGTATGTGTCTATACATGGAGATTCAGAATGTTAGCTCAACTAGAATGTGATCAATGAAAAATGCAATATTGAAATTGTATTTTTATTTCATTTGATGGATTTTAGAAAATCGATTTTTATGGAGTTGTAAATATGAAATAAGGTGATGTGTTCGCCAAGAAGTTATAGGTCCAGACCAAAACCAAAACCAAAGGATAAGGGATCGATTGGCTAATATTGTTTTGTATTTGAATTGCATTGTTCAAGAAGCCAACGACTATCTAGATGATCGCCCATATTTTATAGAGCATTTACATTGGATCAAGTGCCGAATTCCAACGCCATGATGGTTCACTCGCCCATGCCTTGTATTGAGCGATGGTATTGATAGAGGTTGGTTATTGAAATTTAATGATTGCATTTGATTCATAGCTGGCCGCCGATCATAAGGAAAGGATATTTTAAATGCAATATTTATTTATTAAATAATTGCATTGGATCGATGGTGTCATGAGGGTGTTTGGATTTGTGGATATTAAATGATTGCATTTGGTTAGATATTGAGCTTTGAAAGATTTTAAATGCCAAATGCTTATGATGAGGAGGTTCGCTCAAGCCAAGATGGATATTCATTGCAACAAAAATATATTAAATGATTGCATATAATCAGCCGCCGCCATTAGCAAGGGAAATTCAATGCTAAATGAAGATTGTAAATGATTGTTTGTTCTCATTCATGGCCGCCGTCAAGTTTAAGGAGGATTCCAATTCATAGAGGATTGATTCACTTGCAAGATAGATGTAGTTCATTTAAACAATTAAAGATTGTTTTAAATGATTGCATTCATAGATGTCATTCATTTACTTTTGTTCAAGACTCTCTATTATGATTGATGGATTCCAAATTTCATTCCAATTTGACAAAAAGAAGGGACGCCTATCCTTGGAGAGAATAAATAGAGCTCTTGAACTCCAATTTGCAACTAATGATCATTTGGTAAGCTTTTACATTTTGTTCTTTAAGCTGGAAATTGCATTTTCTAGTTATTTTTCAAGGAGATGTTCCCTTGAGTGTTGTGATGATGTTCCCATAACAATTTGTGAGATGTTATCATTCAGATTTCATTATTGGAGTTGAATTTGCAGGTTTATTGTGAAGATTTGAAGAGTATTTGACATCATAATGGAACCCTTGGTGTATTGGAGTGTCTACCAAGGTAGTTGATTGGGTTTAGAATGAGAATTGAGTGACTTTTGCATATTATTCAAGGTCTAATTTCATATCAGCAAAGTCTGATTTTTATGACAGCGAATTGTTTGGACACTTACAGTGTTTTTGAAGTGGATTTGACAAAGGCTTTCACATTTGAAGAGTTGCATTTGATAGAAGACCAAGCTAGGCATCCATCACTTGGGTTTGGAAGTGGGTTTTCATGAAGTTTTCATTGATACAACTTGGCTGGGCAAAATCATCACTTTCAGCAGTCATATCAACCTACAGAAGTTTATATCAGTCATATATTCATGTACTTTTAGGGCTGTTATAGCATCATTGGATAGTTGTCTTTGTTCTAGAGTGTTTGGGCTTTGATCTTATGAAAGATTTGATGTATTTGGACATTTTATATGCATGTAATAAGGTCTGATATAAAATCAGACAGTGACTGATAATCATATCAGCAACTTATCATTTTTGTATTTCACATTTGAAGGTTTCAAATAAGCAAGTATGATGTGGGTTTGAAGTTCTATTATTGCTTGGTTCATTGGTGATGTTTATTTGTTGATTTGTGCAAGAAATCTTATCTAAAAGTTGGCAAAAAATTTCAGTCATTCTAGATAGGTATTTTACAACAAGATCATCCACAAATCCATGGGCCCTCTCCAAGACACTTCCTATCCATGCCTTGGTTGCATGACTGATTGACCTAATTTCCTCCAACTCGGCTAGTGAATCCTTGAAAATACTTGCAGGCTGAGCAGCTGTCCCTTGGGCTGATTAGAGAGGGTCCATCAAGTGCTGGATATAATGCTTCAATTCATCATTTTCCCTCTTCAATTGATTCTTCTTTTCCTCCTCCTTCCTTAGCCTTTCCTTGATTGTTGTTACTGAATCCTCTAACTCTTCTACTTCCTGTCTCTTTGTAGTCAGTCCCAAATCAACCGTCACTACATCATATTCCTCGGGAGCAATATCCTCATGTGTCTTATCTACCCTTGGAATTGCAATTTGAACTTGGCAAGAGCCAGATTCTCCTTTTGTGATTTTCGAATACTTCTTTTCCTTTTTCTTCTCTACGGGCTTGCCTATCCTGTTCAGGAAATCATCTAGCTCGGTGGATGGATCACATTCTACAACTGATTTCTTCTTCAACTGCTCCTGCAACCATTCAGGTCCCGTGGAAGGTTCTTCATTCTCCTGAGGCCCTTGATGTTCACGCACTTTATGTGGAGCGGATATCCTGTTGTAATTGAATTCCTCGTCTAGGAATCCCAGATCTTGGTCTTCGAATATATCTCCAATAGGGATTGTCTCTGGATTCCTTGGGGGATGATCAGAAGGAATTCCTACTACCGGATTAGAAGTCTCTTGCTGAGTGGACTCCATGGATTCATTTTCACTCCTCCTATCTTGTACATTTGGGACCGCCTCATTTTCCACATGCTCCTTATTCTTAGCAGTTGATAGCATATTGTCATCAGAGGACAAATTGACTTCCTGGACAGAAGAAGTACTTGCTGAGAGAGGCCTACTTGTCTTTTGTTCTTCCTATGTTGGGTTCTTAGTGGAAACCTTTAGAACCTTCGCCCTCTTTTGAGGTGGACTATCAGTTGTCTTATTCTTTGCCTCATATCTTCCTGTTCCTTGTTCCTTCTCATGTGATTCCTCAGTTATTTCATCCTCGGAAGATTGGGACTCCAAGTCTCCCATCAAGTCATAGGTTGGGTGGATATTCTATTTATGCAGCCTATCAACCTACTGACTTAGCCATCTTTTGGTGTTTGCCAGGACTGGGGCCATTAAATCATCCAAGTTGGTGACTTCTTGCTCGGCCAAATTGAGTGCGGGAAGAGGTTTATCCTTTTCATTTCCAAAGAAAGGTTGAACTTGCCTCCCATCTTCCTTGACTTGATCCGGAACAGAGAAAACTCGGGTTGCTCTAATCATGTCCAAGGATAGCCTGGAGCACATCCTTCTCCTTATCTCAAAATCATCTTTTGCATTCACCCAATGATCCTCAAGGTGTACCTTGTGTTTATACTTTCTTCCGCAGGCTACCCGGGTGGTGTTGAGAGGATCGAAATTTGCACTTTAGTTGTGAGTTACTAGGTTGTAAAACTGCAATTCCTCATTGGATCTTTTTACAGCATGGACAGATGAACATTCTTCATCCCTAATTGAGATCGGGAACGTTAATACAACCTCCTTCTTCTTTTGGACTTTGTCGTATGCTGATAGTTGCCTTGTCAGTTCAAGCAATATCATCTTATCTGTGGGATATCTTGGTAATCTGTACAGATAGAATGAGAATCCTTGGATCCGGATATAAGTGAACTTTGGAAACTAGATGAACCAAGAACCGTATTTTTAACTAACTTCATAGCTTCCTATGATAGCCTCTGATGAGTCCCTCCTTGAAGTGCTCTTGTGATATGCATGGAAAATGCATCATTGAATCTCTTGAAGTGGGCTATGTTTTGAAGGTGCAACTGTGGGTAACAATCATAGACTTTGACTTGTCCTTGAGCATTTCCAACATGTCCTTTCCATGACAACCCTTTGTATTTGTTATTCCTTGCCAGCATGTAAATCACATAGGAACTCATGTAGAAGGTCTTTGATTGCTCCAGATTCTTCAATTGTTCATCAATGTTGTCACTTATTAGTTGGGCCCAATCAATCATCTTTACTCCGCTAGTTATCTCCTCGACGAAGTAGAACATCCAAGGTTCAAAAGTTGAAGCTTGAGGGCATCCCATGACTCTGTTTAATAAGATGACAAGGTCTCCATATTCTTGATTGAAGTCAGACTTGAGAAGCTTCTTCGGTAGCTTGGAATGATGAGACCTTTGCTTTTCCATCCATGAAGCATTGATGATCTCCATACAGGCCTCGGGTCTAGCTTCAAACATCTTGAATGTGGCCTCTTTGCTTTTATAGATGATGGGATTGTAGGTAGGAATGTCGAAGGCTTTGGCAATCATCTCTTTGGAAAGGTAGGCCAACACTGTGCCATCGGGAGCAATAATCCTTCGTTGCTCAGGAACATAATGCTTGGCACATTCCACAATCAGCTCGGAACAAGGCATGGTGGGAGGAAAACAGGCAGCTTGCACAATTCCATTGCGAACCATCCTCTTGGCGATCTTTGATGGAGAGTGTCGTTCGGTACCATACATTTGCTTCTTGATCTCGTCCATGTTGATATGCCCGATATTGGTGTCGCCAACATCTCTCCATTTTGAAGCAATCTTGGACTCCAAAAGCACTCCCTCGAGAACATCTTGCATTTGTGCCTGTCTTGAGGTGGATCTGACCTTAGCACTTGCCATTAACTTGTGGGAAATTTGCTCCTTCCTAAAGAATTCTGCTCTTTTTTAATGAAAACTCTGCCTTTTATGAAGAATTATGCTTCAATTTGATGAAATTCGCCCCTTTTAAATGAAGAAATCTGCTTTTTTATTAAGAATCCTGCTCTTTTAATGGAGATTCGTCTTTGTCCAAGTGAAATTTCTGCTCCTCTTGAATGAATTTGCCCTTGTTGAATGAATTCACTGCTGTTTTAAGGGGAAAAATCTGCGTTTTGATGAAAATTCTGCTCTTTTAATGGAGATTCATCTTTGCCCAAGTGAAATTTCTGCTCCTTTTGAATGAATTCGCTCTTGTTGAATGAATTCGCTGCTGTTTTAAGGGGAAAAATCTGCTTTTTGATGAAAATTCTGCTCTTCCCTAATCTGAAATTCGCCTTTTGAATGAAAAATTCTGCTCTTGTTTTAATGAAAGTTCTGCTCTTGTTTTGATAAAAAAAATCTGCTTTGAAATGGTGACTTGATTCGTTTTGAGTTGTGATTTCAAGCGCCTCTATATATATACATATGCGAATTCCTCTCCACAAGGCCAACTTGGATATGAAAAGGAAACTTTTAAATGTTTAAAAACTTCTACTAAGGCCGACTTAGATAGTCGTTGAAACAAATTTTCCTAAAAAAAGCTTTTTATTTATTTTCCAAGCGGTTATGTCGGCCACTGCCTCAGGGGCCTCAAGTCGGGGATTTTGTTGTGTTGTGGATTCTATCCTTGTTGAGGACCGCACTTTCAAGGATGGCATGGATTTTTGATAGTTGTGGATTTTTTTCATGTTTGGAATTCCTTATCCAAGGCGCACTTTGCACTAAGTCGGGGATTTCCTTACGCTAAGGATTTCTTTGTCCAAGAGCGCACTTTCCTCTTCATCCTGGATTTCGCGACTTGGAAAAATGATTTTTCCTATGGAGCGCATGATGTCGTGGATTTTGCTCTGGATTCCAGGTTGCAGATTGAGCTAAGTCATGGATTTTGTCCTTGGATTTCTTTTCCTTATGCGCATTTTGGATCTCTTCTTGGATAAATCCATGATCCGACTTTGAGTCTTGGATTTTCTATACTTGAGCGCAATTTTCATGATCTCCTGGACAAATTCTTGGAGCGCATATTCCTTGTTCACTCGGATTTAAACCCTTGAAATTCCCTGTCGCATATTCCATAGAGTCGTGGATTTTGCAACTTAGATAGGGGTGCTTATTCCTTGTTCACTCGGATTTTCCTTTAGCTAAGTCGTGGATGAATTCCATGTTGAGGATTTTCTGTGTTATGGGATTCTTCCATGTTGAGGTAGGCTCGAATTTAGCTAAGTGGTGGATGAATTCCGTGTTTCCCATTTTGAAGTCTTGGATGATTCTTTGTCGCGAATTCCTCTGAGTTGTGGAAAATTCCCTCCAAGGTCGCACTTTTCCTCTTGTCTAGGATAATTCCATTGATCCAACTTTGAGTCTTGGATTATTCCATACTTGGGCGTGAATTTGGGCATGTCTTGAATAATTCTTTTATGGACAAATCTAGGCGCGGGTTTGGGTATGTTGGAGAACAAAGTCAACTAAGCGCATATTCCATAGAGTTGTGGATTCCTTTGAAATCAACTTCTATGATGTTAAGGAGTTTCTTCCTTAGGCGCAAATTCCTCCTTGTGTCGGATGAATTGCATCCATGAGTGTGATTCCTACTAATTTCCAGAGGATTATCCCAAGTCACTACTTTGTTGAAGAATCCTTTCATGAATGCATTTTTGTGATGGTCACGGAAAAAATGTTTAGCATAACCTAGACCTTTGGATCTTTATCTATCCTTGGAACCTAGGACAAAACTTCCGGATTTCAGCAAGGGATAGCTCATGGATTTGCATGTTCAGAGTGAAGGACTGAGACATTTCATATGGAATGATGGACCTTTGACATGGATTGACAAGATTTGGGCGAGGAATGATTTCCAATTAGGGCTTCAATTTATCCTTAGGAAAATCAAACTTCACTTCATTGTTTCAACATGCTTAAGTATTCCTCAAATTTCATGTGAGCTAAGTGTGTTGAAATTCCTCCCAAGCTTCATGGATCCGAGCAAGAAACTGCAAGATCAATGCAAAACTGAAACCAGACCAAAAAAAAGAGGGGGACCCATCTGCAATGGGGTAATGTGTGAAAACGTCACAACAGAGTCCTACAGGAGTCCCATAGCAATTCATCAAGAAGCCATCAAGGATTGATTCTGATGTGAGTAGGATAGTGACATACAGGGATTTGTTGATGCAAGATAGCCAAATTTTCTAGAGAAGCGTCTCTAATGAACAAGTTGCATTTGTTACAGGATCTTGAGAAAGGCATGGATTGGGATGTGCGGTTACATGGTACTATTGTAACAAGTTCCATATGTTGTTGGATTGTTCACATGGAGGAGTGCAATGAATTGCTAATTGTTAAAGTACACTAGCACAGGAGAAAGTCTCATTGTATTGTAACCATGTTCTATTGGTAATACAATGAGTGTTCCATCGTGGATAGTAGGTCTTCATTGAGTTGAGGACGTGGACCATTTATTTCCATAGTGAGCTCCAAGATCTTCTAATGTTGCAATTGGAGTGTTCTGGCATGAGATGGTTGCTCTCATATCTATTGATTTCAAACAGATGGATCTTCAGGTTGTTGAAGATGTGCTTAGTGACGGAAGGTATTGCTCATTCCATGGAGAAGCTAGTGAAGCAAGTTTCTTGCTGTAGGTTGGCTAATGGCATTATAGCCCCTAGTAGTTAGTTCATTTTATTGGAACTCCTAATGTTCTTTTGCAATGTATGTACGAGGAAGAATGTTATGATTACCTGTTGTACACCTTGCAAATCCGTGTATCATTGTAATTATTTAATATTTGTAGTGTGCACTGTGTTGTAATATTTGGGCCCTCATGGAATAGGGTCCTAAACTTGGGGGGAGTCTCAAGATTCCTTGGATGACACACACACCACTTGTCATTTGTATTGACATGTACAATGGTTTTACTCCATTTTTTTCCTTTTTTAATTTAAAAGTATCATAGTGAACTCTTGGTTTTCGCTTTTGTGGAAAATGTACTTGTCCAAGAGTTCTTTGCTTTTTCTTAAGGTAGGTATATCTTAGTTCCAAACCCTTCTTGACAACTGATACCTCTTCTTTCGGTTTACTCAAGATACTTCAAGCTGTCCTATTTGCATAGACAGCACATCTATCTTCTATTTCTGATATAGAAATTTGACTGATATAAATAGAGTTGGGTGGTTTTTCTTCCACAACCGAGCAGATCTCCTTATCTCTTACTCTCTAATTAGTTCTTAAAAACTTGCTTTGTGGTGTATTATAACTTCCTTGACACTCAAAGAAGCTGCCCGCAAACAATGATATAAACTTCCCTTTATGCTGCTATGCCAGATTCACCAATGATAACATGTATTCAGCCTATTGTATTTTTTAACAGCTACACAGAGAAGTAATGTAACAGCCCAAGCAAATTTACGGCAGTATATAATAACATTGATCAAACAGCTGATGAGCACACGCTTATACTAAGAGGGGGGGGGGGTGAATCAGTATAATACAATCTTTTATTTTTTCAAACTAACAACCACAATAACATCAATTGCACAATATCATTCACTTAAGATCTAACAATTATGCAACACAAGAACACAAGATTTACGTGGAAACCCTTGCGGGAGAAAACCATGGCAAAATATTGCTTATATATATATTCTTTGTAGGCACCAACCTGCTTTTACAATATTCTTTTGTAGGCACCAACCCACTGGAGACACCAATCCCCGCAACTGAGCACCAACCCAGTACGAGACACCAATCTCTTATTTTGATAGGCACCAACCTAAGAACTCTTTAGTGAATTATATGTCTTCACAAGATCTGAATATAGATATACTTTTTCTCACGAATCTGGTTACAAATCATGCACACTCTTATTTCACAAAACTGATCACAAGTATGGAGATTTCTTCACACAGATTTATGCCTTACAATCTGCTCTAAATTCCCTTTAATATCTGCACTTATTCCTCTCTATAATTCTGTCATAAACTCTTACAAATCTCACTTTTTCTCTTTACACGTGGGCTGCATATCTATTTCAGAATAAGTTTGAAATACTCTTCATAGAATTCTGCCCTAGATCTGCTCTATATCAGATTCATACACACTTCTCTCCACACCTCTCTCACTTTTTCTTACCTCTTATACCTCTACAAAGTGAGGCGATCCACTAGGAGACACACCCATTGATAATAAATAAACACACCATATGCTAGTCGCACCTTTTATATTAAATAAATCAAATCTCTTTTTCTTACTTAATCGCACCTCCTTGTTGTTGTCTAAATAAGACGATTTTGTCTTATTTATATTGGCGCTACATTGTGAAGGAAGTCGGCCACCTGTGTTTGAAGTCTTTAATAAAAAATTGAATTTAAACATCCAAAAACCAGCGTTACCATGGGAGTCGGCCTCAATACAAAGTTCTTTATTCAATGCAATACAAACTCTAATTTTAGCGCCAAGGCATGAGGGAGTCGGCGTTCAATAAAGATGTGTAAGAACCCTTAGTAGTTCTGACCCAAAATTTCAGTTTTGATTCCTGAATGTTCAAGAACATAAATGTTTTCAAAACCTTTTGAATTCTGACCTGAATCTAATATACTGATGTTGTGTGTTTGTTTCAATGTTTTTCAATGCAATTTTGACAAACAAACATAAAAAAAATGTACCCAAATGTATAACAGCAATATCCCACTCCAAAGATAACTTTATTTCTCAAAGTAAGAGGATTGATTACAATAAAATCAGGTCTAATATAACTCAAATGAGACTGATAACATCATATGACAGCGATTACAAAGATGATTCAAATTAAAGATTTGAATTTTAGACTGATTACAACATACCTGATTGAGAACACACCAATGATATGATGTTGTAGAAGATGGAAAGTCCGATATGAAGAACATGTGACTGCTGTGATGAAATCCCTGATGCAAACAGCCCATTACAATCTTCCTTAAGGCCACAAATTCCTCCAAAAGGGTAGCGATTAGACTTGGGATGGAGCGCTTGAACCCTAGATGTCAATGGATGATAAAATTGTCACCAAAACCCTAATCCGCCAAGTCTGAAATGTCTGACATGAAATCTCTGATGTTACAATGACTGAAATCTTCATTTCATGCCATGAATCTCCTCTTATGATGAACTGCTTGACTCTTAATGAGGCCACCAAACTCTAGATGATGAAAGAAACCCTAGGCGATGAGAATATATGACATTTCTCCTTCAAAACTCCACGATCTGCCTAAATGATTGCCCAGATTTGCAATTCGCCTTGATGATAGCAAATACTCTACAAACCCTAGCAGCCAGCAATGTTGAAATTCAGATCTGCCTTCAAAAACTCATCGATTCCTTCATTAAACCATGTGATATCAAAGCAAATTCAATCATCAATAACCTGCAATCTATCATCCTTCAATCTTCACCATATCAAATTGACAATTTGGCACAAATCATGTCAATTTGACCTTCAAACCCTAGCTAATGTAGCTTGCAGAAAATGTTTTTGTCCTTGTAGCTCCAATATGATGTAAAAATCTGCATATATGCCCAATAGCAAACCTCATATGGATTCACCTCTCAAAGTGGAGTGGGTTTTCGTCCAATCCACTAATTTTCAAAGGGTTTTCGTCCTCAGAAAATAGCTGAACCAATGTTGCAGCTCAAAGAAAAAATCTCCATTATCAAATGACAAATACACAATGATGAAAAATGACCTTCAAATGCCCTTTTTATAATGCCCAAGTGGACCGCCCAACTTTGCCAAATTTTATTTGTATTTTATGTCCACCGTCATAATAAAATAATATTTTATTTTATTTTTTCCCTTCTCCAATTAGGACGTCCAAATTATGAATTAAAATATTATTTTATTTTAATTTCTTTTCTCCAAGTGGGGCGTCCAATTTGACAATAAAATATTATTTTATTTTGTCATTTTATTTTTAATTTCTTTTTTCCTTTTTAAAGTGACTTTCCATTCTCCAAAATTTAAGCTATTTTCCGCTTTCCAAATATCTAAGTCACTTTAGTCATTGTAACCAACTTTCCAAATGTCAAGGTCACTTTTGCAACAAAGGCTCAAAAAAAAAGGGGACATTACAAGATGTGATAAATTACTTGGGGATTCAGCCATATTACTCTGTCTTCAATCCTTATTTCCGATCCTTCACATTCACGTTTTCATTTGGGGTCGGCCAGCATAATACTATAATTATTTGCATTCCTTCCAAGGTGAAAGTTGGCCCAGCAAGTAGAAGTTTAAATCTTTAATTTGAACCTCATTATAAACTGTATATCTCTGCTCTACATTTCCTTATGTATCTGCTGTAATAACATTATTCTTTGACATCAATGACAACTCGTTCCAACAATGGCATTGTAAGCAAATAACAGAAATAGGTTTTAATAGCTTGATGATTTCATAAATAAATATAAGTCTAATGTTATCATCATACGGGCAACCTTTTGATGATATATTTTCAAAATTATAATTAACTTAATTAACCATGTTCAGCTTAACTCTCTTCTTGCACCCAAATACCCCCTATTCAGCCTACAAGAATGCACCTTCAAATTTGTGGCCCATGCATCTCCAAAGCCTCATCTGTACCGGACACATCCATGACCCACTCCTAATAAAAGAATCTTACTTATATTCTGCCTTCACCAATGAAGAGGTCAAAAGGACTTCAATTGTTGTCACCAATCACAATTGCATATGCCATTGTCCCAAGTCCATGTTTAGTGGAACATAATCCAGAAATCAGAAAACCTATTAAAGGTCTTATACCTTTGGAATCAAAATTTTCATCCTAGGAACTTCTTTTTTGTAGCCTTAGATGATTGCAATCTATAGCAATTGTTTATTTACAGTCCATGCTGGCAGGAGTATACACATGCATTTGTCAATCAAAATTGCTTTTCCTTCTTAACAGTCATATAAAACTTAGGAAACAGTATAATATTCTTGCACCCAAATACCCCCTATTCAGCCTACAAGAATGCACCTTCAAATTTGTGGCCCATGCATCTCCAAAGCCTCATCTGTACCGGACACATCCATGACCCACTCCTAATAAAAGAATCTTACTTATATTCTGCCTTCACCAATGAAGAGGTCAAAAGGACTTCAATTGTTGTCACCAATCACAATTGCATATGCCATTGTCCCAAGTCCATGTTTAGTGGAACATAATCCAGAAATCAGAAAACCTATTAAAGGTCTTATACCTTTGGAATCAAAATTTTCATCCTAGGAACTTCTTTTTTGTAGCCTTAGATGATTGCAATCTATAGCAATTGTTTATTTACAGTCCATGCTGGCAGGAGTATACACATGCATTTGTCAATCAAAATTGCTTTTCCTTCTTAACAGTCATATAAAACTTAGGAAACAGTATAATATTGATGTGTGCAACAAAGCATCCATAATGGTCCACCAGCTCTTGTCTAGCAGAAGGATAGGGTACCTTTCACCACAATAAATTAAGCTACAAACTTGTTGGGCATGTTCTTCATGCTAATACTGTTTTTGTGAAATTACAGAGGAGTTGAGCTTTGGTGGTCTAACGGTCTGAAGGACCTGTTAAGAGTGATTTAGTTTATCAGCTAAAGGAACATTGTATAGTGAGAGGAGGCTCACTACCCAATAATTAACATAGCTCAAAAAACACCCATAATACAACAAAAAATAGTCCCTAAGAGTCAAATGCATCATTGTCTCTCAGTAGATAAACTCAAATTTCCTAAACAAAATAAACCTAAATATGTACACGTTGGCTTATCACCAAGTAACTTCACCATAAAAAAATGCTTCGAATGTAAGAACAAAAGAAAGAAGGCATCAATTGTAGAAGAAAATAAGAGTAAGAATGAAGAAAGCATACCTCAACATGAAACACAACAATATCGCCTGCACGGATGGGAGCTTTACCCATATGCAAAAACAATATATCACCCTATAAAAAAGATGAATATATAATTAAAGAGAATATTTTACCCAAACAGTTTAAAAGTAATTAGAAGGAAATTGACTTGAGTTTATACTTAACATGCAATAGAAGTTTTAAAATGGAATAAGCATCCAATTGAAATTTCTAGTACATATATTGCAAAACTAAACCATATTGAACTCACAAATAACACTGAATATGTAAATAATATTAATGCTCGTCAATATAGATTACAATAGAATACGATGACTTGTATAAAGTCTTTTCACTTTTCAACCTCTTATGCAACTACCCAAACCAAATAACTCCCTAAGGGAAACTTCCCAACAACTAACCAACAACTAATTACTAACAACATTTATTAATGTGTAATCAAGCTTCTGGTTTAAACTGTGTTAAAAAATTTTGCATCAACGTTTCGAATCACACTCTGTGATTCATCATCAGGATTACACAGAGTGTTATTCGAAACGTTGATGCAAAAAAATTTAACACAGTTTAAACCAGAAGCTTGATTACACATTATTATGGACTGTGGAAATCTGATGTGTTTAACATCTATTAACTAACATTACTAATGTGTTTAGTTATTTATAAACTATACTAACCTAAACTATAGATTGAATATAATAATCCCAACATTGCCCCCCCTTATTACATCAATCTAAACAAAGGATGACACATTGCACAGACTGAACACAACAACCCAATAGAAATCTGATGAAGTGACTCCACCAAATCTCCCACTCACTCAAAATACACCAAATTAATTGCATCAATGAATGTCCTGAGTCCTTACTATCAAACCTACGAATCCTCTATACCTCATGAGAGAACAAATCCCAACCTCCATCACAATGAGAGAACACCTCTCCTTTGAGAGTGTCAAAACCCCTCCTCCAATGCTAAAAGGGAACAAATCTCTCCTCCAATGTACAATAGAAACAAAATCAATAAATGTACATACACTAACCACACCTCTTTCAGTGATTTCACTATCCACAAATACTACCAAGAACTGCCAATCCCCCTTTCCGCCAAGAAAAAACACAAATGTGGTGGTGCTTCTCAAACACTCTACCATCTTGAAGCGAGAAGCTAGCTCCAAATGGGGAAATTCCTTCAACCTCCTATGTCCTCCACCTCCTCTTTCACTACACTTTATCTTCACAAGCTCAATCAATGAAATACATGTATGAAAATATTCCGAGAGTACAAACATTTGATGACATGATAAAAGTAAGCATTGACAAGGTGTCAAATTCAACCAAAAATGCATCTTTTACACAAATGGCTCCAATACAAAATGTATACAAATTTATGACTTCATCCTACTAAATCTTCACACTATCTCCAATTACAAAAGTCGTTTTGGGTGACAAAAATAGGCCTTATACCTCCCAAATGGATAGACATGTATTTTTTTATGGTGCATAAAACATCATATACAAGTTTCAAACCATACACCAATATATTCCAAATAACTACTTTTCACCAATCGAGCAAGCTATCACTTTAACTCTCTTAATAGCCTTTGTTTTAAAACAACTTTGAGAGATGGATTAAAATAATAAAATAAAATAAACCCTACAGACTCCACTATGCATTACGTGGAAAATCAAAATTACAAAGGCATGGTTGAAAATATAAACTGTATCAGCCACCCTTAATATAAATTGATTTTGATGTCGGAAGTTTACCCTGGACAAAATGTAACCACGTGAACTCCTTCATGCTAAGCAATCTTGTCTAGACAAAGATTGAATTTGAACAAGTCTCACCCGATTTACCTCCACTAGTTTGCTCTTTGTTTCTAGTATGTGAAACAAATCCAGACAACTTACTACTGCTGTGGGCCCAATCACGTTGTGCATAAACAGGTTAAGGAAGAAGAATTTATTCTATCGTATCCGCAGCATGGTTACAAACCAGCTTCTACGTTGCACCCATCATATGAAGGAATACCACAAAAAAAATTAAATGCCTTTAGCCTCTCACTGGGAAATATGATCAAACACACAGAAATTTGATTGAACTTCACGCCATACGCTACACATACCAGATGTCCAATGAAAAAATGATGGTTGTTATTTGCATCAGAAGTCAACACTAATCAGCACCCACGCTTCCATGTTGATTTTTGTTGCACAAATAGAGATGTTGGCATGAATGATGCTATTGTTTATTTATTTTGGGCTGCAAGCAGCCACTTCTATGAATAAAGTGTCACATCCCATTTAATTTTGCCTAGATTTAAATACATGATTATTGTATTTTAGTGTTAATAGCGGACAAATATGACGGATATTTGGTTATTGATTTTTAAACGTAAGTCAAATCAAGATTTGAAAAAGACTAACTACTTCTTGTTGTGTTTCTGAGTGCAATAGGGAAAGGTTGAAACTCTCGTGGTCGTAGAGAGAGTGTCATGTCCCAATTTTCAGAGTGATCACCACAAGAGGACAAGAGGACTTGTTTTCACACTCAAGAGGATTTTGGAAGGCAAATGGAGGGTTGAAGGTATCTTCTTAATGATGTTGTGTGACTCTTTCATTTACTATCATATTCTTGCCATGGGAGCGAACCACTTGGAAGAGTTGCAAGTATGGAGATTTGTCATTTTGAGGGGATTGAGAGTGTGGAGACTTGTCATGCTTTTGCCAAGAGATGATGTTGCATATGGATGCTACTTTGACGAAGGACAAGTGATATAGCTTGATGGATGTTTTCATTCATGCCAAAAGAAGGATAAGCTTGAAGTCTCATTGTGTACGCCATTCTTATGAGGGTTCGCTTGATTTTTGGGCGTCTAATGAAGAAGACAACTAATAATATTCCCTTTATCCATGGCGGCGCTTGGAGAAGAATAAAGAAATAAATTCATATCTTTAATTTGAATTTATCTTGGTGCTCATGAGATTGGATGCTGGCCGGCCCTCCTAGAGGGATTAATTAATTAAAATAAAAGGATAATTCTCCCTAGGTGGATAAGGGGAAAAAGAGACAAATTATGTATTTATACAAGGTCATTTGTGGCATTTGGAAACATCTCTCATTCATACATTCACTTGATATTTGGAGCTTATCTCTTGATTAAGGATTTGAGATGAAAACCTCAAGTTCTTGGGAGGAGTTGGATGAAACCCTAGCTTCTTCTTTGGAGCATTCCATGACGGGAGTTCACTTGCATTTCATGGATTTTGGAGCAGAATTATATATCTGATTTGAAGATCATTTTCAGGCACTTCTTTGGCGTGATATTACTTATCTTTTGTGGAGAAGTTAGCCCAAGCTTTGGAGCGCCTTCATTGGAGGAGAGCGCCAAGTTTGAGATTGTTTTGTGAAGGGTTTAATGTTGATCTAGGGTTTGACCAGAGCAGATTCATTACAGCAACAGAGCAGACCATTTCCCTTCATGTTAGGAGGTTAGATTGCATTGTTTTTAATATTCAGTTTAGGGAAGAACTTGTTGGGTTTGTTTCTCATGCATTCCCATATCCATCATTGTATTTGAAGATCTTTTGTAATCAGTTTATTGCAGCAGACTTCTTTATTTGTTTCAGTCACGTATGTTGGTTAAATGAAGATGATTTGTTGATCATATGATGATGAAATACAAGCACAATATTGTTGATCATGTTTATGGTGAAATAATGATATTTTAAGATGTTTTATGGGCTGCCCTAGTTGTTTATTCAAGTCTGTTTTTTACTTCAGAAGTTAGGGTTTAAGCAGAAAACTAAAGTGCAGAAATTAGGACAGAATTCAAATTAGAAAAAATCAGAAAATTCTGAGCAAGATTCTTTTGGAAATCCCGTAAATCCAAAATTGCCCTAAATATCCCGTTTTCGGATATTACAGAGAGGGTATCATCAGGGAGAGGGCTTCTAGACGTTGGTAAGTTGGCATGAAAGAATCGATACTTTCACACACACACGTAGGATAGTTTGTCAATTTTTGCATATTATAAGGTAGACATTGACTTGGTCTTTGCTCTCCTTGTTTTCTGCGAATACGACAGATAGACAAATATTGTTCAGTCACATAATGGCGATAGATAGCAAATTGATTGCCTATGTCTATTTCTTGTTTTTGCGACCATTTAGGTCCATTCATATAATCATAATATGGGATTAGTTATTCATTTTATGATTATATATATAATTATATTTTATATATATTTCTATTATAACAAATTAACAGAATAAATTTTATAGCTAAATTATTAAGTCCTACTGTCATCATAATCTCTCAACAGAGTTTGTTGGTGATCACTTGTTTGAATACTAAGCAATGACGTGATCCCATCACACTTATGTTGTGCTACTCAGGGGTTCATGTGAACCTCATCAAGAGATCGTCCGGTGGTGCTTAATACATCTTCACTAAGAAGAATGCTTCTTTCACAACACACCTTTGACTCATGATAGAGATCATCACTTTGAAGTGATTCTAAAAATGCAGGGTCTATTATCATGTTATTCTGATCCATAGTAAGAAACATACCCTCATGAGAAAGTCTCTCCTCTAACTCCTTAAAATTGCACTCTTGATGTCCTTCCCAATTGCCATCAACATGCTTGTTCTCCATGGTTCTAGGAAGGCTGAAGACATTGTGCAATATTTTATCCTCCTTGATTCCTTCTTGTGATAGAGATGGCTTCTAGTACACCACTTTGATATCATCACAAACTATGGGATTAGGACTAGTAGATGTCTCATCATTCAACTCAAAAACTGGATTATCAATTGTCAAATCAACATCTATTTCAAAAAGTGGATTATCAAATAGCTGTAAATCATTTATGGACCCCTGGCTTGCAATTTCAGATCTTCTTGAACAGTGTTCTAAATCAAAATCCTCATAAAGTTCATCAAGCTCATCAATAACATGCTGGATTTCATCCGTCCATGCTTCATTTTCTTGCACCCTAAGATCTTTTACAGCTCATCAAGATCTTCTACCTCCAATAGTGCCATTTGAGCATTTTCTAATGAATTGTTTTTTGAATTAAGCTCAAAAGTGAGCTCATCAACCTTTCTCTCCTTTTCTTTGAATGCACTAAAGGCCTCTTCTGCAAACTTGATGGCATCATCTCGGTCTCTGACCAAATGCAAGTACTCTGATTTTATTGTCTCCAATGAATCTCTGATAGCTTGCAAGTTTGAAGAAGTGACTCTACCCTCAATGTTTTCTTGCATGAGGTCCTCAAGGATCTTGTGTGTGTTGTCCAAACTTGTGAGGACTTGTATCTCCTTCTCATTTGTGACCAAGAGTTGATTCTTCAATTCATGCAGTATTGTACCCATCCAAAACTCAAATTGTTACAAGTATTTTCATCATCTTGTCGTCAAATTGTTGTTTGTGTTTGTCGAACTGTCTATTAAAAATTTCAGACTTGGTGCTGCTGTCATTATTTGGATCGGCCAACACATGATTTTGTTTGCTCACATTCAAGCGGGTTGACAAAAATTTTCAAAGGACGGAGCACTTTTTAGTTGGAGACTGTTAAGGAGGTTATTTCAGCCCCTACAAAAGTGTTTTCAATCACTACAATGCTCCCAATTCCTGCTTTTGCAAAAAGGTTCCAAATTTGTAGCTGCTGTCCCATTTTCAGGATGTTGGTTTTGATAAATCAGAATATAAGTTGTTGTTTCTAAGCTTAAACAGCTGCAAGATTGAATTTTTTAGGACCACTGCAACCTTGGGAAAAGTTGGAAAAAAGTTTCAGCTTAAAGGAATGAATAATTTGAAGGAGAACCAAATGATACATGGCTACCGTAATTTGTTTTCAGCTTGCACGCAAGCTGATATGTGCCTTTTTTTGGAAGGAACAGCTCACAATGTCATTAATAATGAACATCTTGAGAAAGTTTGTGTTGCAGATTATGCACACCTAATGATCAAATTATTTTCTGAGATATCAAGGGACATATTTGCTGATGGGGTGGAGAATTACACTTGCTGGTCCAAATTGTTAAGCAAGAGGATTGCACCTAAAGTTTTCAAGACTTGGGAAAAAGACATCATTGGACCTCAAGCCAAAGAAAGACAAATCAAATGTGTGCCAACAACATTAATTTTGAGTTGGTTAACTTGTGTTGATGATTTGATGAGGTATGCTCATTCCCTCACTTTCAAATTATATGGTGATACAAAGGTTTGGGATCCAAGAATTTGTGAGATTGGTGGATTGTCTGACAGTGAAACAAAGAATGCTAGATTTGCAATCTTCAGTTGCATTAGTGTAGTGCAGCGAAAACATGGGGAAGCATTCTTCAGATTTTTTGGGGATCCTGATATTGGTAAACCAAATCAAAATTGCTTGAGGGCAAGCAATTTTTGGGAGGGAGGATTTGTAATGTCCCTTTTTGGGGCCATTCCAACTTTTTGGGAAAACTCCAACTTTCCTAAAGAGCATTGGGTTGATCATGATCGGATTCTGACAGTGGCAGTAAGTTTGGGAGACCAAGATGAGCTTAATGGCACTTTTCGGATGCAATTCCGACTTTCTGAGTGCATTCCAAACTTCTTGGAGGAGACTGCTATTTTTGGAAAGCATCAATCTGCATACAATTTATCGTTCTGAGAGCTAAGAGTCATTATGGTATGGTCAGAATCTATATTCGAAATCATTTAAATAGTTTCCACAACATTAGTTGTGCGAAAAGAATTAAAATTATTAAATAGTTATGACTTAAGTTTTTTTTTTTATCAATCAAGGGTGGGAGAACTCACCTATATTATATTAAAAAAGGAAGAATTACATGAGGATGCTCACATCCCAGAAGCATCACAGGGTGAGCATAGTAGAGAAATTACAAAAAATTCGATTTACAGAGATCAAAAACCAGCATAACTATAGAAGAAGCTAGCAAGCAAAAATACTAATACCGAATCAGGCAAATACAAAAAAATTGCCAAGAAGCAACTTCAGTCTTCACAGCTACCAGATGAACTAGCCTCTGCAGAAGGGATGGGATCAGAATTCGGAAGGGGAGGATGCAACAAGCTTTCATCTTGAGCATGCTTTAGTAAGAAATGAACAAAATTAAAGACATTGAAAGACATGGTGTAATTAACCTCTCCTAGATCTTCCTTAATGGAAAGTAGCGCAGACCAAGCAAAGTTAACATCATCATCCACTAAACCCCATCTGATAGTATGGAGAGTCATCAATTTGGGAGGAGAATTAATGAGGTCCGCTTGTTGAATAAACCACCAACCAAGGAATCTCCATCATCAAGACTGTATCCATCGAGAGCAGCTTCCAAATCAGAAAGAGTATAAATGAAGGGCTGGATGTAATGAATAGCCAAGAACAACACCAGTTCCTTATCTACAATGAGATCTATTAATTGTGAAAGAAAGTCGAAGCCACCTGGGAGAAGCGAACAGCAGAATGATTCTTTAGCCAAGAATTCTCAATTATATATCTAATTGAATTTTCAACAAGCTGGCATAGAAGCATAAAAATCCTGCCGAACTTCTCTTTGTCAAAGGGAAACAAGTCTTGTTTATTCTCCCAGAACAAACGAGACAGAGAAACTCTCCAATGCTTATCCAAATTGGTAGAGTAAACAAGAAATGATAAACCATAAACAAGCCCTTTGATAAATAGTGAAACCAAAGCATGCTAAATCAGGGAAAGTCGTAAGGACCAATGCACTGAAAATAATGAACTGTACATATGAACTATGACAAAGCATGCCACATTATGAATGGCAACCTAAGACGTCATCGCCACAAAAGAATGAAGTTGTTAAAAAAATGAATAAAGTAAAAGACAACTTATGTGTAATTATTTAATAAAACGATGTTTAAGTTGTGCATACAGGAGGCGCTAGGCATAAGGGGACTTTGCTCACATAATGAATTGTTGTTTATTTTCGAAAAGAGGTTTTGGAGGAAAAAAGGAAAGTAATATTTTATTCCCTCAAGTGAGTTATAAAAGGAGGTGTTGAGCTCATTGTTGGGGTTAGGTTGAATATTGTTTTGTGATAATTGTTTCTGTGAGAGAGAACCTGTGTTCTCCATTATTTCTTGAGGACGAAAACCCTCTCAAAATACCAATTTCGGGGATGAAAACCCTCCTAGCTGGACTTGGTGATTTCATCCAGATGTCACAATTGCATTGAATGGAGATATTGGAGCAATTTCATTCAAAGATTGCCTTTGAGCTTAATGTTTTTTTGTGCCAAGTTTATTTGTGTGGAGTTTTATAGTTTGCTGATAATGGATTCTTTGATGTGTTTTGAGGAGTTTTTTAGGGAGTGCAGATTCTAGAAGTTTATTCATCTAAGTTTTAGCTTGTTGTGATAGCATTTTAATTGAGAGTTTATTTTTATGGTGAAAATCTTTGATGAATTTATTGAAGGAGTTGTACATACCTGTGGAGGCCATACTTTCCTTAATGCTGGCGTATGGTTTTTCTTGCTAGAGATGCCACCTTCTTTCCAATGTGAGTTCTTTAGAGGTGTCTATGCACAAGAAAATCGTGGATTTTGAAATCATTTTAAAACTCTTCCTTTGGAGCCATACTTACAATGCTATCGTACCTTATTTCTTTGGTACGTGGGAGATTAAAAAGGTGAAGTGATTTATTTGTTTGTCTTATATGGAATTGGTGGGGGTCACCACCATTCCCACATCATAGGCGCTCACTATGGATTTTACTTTGGTCGTGTTTTATATTTTGTGTGTTGTTGTATTACTTAAACATTTTGTACATGCTAGGAAAGGACGTGAGCTTGGGAAAAAACCAAGCGCTGCATTCTTTCTACCAATTCTTGTTGTTTAAGAGGCGCCTGGGTCTATTTTATCAAACCATATTATTAGAGGAGATATTTTGCAGTGTGGAGAGATATTTACAGTTCACACAGTGAGTTTTGGGGAGGTTTTCAGCTTGATTCAAAATCAGTTCAATCCAGTTTGATTAATGTTGACAGCAAACTAAGAGTATATCATACCTCCAGCGTCCTCTTGGGTCTTCTATCAGGGGTATGTTCAGTGTGTTGGGTCCCAAAATAGCTAACCTAAAACCCTAGAGTCAATTTTCTAATCTCTCGGGCAAGGGGTGTCATCAGAGAGATGGGAAACGGGCTCATCCACAAGTGAAAGGTGATTAAGGGCCAAGGGTTAGGAGTGGGTAGTCTCCCCTTCGCTTCTGGCTCAGCTAAGCCAAGGAGGGTGTTCCTAGAGGTATCCCTTAGTAGGGATTAACAACAATAGAAAATGTTTTCTAACTCATATCATTGCAATAATACCCAAACTGTTGTTTTAATCCCTAAATACAGTCACTAGATTAAGACATGCTTTCTGCACTAAAACCTCTATTTAAGCTGATGAAAAGCACTCTTGCAATAATGGAAGGTGCTAGTATGCATGTTTGGTTTTCTAAAATTGGCACTTTGAAGATTCACTAACAATATTTCCTAGTTACAACACAGAACCACAATAATGCATACAGCTATAACTATTTTACTTCACACTTGATAAATTTGTTTTAGTTTTTAAAAGAGGTGTGGGTGATCAGACATTTTAGACCGGTGCCTATTAGGATGGGCTACAGAGTCCACAATTCAGCAAAGGATAAGATAATATAGAAATGAAAAATCCTCTTTCTGAATATCCAGATGCAGAAAAACAACCAGTGAGGAATATGCTTAGTAATCCTTTATCAAAATGCAATCCTTCATTTACAACCATAGATCATCACATAGCATGCAATGTTTTCAGAATCTGTCCTATTCATCTGATCAATGGTTACAATCATACCACGAAGTGTGGCAAGAGGAACCCTAGCTGAAACTTAGGATTTCCTTGAAAAATTACATGAGAAAAAGGAAAAGTTCACACACTGAATCTTGAAACCAATTTGAATCTTTACATAACCTTGTTAGCTTCCCTGCTGGAGAATTGAAACTTTTGTTCTTTGAAACCCTAGAGAGCTCTGCACTTTTGTTGCCTGAAAAACTGCCAAAAGACCAACCCTTGAAATGAGTTTCAATCTTCTATTTATAGCCTTGGCAGCTCGGATTTGATGATGGAATGGGAGGGAAAACCCTAACAACCCCACCAACTGCATTAAATACATCATTTTCGCCTACCCATTTCACATTAATGGCAACCTGGTACGCTTCTACGCCCATCTAGAAGTCGTAGGAAACCGTCACTTCATGTTTTTACGCCCTTTTTGGCGAATTGCGAGAATTCATGGGGTACTGGATGTGGAATTTTGATAGGCATCGGCATATGCGGGTCAGAAGGGGTGTACTGGATATATCCGGATCCACATGAAATCTCCGCCTGGATAGGGAAAGGAAAGTTGGCGGAAGAAACTGGGTGACAGGGATATGACGAGGATTTAAGAGGTTGCAGGATATCCTGATCACCATTGAAGTCTCGCAATATCCTGATGGAGTGAAAATTACCACAAGGGACAGGAAAACTTAGGATTTTCACAGGATTTTCACGAGGTATATACACAAAATATAACATTTAAGTATAATACTTTAAGTTATATTTTATGTATATACTGTCAGGATGTTTAAGAGTGGTTTCAAATCCATTGGAGTTAAAATGCAAAATCTAGAATTTGGAGGATCCCTCAAATTTCAAACTTAGTCAATTTTCAAGGTTTCAGGCTTAGCCATATTCAAGGATTCAGCAACATGCATCAAGGTAAAGGCACAAGGATCTTCCTAGGAAAATTTTGAGGAATTTGACAAGATTTTGTAATTATGATGCTTGAAAATAGGAGTCCTGTTGATGTTTGTTTTTGGACAAGTCAACAATTAGAGTGAAATACAAAGTATCTAAATCCCTCTTGAGCAAAGCCTCTCGAATGCTGAACTATGTGATCAAACAAGATGACTCCAAGGTTCCTTTTTGATGATTTTGTAAGAGACAGCTCAGTGACTAAGTATGATTTTGCTGTTAAAACACAAAGGGACTTACGCAGATTCTTCTCCTTTCATTCAGCTTATTCCTCTTTCAATGTGGATGATTTATATACAAGGTATCAATGATAAAGAAAATGAAAAGGGGGTTAAGGGTTCAGAAAGCTAATCTAAGGTCAATGAAGTAATGATGAGGTATTGAATAGACAAACTCCTAAGTAAACCTAACTTCACTTCGCCAAGGATGCCTACAACTACATGAAGTTGGTGCAATCTCCTAAGGTTTGCGAATGGTTTTCAAATCATGAAGGTTCATACGAGCACCCATTGAATGGCGCAACTCAAACAAGCATCCACAATCGAACTTATACAAATTATAAGGCTCAGACTAGCTTTACACAACACTTCACCAGCGATGAATGTCAAAAGCATGAGCTAGGAGTTGATCAAATATTCAGTACGACATACATTACATCAATGAACTTCTAATCTACTTTACTTTCTACTTGAAACATCTCTCCATTCCATTGAAGTACAGGAAACCAAGTTACTCCACAAGATAACACTCAACACCAAATAAACTTCCAATGTTTTGCATTACTCTTAAGAAATATTTACAACAATTCCAAGTCCTCTCAAAAAATTTCGAGAGTCTCTCCTATTCTACTCCTAAAATCTAATCCTTAGTCTCCTCCTCTATAAACTACTGATCTACTGAATTACAAATGAGGCAACAAGGCCTTTATATAGTGCTCCAGAATACAATGAATGGCTAAGATCAATTCAATAGCCAAGGGTCTAGATCGTGCCACCTCACAGGTAGTTACAACTTTCTATTTTTAGCATAAAAGAGGGAGGCAATGAAGGCACGTTTTCCAATGTGATAAGGTAAGGCGAAAGCATTTAAAATATCTTCCACATAGGAATCCCTTTGACTTCTTTTATTAAATGATACATTTAATGCATTTAAAATGATGTGTACTCGCCACATAAGCGCCAACTCAGCATACTTTGAAAATTGTATCATCTTTGTGTAATGTATTCAATGTGATTGCTTGAACTTGTATGTTTAGGAATACGTCTTGTAGATCTTGCCTTGTTCATTTTTCTTGTAGACTAGATGTATGATACTTGTTGCTTCACTTGATTAACTTCATGATTCTTTCTTCTTCTTGTAGGTAAGTTGATGTGATCTTCTTCAATGTATTCTCTTGAAGAGTATAGTAGTAGTACAAGATGATGATGATACTTCTTTCTCAACTTGTAGATGATGATGCTTCAATCATGTATTGGAGTAGAAGTCTCTCTTGGACTTGAAGGTGGGGAGAACTTGAAATAAAATAGATGAAGTGTCTTTGACATGATGCTATTGAAGTAATCTTTCATGATGACCTTTGAAGTAACCCCTTTGGAATGTAGATGATAACCTCCTCTTTAGATGTGGAGTAAATGACCTCTCAAAGAGACCTTGAAGCTTGATGAACCTTGAAGCTTGAAGTATGATGAATATCTTTGAATGTTAAGCGTTGGAAGAGAGGGACGTGCAACCAATGAAGCAATGTCTTTGAATGGAAAAGTTGATGAAGTAATCCTTGAACTTGATGTGATCTAACATGATATCATTGATATAGAAGACTTGAGGTATGATCCTTTAGAGTAGTGCTCCTTCTGCAACTTGAAAGTGACTCAGGTACTTGCTCTTGATGATTCCTTGACTTCATCAACACTCCTTCTCTCAATGATGCAACTTGATGATCTTCAAAGGCGGCTAGCATGATGCTCCTTACTCCTCGCTTGAAGGTGATTCCTTAGATAACTCCTCAGCATTATTGAGGACCTACAAGACAAGGTAAAAGATATATCAATGACTTCATAAAAAACAACTTTAAACATGTAATAATGCCACTTCAAGCTTAGGCGCAAATATAGGTAAAAAGAGAAGTAACAAAGCGCCTATCATCATTTAGCCCCACATTTATCACTTAAAATGATTTCTAACAATTGCAAGGGTCTAAAGATCAATCCACTTATAAGGTTCATTCAAAATGTCGTTCAATACAGTTTCTTCCTTAAGCGCCAATCTAGATGGCAGGGGTAAGAATGGGCGCCTAGCACAAATTTGGATATCTTCTTGACATTTTTAAAGTTTCCAATCCATAAAACATGCCTCAGGAGGCCTCTTTCTCCCAAGCGCCCACTCCTCAATGAATTTCTTGCAAATTTTCAAGGCTTTTAAGGCTTTTGGACACTAAGCACTACTTTTGAGGTTTCTTAAAGACTCTTCAATGAGGCACCAAATTTGATGTAGATCCATGGTACCTCATATTCTTACTCAAGCTAAGGCGCCAATGACTTACCTCCTCATTTCTAGTTGATTGTAAAACCCTTAGGCGCCAATGTATGGATTTAAACTTTCTTATCATGCTTAGGCGCTCAGTGAGGATGAATGGAACATGAATGGGCGCCTTATTCCAAACTTGTTTCCTGATGTTTCAAGGCGCTCCCTTCTGGACATAGATTTGAATGGATGTTTGTCTCTAGGCGCCAGAAATGGGGTGATTCTTCCTAGGGCGCCAAAACAAGATGCTAAGGACAGGAAAATGCGCCTAGTGGTTTTGGAGACAAAGGGCGCCCAATTCTTTATGATTTAATTCTTCCTAAACACCAAAAAACCTTCTAAACAATCCAGTTTCACAAAGGGCGCTTAAACTCTTGAAAATGTCATTTGTTCCTTGAGTGTAAAATGGCGCTTAATGTCTTCATGGCTTAAGTTATGATATTCCAATGAGTTCTGGCAAGGGAAAAGATCTTCAAAATGTTATATTCATCAAGGAGTATAGCCAAAGGTGTTGTTTCATATGAAGTATTCCTAGGCGCCAAAACAAGAGGTTTCTTCCCACGGTGCCAATTCTCTCAATTTCCAACACTCATTTGCTAAGCGTTCAACTTGAATGTCCTTGGATTCAATCTTAATCTAGGCGCTCAAACATTCTTCAAGGCGGTCAAATCACTTCAAGGCGCTATTAACCTCATTCTACATCAAGGTGCCTAAACTCATGTTCTAGCTCCCTCTAAGGCGCTTGCACAAAGTGGTTTCATTATCTCCTCTTTAGGCGCTAATAGTTGGTGAGGAATTTCATAAAGGGCGCCCAAACTCTTTTGATAATCCCTTGGTTCAAATTGATATCTTTCATTCATTCTAGGATCAGGGTGCCATTTCCTTGTTTTGGACTCTATTTCCATGCTTTGGCGCCAAAATGAAGAGGTTTCTCATGTTTTCCCAAGGCGCTCATGGAGGTTGTATAGATAGCAAATTGGCGCCTAGATGAATATCTCCTCCAGATTGGGCGCACATTTGAGTTCAATTATCCAAGGCGCAATATGAGGGTTGCATAGATGAAATCTTCCACTTGAGCGCTCAACCTTTTGATCTGTTAGTCTAGGCAACGAAAGATGATACCCTACCTCAAGGCGCCTAAACTCTTCATCTTCAACCTAAGGCGCTAATTTGTAATTCAAGCTACTCCTTGTTAAAGGATTCATACTCCTCAACTTGATTCCTTTCATGGGCGCCTAAACTCAGGATTCTTCAACCTAAGGCGCTAATTTGGGGTCTCTGCCTGTGTCTTCTCCCAAATCTAGGCGCCTATCAATCTTGACATCCTTAAAGCTCTCCAATTCTACCCTTAGGCGCAATCTCTCATTATCTTAAACTCCATCCTCACATCAAGGCGCCTAAAACTAGCAGGAGTAACAAGAAATGGCGCCAAAACTCATTCCTTCAACCTTGGGTGCAATTCTTCTGATCCTCTGAACATGCAATGGGTGCCTAGACCTAAATGCCTCTTCCTTGTCAAATTTGCAGTGTTTCAAGCTTCCCGACATCCATTTCAATCAAGGCGCTTTGATTTGAAGCCTTCCTTGCCCAAGGCGCAATATTGAGGTTGTCTAGATGATGGACGGCGCCCTAAATTCTAGGCGGAGTTTTGAGGTGATCCTAGAGCAATTTCGTGCCCAGAACTGACAGTGCCCGAGGTAAGGTATATTGAAAAATATATTTAAGTAGATTGAATTTCTTAGACTTTAAATATTTTTCAATATACCTTTCAGGATGTTTGAGATAGGTCTCAGATCCACCAGATTTAACATGCAGATTCTAGATTTTTGAGGATCGACCAGATTTCAGACTTAGCCAATTTTCAGGATCTTCAGGATCAAGATACCAGACTTAGTCATTTTCAGGGTCTCAAACATCAGGATCAGGTCATCAAGGGGCTCTAAGACTCAACCACCACTGACTTCATCATGCAAAGGACATCATCCTGGACTTAGCAAAGCACTGGAATTCAAAAAAAGGGGGGTCCCCATTTGCAATGGGGCGATGTGTGATTTGGTCACAACAAGTCCCAACATAGTGTAAGTTATTGGTCATTGATAGCATGTTTTCTTCATGATTCATTGAGATTTTCTGAGTTGTTTTTATGTTGCAGCAAACTGATGACAAATTTCAGAATATCTATATGCTGTTGCAAATTATTTACTTGAACTTTGTCATTCAACAGTGCATTTTACACTTGTTTGTAACCCCGGATGGCAATATCGTCGAAGGCCTGTTAAAAACATGCATTTCATATTGTAAAACTAGATGGTTTACCGCCAATTCATATAGCATTCCTCTCTGGTCCGTTTGGCATTGAACAAGCTTGATGCTATCAACCATTTTGGTTTGAATCCGTTTAGACATTCTACCAGTGGCTTTGCATATATGACACATCCGTTGAATCAGTGTCGATAAGGTCGGCTCAGTCGCCTTGCGTGCTCATTATGTAACTGCATCAAACACACTCCATTGAATAAGCATAGATAAGGACAGCCAGCTACCTTGTGTGTAGATGAGTATCGCATTTGGCACACTCCACTGAAGAAGTGAAGATAAGGTCAGCTTGCCACCTTGTGTGCCATTGTGGAGCATTTAGTGATTGCATTCATCAGAGTAGCTTGTGTGGTTTGAAACACCATATGCTCTCACCTTGCCTACATCGGGAATTGGGTGATCAGGAAGTGTCCGGGCATTTCATTTGCATCTCTATTTGCAAAAATCAAAAAAAAAATTTGGGTGTGCCTATTACAGTCTGTCTATTTGTCTATCTTTCTTTCTTTCTCTGTATCAATCTATCATTCTATTGATCCATCAATGCATTTAGCCATCTATCTATCATTTTATCATTCTTAATCATTCTATCTTTCCATCATGTTTTATCTATCTATCTATCTATCTATCTATCATATAATATATATATATATATATATATATATATATATATATATATATATCATTTAGTATTTATCATTCCATCATTTAGTACCTATCCATCCATCGATCATTCTATCATTATATCATTCTATCAACCCATAGATCCATTTATCCATCTATCCATTAATCTATCATTTCATTGCTCAATCATTCCATCTATCTATCATTCTATCATTTTATTGTTCTATCATTCTATCCATCTATCTATCAATTTATCATTATATCTATCTATCTATATATCCATCTATCTATCTACCTATTGTAATGTCCCCAATTTTCCGATTGATCATCCAATGGGGTCCACTAGCCTATTTTATTCCCATAGGTTAAGTTGGGATTTATAAGGGAATAATTTAATTAATTAAATACTAAATAATCCTAAGTTATTTTTGGGTTATTTATATTTAACTAATCAGCTGGGCCTATTATTAGTGGGAAAAGTGACTTAATAATATTATATTGATAAATTATAAAATAAGTCACTTTTAAAAAAAGGAAAACATAAAAATAAAAAGCTTTACAATGCCGGCCAAAAGGGAGGATTCACTTGTGGCTTTAAAAAGAGATGAAGGCAAATCATTTTCATATCATTGATTTATTATTTGCATTTGGAGTTTTCCTTGTGAGCTGCACTACAGGTTCAGCAAACCCTAGAACAAAAACCTTTGGGATTTTAGGTGGATTGGACGAAAACCCATGTCTGCCCATTTGGTGGATTCACTTCAAGATTCACATTGTGCTTCATTGATTCAGTTTTGGAGAGACAATTGGGCTTCAAAGAAGAATATTTTTACAGGTTTATATTTAAGGAGAAGATTGCCAAATTTATGGGATTTGTGGACAAATATAAATTTGGTCTTGCAGGGTTTTGAATAGTGATTTTTTTAGTGGCTAATAGTTGAAATTGGGGATTCAAAATTTGGCTAATAGTACAAGCTATAATGCGACGTGAATCGCCACATTTTTACAAAATTTTATTTGTCCTAGCTAAATCGCCAGAATATTTATTTTATTAAACTTTTAAACTCAAAGATTCGCCAAAATATTTGATACCTGATTAAATTAGATTCGCCTAAATTTTATAAGTTATAGTAGAAAATGAAATTAATTTGCCAATAATATTATATAATTCTTGGTTACTTTAGGGCCATATCGCCAATTTTTAATCACCACCATTGATTTTATTTATAATCTAATGATTGGGGTTGTATTCTATGGGTTAAAATGTACCCATGGAGCTACAATGCCCATCAATCCCAAAATTGTATTTGGGTCGTTGATCTTAATTTATAGTCTAATGGTTGGGGTTAAATTATGTAGGCCAAATTGTACCCGCAGAGCTCCAACGCCCATGGGGCCCGAAATTACATTTAGGCCATTTATCTCCATTGAGATCAACGACCTAAATGTAATTTCGGGCCCCATGGGTATTGGAGCTTCACAGGTACATTTTGGCCCATGGAATAGAACCCAAACCCTTAGATTATAAATAAAATTGATGCAAAGTAGGGAGGCAAACCTTCAACAATCACAATTTATGCAATTTCAAACTATCTTTCTGCCCTTAAAACCCTATCTTAGCATCTTTCCACAATTCTTGGTTATTCTCCTTGTAGCATATCAAATAGTGTAAATTGGCCATAAGTTTTAGAAAAGGCCACAAACCCAAAAACTCTTCACCTTTCTAAGTACCCTTTATCCTCTATTTCAACATATCCAATTTATACATATACTTGTTTCAGACCTTCCTTCCCTAAAAATGACTGTCCCGCTGGAGTTAGGCTCAAATAGGCCTCTTTTACAAAGCAACACCAACCTAATCACTCACTCAACCCCAAAACTCTATTGCAAGTTCATAACCAGGTTACAAATACTCAGAGTCACCAACTTTTGTTAAGGGAATTGCCTTCAAAGACACCCAACCACAAAACCCTCATTTAAGCCATTTGCAAGAGGGTCTACTGAAATTCAATACTCCAGGCCCTATCTCACCTTACCAACACTTCCAACATATCATCCTAAGTCTGCACATGCTTCACAAACTAACTCCCACACTCTATTGATGCTGATTCATCAAACTCCCATTCTTAGCCACCATTTTGGCTTAAAAACTTGAACAAATTCCCCTAGGACATCACCCAAAAAACCATCAAACCCTACTCCCTGCTCATGAAACCTATTCCAACATCTAAATCTACCTAATTGTACCCATTCCACCAAGTTTCAGACTAATCTATAAGTGGAATGGGTCAATAATCCATTTTGAGTTCCCTCAAACCTCTAAAACAGGGTTTTCAGATCCGTTCGCAGAAAAATGCCAATAAAATTCTTAAAACTCTATGAAAACTCTTCAAACTAAAACCAAATTGAAGTTACTTCACATATCCATCAATTACAATGCACTTGGGATCAAGAACAAGCTGTACGGGGCCGTACAGAACAAGGGAGCAGCAGATTACACAGGAAAAACATAGAATTTGAGAGATTTCTTATTGCCTCTTCCACCAAACTTCAGCCAGAGAGATTTCCTCGAGTTCTTACAACATATTTAAACCTTAGACATCAAGAATCAACCAACAAACCGACCTCAACCAACTTTTGAACTGACATGACCGTTTGTCTTCTCAAATTTGGCATTTTTGCACTTTTAACATGACAACATTTGACAATATTACAAAATATGACAACATTAATCAAAATGAACCCCTAATACATGTTAAATGGTCTATTATGACCTTATTGAATGATCTTAGACTCAAACTCCTAAAACCTATTACAAAAGACCTTATTTGCAAAACTGAACAGACATGGTGCCCCTGCACCATACACCTGGCCTGAAAAAGTTCTCAAGTCCCTTTGAGGACTGAGTTGCAGCAAATCATGCTTCTTCACATCATCTCCTTGATCTTCAAATGCTCCTTTGTCTAGTAAGCCCTTCCACTCAACCAAGTATTGAAAGCTTGAATCATGCTTTGCACTCTTGAACTGTTTACCACCTAGATTTTGTTCCATCTTCAAAAACTGATTTGCTGAATGTCGTCTTATCTTTACCTAAATGATTTATCTCCATTGAGATCAACGACCTAAATGTAATTTCGGGCCCCATGGGCATTGGAGCTTCACAGGTACATTTTGGCCCATGGAATAGAACCCAAACCCTTAGATTATAAATAAAATCAAGGGTGGTGAAAAATAATTTAGGACCGATTTAAAATATTCAATGTTTGATTTAAAATATTAAGGAATTAAGGAATTATAGACATGAGCACTATACCTTAAATGTAAGATACCCAACCAGTTCTACTAAAATTTTTCCTTAACTTAGATAAATTTACTTGTACTTAGCTTATCAACTACTTAACACTTAATGACAATCATCAAAGATAACTACTTGAATGAATCAACCTTAAAGCTGGGTACTTGTCTTATTGCTTGATTCAATCATCTTGCAGATGTCTTATTACATAGATAATGCTTCAATAGCATGAAGTTACAAGCTTATTCAAATGGAAATACAAAAGAAGGCCTTGAAGCCTTGATGTTTACAATGACTTCTATACTTGATCAACTCAATCAAACTCAATGATGTCAACTAAATGTCAACACCTCACATTACAACAAGGGAGCATCACCTTGCTTGTTGAAGGAGCATCACCCCAACACTTGAAACTCGCAGGCCTCAAGATTTACAAGCTCAATAACTTTGCAGAAAGAATTTTGTCAAAATGAATAGATGCCAAATGAATGAGAGAGCTCTTCCTTTTATAGGCCTTCCAAAGGCAATGAAGGCACGTTTTTCAATGCACAAGGAGGAACCAAGGCACGTTTCCCAAGAAGCATATCCAAGGGAATATTCCAACTGATGACTCATTCTGAGTTGGCAATCGTATCCAGAGGCCCCGACACAAATCCCAAATGCTATCCTTCTGACCAATGGGCATTCAGATAGTTGTAACAACCTTATCTCCTTCTAGAAACACTTAGGCGCAAATTCAGGGTTCTTCTGACTTGGGCGCCAAGTTGAGGTGGTCTCTTCATGAAGTTGCGCCTTGCCAATCTTAGGCGCCAAATAGAGTTTATAGATGCTTCTAGATTGCTTCCAAGGTTAGGCGCCAAAACAACATCATTAAGAAAGTGTTTTAAATGCTAGGCGCCAATCTGAAGGGAGTGGAGACCAGAATAGGCGCCATTCTAAGCTAGGCGCTTCCTTGAGGTGGCAGAGACATGGATGAACGCCTGGTGGGGTCTGATGCTCTTAGATCATTCATAAGTCAGTTGGAAAGATGGTGATTGACACTCAAACTCACTTAGGCGCAATATTAGTGTTCTTCTGACTAGGCGCCAGCTAGGAGGATTCACAAGGGTTTTGGCACCTAGGTTACAACTTGTCACTTTCTCAAAGAATCTTTGAAACAACTTGACTTCCAATGATCATCAACTTACCCTTTGATGGAGCACCTTGTTCCAAAACTAGTCTCGGGGACTTGCAACTCCCTTAGGCGCATGTTTGGAGTAATGTCAACTGGCATCAGTGCCTATTACCTCAATTCACACTTACAATCAAACTCTTGAAGCTCTTTTATCCTAGCGCCCTTATCTTCTATCAAGCGCCTATCATTCTGGAGGTGAATTCCATCTTAAGCCAAGTCTTCAAGGTGCTTCCAAGTTTAGGCGCCAAAACAGGGTCATGGAGAAGCAGAACCACGCCTTAGGAAGATATCTGAACCCTAGGCGCCAATTTGAGGTTGCAAAAGCATAGGTACGCGCCAAGCAAAGTTTGATGCTCAAAACATTAACATTATTCAGTGAAATCTTTTTTGACTCCAAGCGCCATTTGAAGGTTAGGAAGAGGGAAGTTGACACCAAACTGCATTAGGCGCATTTTTGAGGTGATAGAGACCAATAAGTGCGCCTTGTCATCTGGCTCAATTCCTTGATAACTTTATAACTTGGATTATCTGATCAACACTGAGAATGCTTCCCTTCTTCCTGATACAAGTTGAAAGATCCACTAGGCGCCATTTCAGGTGTCTTCTTCAACTTCTTCTAACTTGATCCATTCCAAAGTTATGAGCCATGTGAGTGAGTCCTCATCCTAAGCGTCAAAATGGAAGCATTTTATCCAGAATATGCGCCTTACATAGATTTGATTTCTGGATGCCAGAATTGAGGAATTTTGCGCCTAGGCTAAGAGTTTCTCAATTCAATCTTGATTATTCATCAAAGTGACTTTCCTTAGCTCCCAAGCCTTCAATCTATCAATTACCCATGCTAGGCGCTCAAATGGAGTGTTTAAACTTGAGTTGACGCCTTAGGCGCATTCTGGGGTTTTGTGAGAGTAAGAAAGTGCGCCTAGCTCAATTAGGCTCTTTCAATGACCACAAACATATGTTAGGTGAATGAGCAGTTGCCAGTGATGCTCAATTAGTTAATAGATGACTTCATCTTCCTGATTGTTGCCTTCAAAACCCAAGATGCTCATTTAGGTGAGTTCAACCTGCTATTGGCGCCTAAGCATGAAACTTCATTCCAAACCCACTTAGCTTAACTCAAAACTGGGCACCAGAATGGAGAAGGTTAAATCAAGAGGAGTGCCTCAATTGGATGCTTAACTGAGTGCTAGAATAGACTTTGGAAGTTGGGCGCCAAAATGAGCCTGAATTGTCAAGGAAGGCGCCTGGAAAACATGATCATTGGAGTTGATGAAACCATTCCCAGACTTAGTCAAATTTCAAGTTTCTGACTTTGCTCCTGCAAAACAAAAGGTTAAGTTAGTCAAAAACCAGTTCATTCCCTCATTATTTAGAATTAGCCTCCGGGAATGAGGAATAGGCTAATCCATTCTTTACTTGATGATCAAGCCAGAAACGGAGACATGACATTAAACTAGTCAATCACTGCCACCCTCATGCACTTACTTTTCCATAAGAATTTAATTTTTTAAAAGGAAGGATTCGCCATGGTAATCAATGCATTTGCCTATTTTTTGTAAAGATTCGCCAAGATTTTCTACAAATTTCTAGTGATTTAAATAAATTCGCCAATAAAATTAATATTACTTTCAAAAGAAAGGAAAGATTCGCCAATAGAAATTAATATTGTTTTCCAAAAAATGAAAGATTCGCCAGGATTTTATATCTTTTTTCAGGGGGGATTTCTTAAAGTTATGACTGGTTTTGAATGAGAAATTCATTGAATATCTTATGGAATTTGATGGAGGAGTTTAGAGGGTTATGCTAAAACCCTAGCGCCATTTTCTTGAGCATTTATTGCAGCTTTATGTTGATATTTGATAACAGCACCTTGCAGAGGGAAATCGCAGCCTATATAAGAGGAATCACACCATATTAAGGAGAGACGTGGGTGTCTAGTGAAGATCGCAACCCTTTTCTACATCATTCGCAGCCATCCATAGAGGACATAGAGGCCTTGTAAGGGCACGTGGTTGCTAGGAATGTGCAGGTTTGAAGTTGGAGGAGATACATCTGGATTTTAGGAGGGATCGTGGGCTTTTGGAGCCATGGAAAATGCTTAAAATGGTGTCATTTGCTGATCGCCCAGCTGCATTATGTTTTGGGACATTGCATTATATTATTTTGGTATGTAAAAGACCCTTGGTTATCATTGTAATGATCTGATTCTGAACAGCAAAGACATGAGTCATAATTGGGCATGTTTAAGCATTGTAATTTGATGTTAGTTCAGTTCTGAATAATCTGATTTGTAACAGCAGTTGTTCATATTCAGAAATCAGATTTATATCATTTAAATTGCATTAAAAGGTCTGGTTATGTGATAGAATATATGTATGATGAGTTCCTTCATAAGCGTACCTGAATTTCATTTAGTTTGAGCATTTGGCATACATATATCTGCTGTTCAAAACAAAGTACATTCAGAAACAAACAAAATCAGACTTCATGCAAAGTGTTTGACAAAATGCCAAACCATTAAAATCAGAAAATTCAAGGCAGATTTGGTTAGGGATCTTACATCTATCTATCTATCCATTCATCCATCCATATATCTATATACATGTGTGTGTGTGTGTGTGTGCGCGTGCGTGCTAAGTTGCCGGTTCAAGTTTGAATCCTAGTTTGGGTTTGTGGGTTCGTTTCGTGGATTTGGCAAAAAATATTTTGGGGGTTCAATTCGTTTTTGGGTTCATTTATATATATGCAGCCTAAAAGCAAGACTTGAGTGTAGAATACCGCATAGCATCATATAATCAACAAAACCACCATAAACTTGAATATCATTTAAATTTTAAAATATAAAAATATAAATATTCATTGTGTGAACTTCAAGTTCAATATCAAAATAATAATATCAAGTTCAACAATAAATTTTCAATGTCATTAATCATACAGATTTTCTAAATCCTCCACATCATCATCATCATCAACATGGGCATTAGCTGATGCAGCAACATTAAATGAAGAACCACAAGCGGTGCCACTACCACTCGCTGTAAAAATGTGCTCGCTTTCTATCTCCTCAAGTGCAACATGTTGGGAAGTGGAAGCATCCAAGTCAATATGCTCTAGCTCCACATCCCATAACTTTGATTCCCCTTCCTTATAGCCATGTTGTTTGTGCGAAAGGAGGCACAAGTTGGAATGCACATACACTAAGTTCTCTGCCTTTTTTGAGTGCAACCAATTGCACTTTGTTGAGTGGATGAAAGAGTATGTGCTCCAATTCCTCTCAAATACAGATGAACTAGCAACTTATGAAGACAAAGTAGAGAGAAAGAGTTATAAACTTATAAATTATACAAATTAATTTTTAAAAAAATTTAAAATTATAAATGAAACTTCAAAGTCTAAAAGACTAAAGATAAAAAAATAGAAATGTATTTAACTTACTTGCAATTAAACTTCGATTATGAAAGGTTGCAAGTGTTGGAATTGTTGGCCATGGAAGTACCACCAATTGTGAGCATCTTTCTTGAACTTGTCATGAAGAGCCTCAATACTCTAACCATTGGAGTGTATAAAATCAGTGAAGTCATTCGTGACTACATCTTGTAAATCTGGATCAGGCAAGAGTCTATGAAATGTTGCCTTGTACCCTTCAAACACTTCATAATCTCTCCATGGAAGAATCCTATTTGGCACAACAAGAATCTCAGCACTATAATATTTTAGAATCAATGCAAAGGCAAGATGTAGCGAGGTGGTCATTGTGTTCCGTCTATCCTAAATAATTGCATGCACTTGTTTGAAGAAAGTTTATTGAGGATCTTGCTCTTTCTCATTTATGATGCTCTTTATCTTCTTTATCATTGAATCAATGCCATCATATGTCTCCCCCATGCAAGGCTTGTCCATGTCGATATAACGAATCATGCTCAAAATGGACTCGATGAAACCAAGGAGATACTCCACATGACCCCACCAAGAGTCATCTAGGATCATCCTCTTAACATTTGTTGCCCTCTCAGTGTTGCTTTGCCTCCATATGGACCAAGTATGGATAATAACCATGTTAGAAAGTGCCTCTCGCACCTTCACAAGTCATCTCAAGATGATTGTGTCTGAGGCAAAACGAGTCTTAGCAACCTATTCAAAAATAAAAAATAAAATAATTAAAATTTAAAAATCTGAAAACAAACTTTAAAAAAGAATTAGAATATACATATTACTAATCAAATTAAGACTTAAGTTACTAAGTAACTAAGTTTAAAGAAATATATTTCCAAATAACTAAACTTGAAGTGAAATTAAAACATAAAATTTTATATTGCTTCACTTACCTTCAACAACTCCAATTTTGAAAATGATCTAAATATGCCTTGTGACATGTGGTGATTGGTGATAAACATTTGAATCTCCTCGGCCTTTGCATACAACTCTCTAATCCAATCAATTTTGTTCCCAATCTTTTGTAGCATTAGATTGAGTGGGAAGCACAAGGTGTCCAAAAGATACGTGAATAGCATTCCTCAACCAACAACCCACCAGCTCAACAATTCTTTGTGTTGTTCGTTATAACTTGAACAACATTACGAGGTCTGTAATGTCCCCATTCTTTGGAGTGCTCTCAGATTTTCACACCTCAGGAATGTTGGAGGGCATCTTGAGTATTGGCAAGAAAATAGACTTCAATAAAAGAATAATATTGAAGATGAATGAAATGCAAAGCAATATACCTTGGTTTTGGATCGGCCTAGGAGAGACAAAGAAAATTAAAAACAAATCTTTAATTTGTTTTATGTCGGCCCAAATGGTAAAGGGATTTTCTATTGCAAGGTCGCCCAAGTTCATTATGAGGTTGGCCAAAGTTCGGGTAAATTCAATAAAATGTTGGTCGGCCATGTTTAAGAGAAGGTCGGCCCAAATTGTTCCTAGGTCGGCTATGTTTTCATGCTATGGGTCGGCCCTAGTGGAAAAACATTTAAAAATTGTGCGCCAAGACTAAATCAAGGTCGGCCTAATTAGGAGATGAGCGCCTATCATTGGAAAATTCACCTAGGTTGGCCAGCTAGTGGGAGATAAGGAAAACATGTATAAATATAAGATGTGTGGCATCATTTGGGATATCTTTTCGGCTTGTTAACTTTGCTTTTGGACTGCAATTCTATTGCAATCTATTCCAAGGATAAACCCTTGTGAATATTTGTTGAGTTGGACAAAAACTAGCTCAACTTGTGAAGACTTCATGAAGGAAGTCTATTTGAGCTTCATTGGAGAGTTGAAGATTCAAGTTTGAAGATCTTGATATCATTGAAGACTTTTTTTATAGCAGACTTGTTTGAAGATTTATGGCAGAATTGTGACAGCGTTTTAAGGAGATTGCATTGTATGTTTGGCACCACCATTGATATAACATACACCCTCCGAACTAGGTTTTCTATATCACTTTTTTTGTTTTCTGATTGTTTTGGGTTTAGGTTTTCATTGCATGTTTTTGCATGTTTAGATATTGCATACATAACATGGAATATAAAGCATATATTGAAAACCCAGAAAATATACAATGAATTTGCATAAACTAACAATGACCCAGATCATAAAATATGCCAAAACAAATTACAGTGACATAATGACTAAGCATGAAGATTTTGAGTTTCATAAGTCACGTCACTTGTAAGGGCAATTGAAGGTAAATGATAATCAGATTGGGGCAGCCCTAACTCATTTCGATGACATTCATAAGATGATGGCAGATTTGTGTTGGAAGGCACTAATGAATCATGAAGGTTTGGAAGGAGGGATATCTCTTGATGACTTGCACAAATCAAGAAAGCCTTGGTGGTAATGAAAACAAGCTACCTACACTTACTTGTTGATAGAGATCATCTCCTCACACTTGGTAAGATATACTCGGATGCCTTGAGAAGAAAAGAAGACGAGGTAGACAAGCTCATCCTTGACCTTGAGGATACAACGGATTCTTTGAGGAGCACTCAAAGGGCTCTTTAAGACTCAGAAGAGTGGGAGGATAAGCTTTGTCGGAAGATGACAAAGAATGGAGACATGGAGAAAGTACATGAAGGGTCCTATGATGAAGACATGAAGAGAAACGAGACAAATACACATGGTGACTCAGTTTGCAGCCATGGGATAAATGTTATAGCACATGACACACTTGGTTTTCATTCGGAAACAAATGATTTTCAGTTGGAGTCACTTTTGGGGTCTACATTTGAGGAGAGCAAGCAAGAAGGGTATACAGAAGACAATTTGGGAAGGAAGGAAAGCTGTTCTGATTTTCTGGTTTGGAACAGGGGTCTTCGGGAATTGCATAATCCTACTCATGAGGATGACAGTAAGAAGAATTCTTCAATTGTTGGCACTCATTTGGGAGACAAACATGAGGTCTTATTTGTGTGTCCAAGACACAAGAGGACCAAGTTAATACCGCATGTCATGGCAGAGGCAAAGAAGATTCAGGACATGTGGCATATGAGGAATGAGCCTTGTACGGTGGAGCAATCAGGTTTGAGGTATGATGCAGAATTATTTGTTTGTTCATAGAGTTTGCTTCATGGGTACTTGGTGTCACTTCTTTTGAAGAACCATCCGAATGGTCACATCAGAGACTTGGATAGCATTATGGAGCTTACACTTTATGGATCAGCCACTAGTGTTATGTCTACATACGTGAATAGAGATAGGAGTGATGCAGATTTGTTTTGGTCTTTGATCATTCATGGAGCATTTGAGGAATTTGACTGTGATGAGTTTCATTTTGTTGATGACTCTTTGGTGGAGTATGTAGTTGCTCTATTTCAGAGGTTGGTGATGCGTATCATGGAGCCTCTTGCTTTTGATTGGCGCACTTTGGAGAATCAACTGGTTCATGAGCCTAGGTATGGAGACATTATGATGGTTTGTGATTTTGAGGCACCAATGTTTGCATTGCAGATGGGACTATGGAGTTGGACATAGAGTGACTTGTTGTGACCAAATCACACATCGCCCCATTGCAAATGGGGACCCCCTTTTTTTGAATTCCAGTGTTTTGCATTCAGATTTTGATGATGTCCTTCGTTTGTTTCGTGATGAAGTCAGTGGTGTTTGAGTCTTAGAGCCCCTTGATGACTTGATCCTGATGTTTGAGAAGATCCTGAAAATGACTAAGTCTGATCGCCTGATATCCTGAAACACTGAAAAATTGACTAAGTCTGAAATCTGGTGGATCCTCCAAATTCTATAATCTACATGTTAAATCTAGTGGATCTGAGACCTATCTCAAGATCATCTTCAAAGAAGAGATATCATGTAGCAACTCTAAAGGAGTCTTCCACATTCATTCATGCCAGAGACTTAGGATGGAAGTAATCACTCCCAAGGAAACATCACTTCAAAAGGTAGCTGCTCCAAGACGTCACAGCAAGATATATCTCAAGTCCTCTTCATCAAGTGGCATCATGTTCAAAGCCAAGGCATTCACTCATCCAAGCTTCAAGTAAAGTTCTCCCAATCTTCAAAGATTCATCAAGTTTCAAGTATCCTTGAGAGGTCCTCTACTCCGCATCCAGAGAAGGTGTTATCATCTACACTCCAAGAGGGTCACTTCAAAGGCCATCAATCAAGTATACTTCATCAACTTCTACATCATGTTCGAAAGACATTCATTCATTCAACCTTCAAGTCCAAGAGATTCTCCTACTCTTCATGAATGAAGATTATCATACATTCTACTTCAAGTCATCATCATCTACTCTATTACTCACTCTACATCAAGAGCATCATCAAAGAAGATTCACATCAACCTGCTTATAAGAAGAAGAAAGAATCATGAAGTTAGACAAATGAGCTACAAGTATCATACATCCAGTTGCAAGATGTACAAGGCGAGATCTACAAGATGTATTCCTAAACATACAAGTTCAAGCAATCACATTGAATACATCACACAAAGATGATACAATTTTCAAAGTATGCTGAGTTGGCATCTATGTGGCGAGTACACATCATTCAATTTTGATTAGCCGCATTATTAAATGCATTATATGTATCATTTAATGACAGAAGCCAAAGGGATTCCTATGTGGAAGAATATTTTAAATGCTTTCGCCTTACCTTATCACATTGGAAAACGTGCCTTCATTGCCTCTCTCTTTTTTGCTAAAAATAGCAAGTTGTTGTAACTACCTATGAGGTGGCATGATGTAGACCCTTGGCTATCAAATTGATCTCAGCCATTCATTGTAAAACTGGACACTATATAAAGGCCTTGTTGCCTCATTTGTAACATATAGATTTTAGATTTTAGGAGTAGAATAGGAGACTCTCGATATTTTCTGAGAGGACTTGGAATTGTTGTAAATATTTCTCAAGTGTAATGCAAAGACATTGGAGCTACTTGTTTGGTGTTAAGTGCTATCTTGTGGAGTAACATGATTTCTTGTATCTTGATTAAATGGAGAGATGTTTCAAAATAGATTAGAAGTTCTTTGTTGTAATGTATGTTGTATTGGATATTTGATCAACTCCTAGCTCATGCTTTTAACATTCATCGCTGGTGAATTGTTGTGTAAAGCTAGTCTGAGCTTAATTTGTATAAGTTCGATTGTGGATGCTTGTTTGAGCTACGCCGTCTTATGGGTGCTCATATGAACCTTCATGATTTGAAAACCATTCGCAAACCTTAGGAGATTGCACCAACTTCATGTAGTTGTAGGCATCCTTGGCGAAGTGAAGTTAGGTTTACTTAGGTGGTTTGTCTATTCATACAACATCATTGCTTCATTGACCTTAGATTAACTTTCTGAACCCTTAACCTTTTTCATTTTATTTATCATTGAGACCCTGAATACATCATCCACACTGAAAAGAGGAATAAGCTAAACAAGTGTGAAGAAGAATCTGCGTAAGTCCCTTTGTGTTTTAACAGCAAAATCATACTTAGTCACTGAGCTGTCTCTTACAAACTCATCAAAAAGGAACCTTGGAGTCATCTTGTTTGATCACATAGTTCAGCATTCGAGAGGCTTTGCTCAAGAGGGAGTCAGATACTTTGTATTTCACTCTAATTGTTGACTTGTCTAAAAACAATCATCAACATGACTGTTCAAGAGTTTGGAGAGGAGTTGCATCCTCTCCTCACCATTGGAGAACGGCATAGGGTTGATATTCTGTTGCCCTATGACCCTGGCGATGTTAATTGCATCCATATGGGTCTGATTTTCAATCATGAGGTTGCTATTCCGTTCTATATCAACAATCTAGGTGAAACGGTTATACACTTTCTTGCACCTATGTTAGGTATTCTTCACATCCATGGGAGATCTACAGGAGTTGGAGATTGGTTCTGTATTGTCAGCACTTTGGGATGCTTCCAATTCTTCATGTTTGCAGGATGTGACGACAGGGTGATTTGGGATCCAGGTGGTGATAGGCTTGACACTTGGGATCTAGATGAGTTGTTTCACAACTCACGAGGCGTTGGTGTTGATTTTGACAGAGTAGAGCAGCGGAAGCTTGGTGACAAGTGATTGTGTTTCAGAGTTCACATTCTTCATCACTTGTTGACAGGCACAGTTTTCTTCAAGGCTTGGATTTGGCATGGTGTTTGGTCTTTGTTGGGCTTAGCACTCATTGAGGATAGAGCCTCTGAAGACTTGGAGATTTTGGTTGATAGCATTGTTTTCCTTGGAGGATGGGATCGAGTTGAGTTCGAGAATGTATGGCTTTCACTGTCGGAGCTCACTTCGCATTGCATTCTTCATATTCTTCTTGGGAATTGCAACCACAGGTTGAAGTTTTGTGTGATCATAGGACATTTGTTTGGATGGAGATACTTGTCATTTGATGGTATTTTGCAAGATATGGGTTTGTCATTGCTTGAGGACAAGCAATCTCGGGAAGGGAGGACTGTAATGTCCCCATTCTTTGGAGCACTCAAATTTTCACACCTCAGGAATGTTGGAGGGCATCTCAAGTATTGGCAAGAAAATAGACTTCAATAAAATAATAATATTGAAGATGAATGAAATGCAAAGCAATATACCTTGGTTTTGGATCGGCCTAAGAGAGACAAAAAATTAAAAACAAATCTTTAATTTGTTTTATGTCGACCCAAATGGATAAACGGATTTTCTATTGCAAAGTCGGCCAAGTTCATTATGAGGTCGGCCAAAGTTCAGGTAAATTCAATAAAATGTTGGTTGGCTACGTTTAAGAGAAGGTCGGCCCAAATTGTTCCTAGGTCGGCCACGTTTTCATGCTATGGGTCAGCCCTAGTGGAAAAACATTTAAAAATTGTGCGCCAAGACTAAATCAAGGTCGGCCTATTTAGGAGATGAGCGCCTATCATTGGAAAATTCACCTAGGTCAGCCAGCTAGTGGGAGATAGGGAAAACATGTATAAATATAAGATGTGTGGCATCATTTGGGATATCTTTTCGGCTTGTTAACTTTGCTTTTGGACTGCAATTCTATTGCAATCTATTCCAAGGATAAACCCTTGTGAATATTTGTTGAGTTGGACAAAAACCTAGCTCAACTTGTGAAGACTTTTCATGACGGAAGTCTATTTGAGCTTCATTGGAGAGTTGAAGATTCGAGTTTGAAGATCTTGATATCATTGAAGACTTTTTTTATAGCAGACTTGTTTGAAGATTTCTGGCAGAATTGTGACAGCGTTTTAAGGAGATTGCATTGTATGTTTGGCACCACCATTGATGTAACATACACCCTCCGAACTAGGTTTTCTGTATCACTTTTTTTGTTTTCTGATTGTTTTGGGTTTAGGTTTTCATTGCATGTTTTTGCATGTTTAAATATTGCATAGATAACATGGAATATAAAGCACATATTGAAAACCCAGAAAATATACAATGAATTTGCATAAACTAACAATGACCCAGATCATAAAATATGCCAAAACAAATTATAGTGACATACCCATTTGGGAAACTCCGACTTTGTATTATTGCCGAACTCAGGCCAGCATTACAAGCTATGGAAATTCTTCAATATTCACATTCAATGCTGCAGCAGTAACTGTGACCCCAAACGCCAGCAATGAGAAGTATAAATAATGCCGAAGGAGTGGAGATTAATTCCCAAGGTACCCTTGCCTGGTACTAGCTGTACGGCCTGCCTGGAGCTCTATATCAGCAGCAAATAATACTAAATCTCCCACAAATCTCTCTGCAAATGTCTGATTTAGATTGCAGAAGCAAGACAGATCAATATGAAGAAGAAATACAATGAATCCCTCACAAAATCGCCACAAAGACTCCCAACTGTGGTACGGCCTGCAACAGGATTGGTACGGCCTAGCAATAGGTATATTTTCAGTCACAAAACCCTCACCAATCTATTAAATCTGCTCCTCAAAATCAGACTCTTCATTTGCATATCAAACTCCGTCAAGTATGTCTGTATCACGCTCAAATCTTCATCAAAATATCTCCGGTTGAAGCACAACTGAAGCCTCTGAATAAAGCCTCCAAGAATCTCTTCCTGATGTGGTCTTTCACACACGAGAAAGAGGACTATGCAGAGGTTTTTGTCTCAACACAGCCAATAACAAACCCTAGAGCCAAGCTCCAAACAATGCACAAGAATATCCAAACAAGAGAGTAAAGTTCATAATCCAAGCCTATGCCAAATGAAGCTCTTTTTTCCTTTTTGTTTCTCCTCTTTTTCCAAACGCCCAAGAGAGGAATATTTTATTATTTTATTTTAATATCTCATGTCCCCTCTTCACCATGTGGGCGCCCAACTCCTAGGAGCACAACTTTAAGTTGTGACTTAATATTATAACATAAGGTTACTTTATAATATAAGTCACTTTATCCCTTATAATAATATAAGTTAAATCTTTAATTTAACTTATATCTCATCAAATAATGCTCTAGATATTTCGAACCCATTAATCTCGTGCAATGGTCCTCCGCAACTACCCTGCTATAAATGGCAAGGTACTTGGTCCCGACTTACTATAAATTGTAAGTCTCCAAAATGACCCCCTAAACACAGCCATTAGCCTACGGGAGTCCAATGATAGGCTAATCTCCATCATCAATCTGACTGGGCTAAATGGGGGGACATGACAATTGAGGCACAACTGCAGATCTAAAATCAAATGTGAGACGCCATTTTGTTGAAGACCTTGAAGATCCGTTGCATTGCCCATTGAGCGCCATTTGTGTGAGGTTCATTGCAAGTCTTGAATGCGCCATTGGAAGAAGAACTCGCATCAGATCTAAACATCTTGATGAGTCTCAGTTACAGCAGATCATATCAGCAGATCTAAAACCCTAGCTGCCATCATTCATAGTGGAATCTCTTTGTTAGAGGAAGCGACCTTCCCTGGGAAATGTTCTTGCATGTCTAGTTGTTGCACACCATCCTTGAGAGGGTTTGTGATAGGATTTCAATCAATTTTGCCCTTACATCAGCAGCGGCTTCTTTGCAAGATCTGGACGTGGTTGTTGTGAGCATCATTGCAGCCTAAGGACAGCGAATACCATTGGAGGAATCAGCGCTCAGCATTCAACGGTCACCATTGATCATTCTTCTAGCAGCGATCAGCCTTGGAGGAGGTGCGACAGCATTAGAGAGTCCTTTGCTTGCCTTCAAACATCATTTGAAGACTTGTTTCCCATATCTGAGTTACATTGATTGGTATGTTGCATATCTCTGTTTTGTAACAGCAGCAATAGTCATCTTTGTAAGGCCAACTTGGAGCCTCGATATTGATTGTAATTCCACTCTGTGATATTACATTTGGAGCAGCAGACTTGCCTTTATAATTTTGGCTTGTTGTATGAGGGTTTCATGGTGTAATTCATATTGAAAGGCTGTCTATATCTATCTTTTCCATCATAGATTTGCATTTGTTAGTTTATAGTTCATGATTGTCGAAGACAATTTCTAAAGGTGCAGTAGTGAATTCAAATTTTCAGTCCTAGGGTTTATTGTAAAATTGCAAGATTCATAAAATATTGCTATAAACCTAGAACGGGACATTACAAGGTCCCACATCCTCAATGGCTGCAATGAGGATGTTAACAATAAATTGGCCATCCTTCACCTTCCCCTCACAATCAACGACTCTCGAAAACATTGCCCCTTTAGGGGACACTCAATGACATTGATCAAGGGCTGATTTTTTGCATCTTTCCATCCATCAGAGACAATGGACACCCCTGTCTAACCCATAAATCCCTTATGGGGCTTCAATGAATCTTCTACAACCTTGACCTCATTTCCCAATAACATGCCACCCACCTTCTCATAACTCGGGCCCTTATACCCTTTTGCAGCCTCAATAATTTTTTTCACCATCTCTTGCCAATATGGTGAGCGAACAACATTGAAAGACAACCCACTTGCATAAATACATTTGGCTATGTGTTGGTCACCAACATCTCAAGCCTCATTTTGAAATATCATTTCCAAAGGCCCTTTGGTCTCTTTTTTGTAGTACTAGTGGGTTGTTTTTGAGAAGTGGCCAAAAATGGGTGGCTATCTACCACAATAGTGGGATTAGATGGGGACTTCATTCAGTAAGGTTTTCTCTTTGCTAAACTTGCTTTACAGCCTGTTGCTTCGTCTACTTGTTGTTGCTTGTTGATATATGCCATCACATGCTCCGGTGGCACAAACTTACCAAGCTTTCTTGGGCAAGCCTTGATGCCCATCCTAGGGGTGTTACACAAATGGGCTTTCACCCGACTATATGAACTTGAATACCTCACATCACACCCATTGCACTTCCAAATATACCCCCCCTGGTGCAGGAGCACCAAGGCTCAATGCAGCCTGTACATAGCCTTTTTGGTTTGTCTATTTTGAGTTTGCAGTTTGTGTTTTTGTCTTTAGAGTTTTTCGAGCATTTTGAAGGTGTTCGGCATTTTGTTCAACGGTTGAAACTCGCAGTTGAACCGCGCCATTGAACCATTCCGTTGAACCTTGCTGTTGAACCATTCGGTTGAACCCCGTGGTTGAACCTCGCGCCAAGGTTCAACGGTTCAACAGTTTTAGAATTCTAATTTGTAAAGTTGAAATCAGTGGTCATTGTGTTCAACGGTTGAACCTCTTCGTTGAACCCCGCGGTTGAACCCCGCTGTTGAAGTTCAATGGTTCAACGGGTTCATGCATAGAGGATAGCGGAGTTGAAATTGTTGGTCATTTTGTTGGGGGCTGAACCTCCCCGTTGAACCCCGCGATTGAACCCGCTGTTGAGGTTCAATGGTTCAGCGAATGGAATATGTGTCGGGGTGATAAAAGGCATCGGCACAAGCTTCATTTCTTGCGCCGATGATGTATTGTCACACCGACAGAGAAGAATGAAGGAAGCACATCGGCATAAGGAAAAAGTATCGGGATGACCTGAAGAGCGTCGGCCGATAGACTAAGTCTTACCGATGGCGAGAGTTGGTATTAAGCTGTCAGCATGAGCATCATCATCGGAAGAGTTGATAAAAGTTTCACCGAAAGCAAGTGTCTCGCCGACGGTGAAGTTGGAGTTAAGCCTTTCGGCGAGAGATGGGAAATCGGGAGGAGATACTGAAGTTGGGCCGACGAATTAAGTCTGGCCGAAGGTGAATATGGTGTTAAACACATCGGTGAGAGATGTGTATCGGCCGAAGGAGTTTCTAGTTGGCCGACGGTGGTAGCTCTTGCCGATAGAAGTCTACGGGATACAAAGGTCATTGGGGTGAGATGCTATATCGGTGGAAGAATATTGAAAGTGACCGATAGCATAAGGTCAAGCCGATAAGCAAGGGAAAGCATGTTTCGGTGAGACATCTAAATTATCTTGCCGATAGCACAGAGTTGAACCGACAGTTGGAATACCAACCGGTATGGAAATTGAACCGTCCTGTAACGGACATGGAATACATATAAAATGTAGAATTCTTTCTGTAAGAGGTTCACGAGGAAAAGATTTTGATTTGAGAAGCATTCTGATGTAAGGGCAAATTTTGAATAAGAATCAAATTCAGCAGTTCGACCAGTTTGTGTATTTCTTTTTTGTTTTCAGTTTATTATTCTGAAGTAGATTAGTCATTTCTGTTTCTGCAATTTTGTTCTCTTTTGCAAACCATGACTCTGTTTTGATGATTCCTCAAGTTCCTCTGTACAGTATGGAGGTCATCAAGCAAAGCCATGCTTTTTGGTTTGTTTTTCTTTTGTGGGGTGGTCGGATTGCCGGCTAGAGGCAATGCATGCTTGTTCTAGGCGAGCTCAATAAGGAGTCCGGCTAGATAAACAAGTAGGAAAATAGACTTGCAAGGGTGGGAAATAGAGAGAAGGAAAGTGAGCACCAAGCAGTCTAGACCCTTGAACAGAGTGAGAAGGGTGGGCAACGGGCTCAGAAAGTTATGTGCCATTGAGGCAGTATCTTGGAAGCAATGAGGACAAGGTATGTGTCCCACACCAAGCAATGAAATAGAGTTTTCCATCTCTGCAAAGAGTTGAGGATTTTAGTTGACATTTTTGTGTAGAAAGATGTCTTTTAGCACTTTGAATTGGTACGAAGGCTAGAGTTGTCAAACTGTCTTGTACACCTACAGGATGCAGAAGCAGGCAGCCTAGAGTCCTCCCTATCACCCCCACCACTTGGAACCGATTGTATCATCTCAACATTCCTCCAAAGAGAAGAATTTGGATCGGTTTTGAATTTAGGTTACGCTATGGAGCTAGAACTAGCTGCCATTGTAAATCCTATGGCAACAAGTTTTATAAACAACACATTCAAAACAAATTTTAAAATAAAAAAAAAATCTAACTCATTTCAAATGTTATGCATAGTGATACATTCATAGAAACTAAGAAAAATGAAATTAAAACAAGAAGTTGAGAGAAAAGCAAAAGAGTTTGTTTGTAAAACAAAAATGCAGGAAAAAAAAAAAAGTTACCTCTTTTCAAAAATCCTCTTCTATGATCTTCTTGGCAGCTAATAGACACTTGCAAATGCGTAGGAATAGCTATGCAATAGCTTTGGAACCTTCAATGATCAATCTTCAACTCCCTTTGTTGAATGACAATGTAATATCCCTAATCAGATCTGCCCTAATTTTCTGATTTTTATTTCTGTCAAACCCTAGGTATGAGGTCTGATTTTTCTATTTCTGAATTACAAATTGTTTGGACAGCCAATATAAATATGCCAATTGCTCAAATAAACATGTCATTCATGAAGCATTATAAAGATAACATCAACCATGTATTTCACCGCATAATATGATCATGCCAATGTGAACCAAGTCACATAAAGTTCTGATTTCTGAATATGAATTTCTGCTGCTACAAATCAGACTTCTCAAACATGAAATTACAACAAGTTTCAACGCCCAAATATGCCTAAACACAACTCAGATCTCTGATGTTACAAATCAGTCCTTTACAATGATAAATAAAGATGTCTACATACCAAAACAATGAAGAATGATGTCTAAACATCAAACCCTGGATGGGCAATCAGATTTGGAACTTGATGATGTCCCAAACCCATGATTCCTTCAAAATGAGCTAGGGTTTCCTTCCACAAGATGGAGCTCCCTTGTAAGTGATGTTGGCAAGCAAGAATGAGGGCAGCGACTAGGGTTTAGGACCTTCCAAAGTCTGAAATTCTGCTCCTTATGGACGGTGCTCCTCTCAAGGTACAAACCCTCATAATATTCTTCAAGCAAACCTCCAATATGAGGCTGAAAACCTGCAATCAAATCTGCTCATAAATCTCCATTGGTGGCGGCTAGGATATGACCTTCAAATGCTTGACAAACATGAGCTCGCCTTCCTTGGAGATGGTGCTCACCCTAGGGTAAAAACTGTTAGTGTGAATAGGGTTATTTTGCTATCTAGTTATTTCTTAACATGTTCTCTGCTTTAGCTCTCTTCACACTAGGTTAAGTTTACTTAGGGATTTTTTCACTTTATCCCACATTGGTTGTGTATTGAGTCTCTTGGGTGGAATATCCTTGGACCTTTATATATCCACCTCTTGCTCTCATATGAGCAACCCCATTCTATTGTATTGCTTTGCATTCTCTTGAGTTGAATACCGTTTATTTAGCTCATATGTGATTTATATTTTGCTTTCTCTCAATCACTTGCATTCTTGGGTAGAAATCTAACAAAAACCCTAGCAGAAATCAACACAAAAACCCTCCAAAATGTGGCGCTCCCAAGCTGATCTAAAAATCTGAATATATCTTCGATCCTCCAAATTGTATTTGGCCACAAATCTTCACAATTTGGTCCTAGGGTTTCTCTTCCAAATCTGCAGAAATCGATATGTCCTTGAAGCTCAATAATCTCCTCCAAATCACCAATGAAGTTGAAGTGTGAACTCTATATGAATTCACCTCCAAGATGGAATTGGGTTTTCGTCCAATCCACCAGTATTCCTAAGGGTTTTCGTCCTTGGAATCAGCTGAACCAAAGTTGCAGCCAAGAGAAAATCTTCAATGAATAAAATCAAATATGAATAAATAATGAAATGACCTCCAAATGACCTTCTTTTATAGCCAACATTTGCCCAATTCAACCCTAGCTGACTTCCTTTTGGCACTTTTATTTCTATTTTCATTTTCTTTTTTCTCCACCTGGCCAACCTCCCTGGGCTCTCCTTTTATTTTATTTTATTCTATTTTTTATTCTCCTCCCTAGATCACTCACCTCCTTAGCAATTTTCTTTACTTTATTTTATTTCACCAAGTGGCTCACAAAAATATTAGAAGTCATTTTACATCTCAAATTTTCCCAACAAAATTAGTTAAATATAAATAATCCGAAATGATTAGGATTACTTAGTATTTAACCAATTAGATTATTCCCTTGCCCTTCCGGCTTAGCCTACGGGAATAGAATAGGTTGACCGACTCCGTTGGGTGATCACTTGGAAAAAGGGGACATTACAGACAAGCAAGAATGAAAGTTCAGCCTTTTGGAAGGGTATTTGTCTTTTGCAATCAAAATGAGTTAAAATTACTTTGTTTTAGTGTTTGAAATGCTTTAGTTGGTCTTTTTAGGGTTAGGGATTCGTTTTAGGGCGAATAGTCAAAGTCAAGGGTCAAAAAAATTTAAAAAAAGCAAAAAATAAAATAAAAAATGCATCAAAAAATGCGGGTTCACATCGGGTCTAACCCAGATTCGTCATCACTGGCCTAGGTTCTCCCCGGGTTCGCCCAAGACGAACCCGTCACGTTTTGGTCGCGCCCTATCTGTACCCACAAGCGAACCAGACCAGATCACAAACCAAGTTTGAACCAGACCCGAATCCAATCGGTTTTCAAGGGAATCCAATAACATAGTATGTAAATATATATACACATATATATGTATACACATAGATATTACATGTATAGCATCCATTATATTATGTCATAACTCAGTAGTACAAAATGGATAATTCTAATCTTAACAAAAACATTACCTTTGACTTCATTCAACATAGGATTTGCAAAAGGTATAGTTATCTCAATGACACTCATCATCACAAAACATGAAAGTAATATTCGTAAAGGTTAGCCCTTGCTTAATAATACTGTCATTACTTGATTGTTTTCAATAAAGTTGTTGACTGAATCGCAACAAGGCACCAACATGAAAGTTTGGCAATGAAAGAACAGGGATGATCATGTCATCTAGATGGCATTGCCATTGTTTGTACAAAGGTAGAATCATGGCACAATTGCTGAGTTAAGCATGGAATTGAGCACAGAATGGGTAAAGCGGGAGGTAGGTACTGAGACCAGATTGAATCAGCACAAGGATGTGCATTGAATGCAACCACAATTCGACAAAGGTAAAATGCATTGCCAAATTCACAATGGTATCACAATTCATGCGGATCTTGGATTTGACAAAGGTATGGCTTGTGCCAAAAATGGAGTCAAGTTTGCCAAAGGTCCTAGCATAGCTTGTGAAGCACAAATTGATGAATCACATGTAGAATAACTTGGCATCATCGTGGGCTTGGCCAAAACTCCATCGAATGCCAATCAATATACCATGGGTCATACAGTAAACATTGCCGCTAGCTTTGGAAAAATAGGTGGAAGATTTAATACTCTAGGCATATGAAAAGCACATGAACGCATGAATGTTATTTAAGCCGTCAATTGTGTCAAGAACAATGGTGAGGATAACTACAAAACTATAACTAAAAGGTGATTGCTAGATTTCAAACAAGAACTAGTCCAAGCATTGGCAGAGAAAAAAAACTAAGTCATGAATGGATGATGAGTTGATCCAAGAGAGCAATTCAATATAACTTTAATCTTAATTAGCATTAAGTCATTCAAGCAATCAGAAAAGGTTTAACCACAAAAATACCAGAATCAACCTCCTTCATTTAAAACAATGCAAACATGAAGGAAGAAGTTGCATAGCATTTTCACAGTTGGCCATGACAATCATTATTGACATATGATCTTGCTGAATGTTATGCTTTTCAAGGAAAAAAATAAATAACAGAAGTTGCAGAAAGTTGACTACTAACCTAAAAACTACATTAGAAACATCTGAGTAAAAACTAACCCTTTTGAATCCAGGTTCCATGCTCCCTGAAAGCACAACAACAACCGGTGACTCACTGCCAGTAACGCACATCAATGTTTTCCATATTATCAAGGCTGATGTAACAATCATTCCTGGAAAGTAATACAAAAGTATACACGTGAATTTTTCCCAGATTATTCATGTGATAAAAAATAGATCTTTTAACTAACTTATCAAGAGTATGAATGATCTTTACAAATCCCATCAACCTAAGATGGAAAGCATACCTTGAAATAAAAACAACCGAGGACAGTTGAGTTTGACAGTTAATAAAAAAAAGGGGAAATGGTTGGACATAACTTTCAAATAAATTGACAATATCATATGCAAGCATGACAAGGTTTGATGTAATGGAATTACAGGAAGATAGGAACTATATCAACTGTGAAACAAAAAATAGACCTTTGAAAATTCCAGATAAGAATTTCTGAAAAAAAAAATTGAAAGCATAAACTCAAAGTTAACATACAATTTCTAGAACATGTTGTACTCTTGCATATATCAATTAAATTCGGACTGTTAGGATTTTGAATAAAGTAGAGCTTAAAGCCTGGAAGCCTTGAAAACTGAATTATACTGCTTGCTAAAATTCTGTAATAACTATATGCCAGGTACATACCATCTGGTATACAAATAATCCAACTTAAAACAAAAACGAATAATTTACAATTTGCTTTTGCTCTACATAATCATAGAAAATGGGATCAACACTAATTATTATTGACATTTTTCCCAGGGTGCGCACAGTGATGCCAACATTTTTTTCCCTGTAAATGTTTGTTTTCTCAGTTTCTAAAGTTTAACTGCTCCTAAATTTCAAACATGACCTCATATAGATATTTTTGGAAAGTTAAGTTTATGAGTTCCGATATTCTTTACAATCTCAGAGCCATATAGTCCACCATAAACTGACTTGCAATGAAGAATGACTGGCCTCTAAGGTGTTCTTGTAGATAAACATAGTGTCAGCATTAACTCTTTTTGTTTGTAAAATTTGAATTCCATAGTTACCGGAGTGTGTGAATATGGATACTGTATAGTTGTTGATACCAACCGTACCAAATCTTTTTAGGCTGCAGTACAGGGGCATGTCTGTACAGGTGTGTATGCAAAAATCTTACAATATTTTACAAACATGAATTTGCATTCATAAACAACCTTCTGAAAAGACACAGTAGCATGTATTATTCCAAATATTGGTTGCATAACTGTTGAAGTAGATAAATGTGAAATGCATCAAAAATTCTCAAAGAATATCCTCATACAGAGAAAAATGGAAGATAAAAAATTACAATAAATTGTCTACAAAATACATCTGTAGTTGTGGAGTAATAAGGATAAGAATACTTACCAAAAGCTAGTCTTCAAAAATTGGATAAATAATTTATGTTTTAAGCTGTGAAGGTGTAATCATTAATATGATTTCACAGTAAACAAATTTGTTGTGCAATTTAACAAGGGTAAGCAGGATAAAATTTGCAGATATTTAACTGTTAATGTAATGTCCCCTTTTTCCAAGTGATCACCTAATAGAGTCGGTCAGCCTATTCTAATCCCGTAGGCTAAGCCGGAAGGGCTAGGGAATAACCTAATTGGTTAAATACTATATTTAACCAATTTTAGTGAGCCAATTCAAGATGAGAAATGACTTCTCATATTTTTGTAAGCCTCTCGGTGAATTAAAAATAAATAAAGAAAATTACCCAAGAGGTGGGCGACCTTGGAGAGAGAAAAAATAAAATAAAATAAAGAAGAAGAGGTCGGCCATGTGAGAAGAAGAAAAAGAAATAAAATAATAATAAATAATTGCCCAAGGGAGGTCGGCCAAGAGGGAAGAGAAAAGAAAACAAAAATAAAAAGAAATTGCTAGAGGGAGGTCGGCCTTGATGAGGTCTATTTGGATGCCTATAAAAGAAGGCAATTTGGAGGTCATTTGATCATTCAATCAATTCATTTTTCATTTGGAGATTTATCTCTTTGGCTGCACTTTTATTACAGCATATTCCAAGGACAAAAACCCTTAGAAAGATTTGGTGGGTTGGACGAAAACCTAATTCATCTTGGAGGTGAATTCATATGGAGTTCACACTTGCACTTCATTGGAGATTTTGAGGAGATCTTGAGCTTTCACGCCATATTCTTTGGAGCAGATTTGAGTGCCCAGTTTGGAGGGCGAGTTCACATTTTTTTGGAGCAGCAAACCCTAAGCGCTTGCCATGGAGGATTCGCCCATCTAGGGTTTGGTGTTTGAAGACTATCTTGCTATTTTGTGGTATGTACAAACCTAATTTTAGGTCTGATTTGTAGGAGCAGAAATCTGGGCATATGTTTGGCATGTTTGAGCCCATGAATTTGATGTAATTCCAAATCAGCATATTCAGATTTGGAGCAGCAGACTTGTTTATTCAGAAATCAGGTTTGTTTGTCATATGTTTGGCATCTAGATGGTTGTTATACATGGTTGAAATCATGGTTGATATTGTCTACATGTTTGGCATATTTATGTGAATGTTTGGCACATGTTTATTGGCTGCCATAAGCGTTTATACTTCAGAAAATAAAATCAGAATTCAGTCCTAGGGTTTGAGCAGAAAACTAAATCAGATAATTAGGGCAGAAATTCAGAATTCTAGGGCAGATCCTATTAGTGATATTACAGTTAACCAAATAAATCTGAAGAGTGTTTCAATTTCCAAGTGGTCCACTATCCATAAAAGGCACAAGCTCATACTGAGCACTATACATGTTATCAGTAATCTGTAATGTCCCCTTCTCAGGCCTAGTCAGTTTGGGTGACCGTTAGCCTATTTCCTGAGTTCTCGTAGGCTAATTGGTATTTGGTTAGGGGACTCCAAAGATCTTGTAGAGCATCAATTTATGTCAGTGTTCCCCACCCCCCCCCCCCCAAATCCAGCCGTCCCCCCGACCTGGACATTTCGGAGACTTGGAGATGGCTGAGAAACGTCCCCCCACCGCCACCAGGATGTCAAAAACATTGAGGCAACGGCGGGGACGCCTGGACGTCTCCGAGACATCTCGGGGGCTCCTAGCCGTCCCTCGAGCGTCTCGGAGGCGCTCGAGCGTCCCCCGTGCTGGGACGTCCAAAAAGGCGTTTTTTTTTTTAAATCTTTGTTTTTTTTGGGAAAGAGAGCCTTGGGCCGAACCCTAAAGGCTTGTGGGGCCCTTCTAAAAGCCTATAAGCTAAACAAAAGTTACAAAACACTCTCATTCTTCATTTTTTTGCTCACATATGCCATTTGATGTTTTGCAACAACTAGGTGAAGAAGAGGAAAACCAGTGAGAAGAGTTTGGGGATGATTAGAGGCCTCCTTTCACTACATTTTTGCATTTTGTACTTATTTTGATATCAATGTATCATGCTACTCATTGTAATCATCTTTATGATATGATATTATGATGTGACATGTCATATTTTCCAATTTTTGATATAATAGAAACTAAGAAATCTCAAATTCGACAATTTCATTTATAAAATTTTATTATTTTATTTACTTTTAGTCTTTTAGTAATAGTATTCAAGTATTTAAAATGTTAGTATTTGCAATTTTGCTATTTTACTAATTTGCCAAAGTTTAATTTGAAATGTTATTCTTAAACATCTTTTTATAACTAGTTATTCAAGTACCATATGTATATCAACACCGCGCCCCCCCCCCCCGCCGTCGTCCCCAAACTTAGGCCCTTTGTCCCCGTCAAGAAACTCCGTGGAACACTGGTTTATGTTTAATTGGTTTCTATTTGTGGCTTTGAGCTCAGTTGGCGCTATGGACCGCAGTGATGCTTTCAAAGGTGTTTTTGGCCTCCTGGTTTGTGCTCCAAACTTCTTGGAGAGCACGTCTATTTTTAGTAAGTCACCCGGTTGGCTCCAATCATCATCCTAACTCTTCAATATCATTCCAATGTGATCAGAATTTGATTCCGATTTAGTTTCAGTGCTTTCCGCAACTTAGGTGAATTATTGAATAATTAATTAATATTTCACTAATGTGGTCTAATGTTGAGAATTAATAAAAGGACTACTTAGTGTAATGGCTTGTTGGGAAGGTAATGAAGTGTTTTAAAAGTTGAATGCCTAGTTAAGGGGGCCCTTGCACATAAAATGTTATTATTATTTCAAAAAAGGTCTTTTTTGAGGGAAAAGGAATTATTATAATTTTAAATTGCAAATTCCCTCCAAGAAAAAAATATAAAAGGAGGTTTGAGTCCTCATATTCAATATGCTAAAGATTGTATTGTAATGTTATGTTGCCGGATTGAACCTATGTGTTCTCCTATGATCTTTTCAGGATGAAAACCCTCATTAGATTTCTAGCTTCGGATTTGAAAGACAATACCTAGATAGTTTGGAGTGGTTCTACTCAGGAATCGCCATTGTTATTCACATATTTCTAGTTGCAAGGTTTCATGATGAAGATTTTCAAAGTCTCTGATTGCAGGAGTTGTCTATTGACAAATTTGTAGATTTGTTCCAAACACAAATTTGGTGATTTCACAAGAATTCCTCTTGAAGATTTTGGTATATTTTATTATATTTTTGGAAGAGGTTTATGAAGGCGTTTAACCCTATATCTACAGCGCCTAGCAAGTTGATGAGTATATAGAGAACGGCGATGCTTTGTAGATATTTCCTTCCCTTAGCCACTGCTTATTGGCTGAGCCACAACCTTATTTTGATTGGTTGCAGCCCCTAAAAGGGAACCGCAACTCTCATCAAGTCGCAGCACTCCTTGTATTAGCCGCAGCTTGTGTTTTGTGGGACGTGAGGTTTGAAGGGGTGCGTGGAGTCTTATGTTAGAGGCACCAGCACCATCTTTGGTTATGTGAGCTGGCAGCCATGTTGGATATGTATTTATCCTGGTTGTTCTTTGCTGGAGTTGTTGATTGAAGAGGAACGCTTCAATTTACAGAGCTGCTCACACTTGCTTCAACACATTCTTATTTCTTATGGATTTTGATCACTTTGATGGACAAAACTCTTTGGTATGTAATAACTATGTATTTCTGAGTTATTCCAGCTTTGTAATGTTACATTTGTGGATCTCAGTGATAATGTATATGCAAGTCAATTGTTTGTCATAATGCTTCTTCATTATCTTTATGTTTGATGGTAAATTTATGAATGAAAAATCATCTAACTTCTCAAACAAGTTGTTCACTTCAAACAAACTCAGAAAATCAATCTAACCAGCATTATACAAAGTGTTCGACAAAATGCCTACACAATAGAAGTCAGAAAAATTGTGGTTGTTTTGAGAAAACTTTGAGGGTGGTTATTACATTGGTATCAAAGTTGGCTCTTCCCACCAGCTTGTGATTTTCTAATCTTGCATGCAGTTGCAGTTTATCCTATGAGTGAAAGAGAAATCAAATATTATAATAGAGAGCAGAAAAGACAGTTATATCAGAGGCCACAAACCCCAGTTGAAGATACTTTTTCTGAGGTTCTAAGAGTTCGTCAGATTCATACAAGTGACAGTGACATTTCTTCTAAGAACTTGGCAGAAAGAGGTAAAGGATCAGAACAATCAGATAGTCCCAATTCTAGAGTGGAGAAGAAATTTGATACTATGTTAGACATGATGCCTCAGTTGTTGGCAAAGATGAGTTAGAATGTGCCTCAAGCACCTCTAGTTCAGAATGGAGAAACTAGTGGTTCTAACATCATAAATCATCAAAATAATACACACTGTTAGAGCAGCTTCTGGATCTGTGATGTCCCAGCCTAAATGTTGCGGTGGTGCAGATTCCCGCTAAGCGTGTATCGAGTGTTGGGACCCACCCACGATCGGGCAGCCACATGTCCACGAGGTGGTTCACCTGCATGGCGTTCCGGTGGGACAAAAACCTCACCCTTAACGCCGGTGGGCACCATTCACCACCAATCCAAGCTTTTGGCATGGTGGTTGTCTAGCTTGGTATCAGAGCCAAGGTCTCAAGGTCGAGCCCTACAAAGCGTGGTGGGTTGTAATGTCCTAGCCTAAATGTTGCAACGGTGCAGATTCCCGTTGAGCGTGTACCTAGGGCTGGGACCCACCCACGATCGGGCAGCCACATGTCCACGAGGGGGTTCACCTGCGTGGCGCTCTGGTGGGACAAAAACCTCACCTTTAACGCCGGTGGGCACCATTCACCACCAATCCGAGCTTTTGGCGTGGTGGTTGGTCAGCCCTATTTGGAGGAAAAGATGGCTATAAATAAAGGAACTTTTTGGAGTCATTTCATCATCCATTCATTATCATTTTTTCATTGAGTTTTCTCATTTGGCTGCAACATTTGTTGAGCATTATTCCAAGGACGAAAACCCTTGCGAATATTGGTGAGTTGGATGAAAACCTAGCTCATCTTGAGGTGGACTCGTCACGGAGTTCAATTTGTACTTCATTGGAGACTTGGAGCTTGATTGCATAGTCAGATTTCCATATCAGCATTGGAGCAGCATCTTTGGTGGTATTTTGTGTTGCCATTGCATTAGGGTTTTACCCTAATTTGGAGCGCCACCTTTGGAGGAGGGCAACTTTGGCTTGTGTGAGGCGATTTCATCATTTGGAGGGTTTTGGAACCCTAACCCTAGCAGCCACCATCATCCTTGCAAGCGCTGCCATTTTGGAGGGTTTGTTGTGCATCATTCTTCATCATTTGGTATGTACAAACCTATGTTTTAGGTCTGATTTGGACAGCAGCCTTCCGGGCCATGTTTGATCATGTTTGAGCCCATGATTTGATGTAATTTCTAGTCATCATATTCTGATTTGTAGCAGCAGATTTATACTCATAAAATCAGACTTTTGTGTTGCATTTGGATGGCTATATCTTGTGTATTTCATGGTGGAATTCATCTTTGAGGTGATCATCATTTAGAAGCATTATTTGGCATTATTGGCACTTGTATGTTTTTGGCCTCCTGGTTTGTGCTCCAAACTTCTTGGAGAGCACGTCTATTTTTAGTAAGTCACCTGTTTGGCTCCGATCATCATCCTGCATCTTTAGTATCATTCTAGTGTGATCAGAATTTGATTCCGATTTAGTTTCAGTGCTTTCCGCAACTTGGATGAATTATTGAATAATTAATTAATATTTCCCTAATGTGGTCTAACGTTGAGAATTAATAAAAAGACTACTTAGTGTAATGGCTCGTTGGGAAGGTAATGAAGTGTTTTAAAAGTTGAACACCTGGTTAAGGGGGGCCTTGCACATGAAATATTATTATTTCAAAAAAGGTCTTTTTTGAGGGAAAAGGAATTATTATAATTTTAAATTGCAAATTCCCTCCAAGAAAAAAATATAAAAGGAGGTTTGAATCCTCATTTTTGATATGCTAAAGATTTTATTGTAATGTTATGTTGCCGGATTGAACCTGTGTGTTCTATGATCTTTTGAGGACAAAAACCCTCATTAGATTTCTAGTTTCGGATTTGAAAGACAATCCCTAGCTAGTTTGGAGTGGTTCTACTCAAGAATCACCATTGTTATTCACATATTTCTAGTTGCAGGGTTTCATGATGAAGATTTTCAAAGTCTCTGATTGCAGGAGTTGTCTATTGACAAATTTGTAGATTTGTTCCAAATACAAATTTGGTGATTTCACAAGAATTCCTCTTGAAGATTTTGGTATATTTTATTATATTTTTGGAAGATGTTTATGAAGGGGTTTAACCCTATATCTACAACGCCTAGCAAGTTGATGAGCATATAAGGAAGGGTGATGCTTTGTAGATCTTTCCTTCCCTTAGCCGCTGCTTATTGGCTGAGCCGCAACCTTATTTTGATTGGTCGCAGCCCCTAAAAGGGAACCACAACTCTCATCAAGTCGCAGCACTCCTTGTATTAGCCGCAGCTTGTGTTTTGTGGGACGTGAGGTTTGAAGGGGTGCGTGGAGTCTTATGTTAGAGGCGCCAGCACCATCTTTGGTTATGTGAGCTGGCATCCATGTTGGATATGTATTTATTCTGGTTGTTCTTTGCTGGAGTTACTGATTGAAGACAAACGCTTCAATTTACAGAGCTGCTCACACTTGCTTCATCACATTCTTATTTCTTATGGATTTTGATCACTTTGATGGACAGAACTCTTTGGTATGTAATAACTATGTATTTCTGAGTTATTCCAGCTTTGTAATGTTACATTTGTGAATCTCAGTGATAATGTATATGCAAGCCAACTGTTTGTCATAATGCTTCTTCATTATCTTTATGTTTGATGGTAAATTTATGAATGAAAAATCGTCTAAACTTCTCAAACAAGCTGTTCACTTCAAACAAACTCAGAAAATCAGTCTAACCAGCATTATACAAAGTGTTTAACAAAATGCCTACACAATAGAAGTCAGAAAATTTGTGGTTGTTTTGGGAAAAATCTGAGGGTGGTTATTACAAAATCAATACATAAATTAGCTTTCAGAAAGTACATAACATACAGAATTTCCAAACAAATTCCATAATTTTTAAAGGAGGCGTTTACAAGAAAGTTATGAAAATATAATATGAACATTCAGCACTTGCCGAGAAGGGCCTCTGAAGCATCTAGAATAAGCTCAAGGTTCACAAGTTCCTGTAGATGAAGTTATAGAAGGAAGGACGAGGACATATACATACAACGAAAGTCACATTTGCATTTTTATGTTTCAACTTTCTTTTTTGGGGGTAACATTCTTCAGGTAGGATGGCCCATAAACTAGCATTGATATTCCATTGCTTAGTTCAACACAAATGAATCCTTACTCTCTTAGTGTTGTTCCAACTTCTATGGCCAATTAAACAACACAAAATCTTGAATTTAGATGTTTCTACAACCTCTTTAATGGTTGTTATTTGCTTCATTCACACACTATGCAACTCTTCATGCGAACAAAACATGCTAGATACATTGCATACTACTGTAAACCTTCTAGCCATGCCACTACTATGCTGTACCTTGCTTGTTAGGAGTCCATTGAGTGCTTCTTCCTACTTCTTGAGTGGATTAAGAGATTTAAACATCTCCCGTGGCTTGTAAGAATGAAAAAGCAACTAACAGAACATTCAGAAGCATTCACAAATGAAAGAGAACACAAGATTTACCTTGGAGAAACCTGAATGAGGAGAAAATGGAGCAAAGGGAAGACTAGCTTCCTCTGATACATTATGAACATGCAGTTTTACAAGATTTCTTCATTCCTGAGGCCCAACAAGAATGCTAATTACAACCATTAACATCCTAACCCTTGCAAATGCCCTTTGCAATCCAGTGGAGAGTGTTCATCACATCACACTTTGCCAACTAGCACCATGCACACTCAACTAGCTGGTACAAACTCCCAAACTGCTCATCCTTAGCTCAAATGGCTAACAAAGGTTCAAAACATCTGCTATGTCTTCTTAGGAAACAACATGCACCTATATACATGTTTTGGGCGTGAATTAGAAGCCCAAACAATGAGAATATGAAGACAAAATGTTTCCCCGCCGCTTCCTCTTCTTGCACATTCAATCTGGACGAAACCACCCATTCCATCAGACAGGTTGTTTCAAAACCATCCCTTTGACAAGAATGATGCCGCTCCTTCAGTGCTCAATTTGTCCTCCATCTTTCAAAAGCTATAACTTTTGCATACAGACTCAAAACTAGGTGCCATTTTTTTTGAAGTGCATAATTTTTCAATAGGAACCTGAATATGTAAAAATATTCAACTTTGGGTGCCACCAAAGTACTGTTTTTGACCCCGCAAGACATCTACATTTATGAGGCCAAAATCATGTCTAGCCACTCAAATAGTCACTGAACTCGAACAACTGATCTTGATGATGAACTAGATCCATTTTCGAATCATAGGAAATCCACCAAAGCACTCAAGGAAACTGGAATCCTTGAGAAATGTGTCATTAAGTTTTCCCCCGAGGTACACACGTATATCACCCATATGGGGTATGGGGTAGCAAGGAAAAGAAAATATACCAAAAACTAGTTTCCAATTATTGGATAAATACTTTCTGCTCTAAGCTAGAAAGTGTAATCAACAATATTATTTCACTCTAAATAAGTTTGTCGTTTAAAATTTAACAAACTAAGCAGAAGCAAATTTGGAGATATTCGATTGTTCATCAAATAAACTTGAGTGGTTCAACTTCTAAGAGATCCCCCTTCCTGTAGTAGTCATTTGCTCCCTAGGTGGATTGTAGGTCTAATGAACGAGCATGTTCAAAATGATCTCACAAGTTTAGGCTATTGTTGATCTTCTTGACAGTATGGAAGATGTTCATTCAGAACAAGGGGGCTGATTCCACTTCTTAAGACTCTGGCTTGCCTGCTCCTGACAAGTTGAGGATTTATGCCCCTCTCTCGTTGATTCCCACTCAAGGGGTCAAGCATTGGGGGGGTCAGATGCACCATCCAGTCATGAGAGAGATGGATTAGTCGAGATGGCCCCACCAAAAATAACAAAAATGCATGGCCAATCAATGATCCCCCCAAAATTGACTCAAAGAGCAGAATTGATGAAAAGTAGTTCCACTGAACAGTCTAGAATCTATCTGTACCTGGTGGTCAAACCCCAACTGACCCACGAGGAATGCTTAATCGAACATAAATCAATTGTTCAACTGTTACGTAGTTATTGAGAATGGCTGCCCTTTGGGAGCCTTAGACTTACACGCTTTAGTTTTGATGGTTGCTCCTATGGTACTCTTTGCGATACTCTTGTTGCTTGTTTAAGTATATATTTTGTACACCTTTTAAACTTTCCTCAATATATATATGACTATTCACCAAATAAATTCAAACAGAGCATCAATTTTCAAGCAGTCTGCTATCCATAAAACTCTCTCTCTAAAGCTCTATTGATCTAGACGTGTATTTTAGTAACCAATACCCAATTTTGGAGCAAGAAACGCCCCACAGTTCTCAAGGAGACATCCATCCCATATAAAACATGTCAAAAAAACTCCATATGGTGTACATTATGTCTTTTATACGGTAATATAATAGAACCTTGCATATGCCATCCAAATGTTTCACCAAGAAAAGCTAGTCTTCAACAATTGATAAATACTTTGAGACTTAAGTTCTAGGTTAGGAAGGGTAATTACTAATAAACAAATATGATTTCACAATAAACAGATTTGTTGTATAAAACTTAATAAGCTAAGCAGAAGTAGATTTGGAGATATCTGATTGTTCACCAAATAAATTTGACGAATGTTTCAATTTCTTGCCGTCTGCTATCCATAAAACTCCCGAGCTCATATTGACCAATATGCATATTATTTCGTAATCAAATACCCAAATTAGTTTCAAGAAATACACAACATAGAAAATTTCCAAACGAATTTCATAACTGTTAAGGAAGCCTTTGCAGGAGAAGCTAAACACACATACCACAAATAGTTAGCACTTGCTGAGAAAGGCATCTATAGCATCTAGAGTAAACTCAAGGTTCACTATTTTCTAAAAACACGCACCATGAATATTTAGCACTTGAAGAGACATCCTTGAAATATAGGGCAAATCTGATCGGGTGGATTTTAAAAGTTTAGAGGAGACCTTAACGAGAACAGACGGCGGGGGGTGAGGGCGGGGCAGGTTTGAAATACTGGACGCATTGACATGGAGATTAGGTTTGTAATATAGGTCAGCAATTCATTTAAGCATTCTTTCACTTCCAAAATGACTCTTTGTTTAAATAACCTTCAAGAGCAGAGTGTATGGTAGCGTCAAACCAGAATTTTGCAGTATTTATCTTGTATTTATTGTGAGCACTGGCAACAAATACACCAATCAAATCATTTTTGTGGAAGTTATCTTGCTGCAGGCTGATTATATCAGCAACACGTATGGTAATGCAAATTGTAGAAAGATGGCTGGTGTTATTTTCTATACATGGTTTTTATCTAATTGCTTTGTGTCGCGCGAAACATATTTTATTGTGTTATGGTTCGTCTAACAAGTTTCAGCATATTGCAGGATAAAGTAATAACAAGTAATGTGGATGGATATATACATACCAAGGCTTATTAGTTGCATAAGCAGCTGTCTAATGTTTATGGATCTCACAGAATGTAATGTGTTTCCCAATACACCCATTTGAAACAATTGCAGGGCAGATCACGGATCCCGGCCTGCCTTTGCCCTCTGCTCTCTGTTCTATGCAATTTATCTGTATATTATATTCCACTCTCCTGCCCAGTATAAGAAGGAATTTTTTTTTTCGATAAAATGAACATTCATTGCTCTGGTTTTTAAGTTGGGACACCAATACCTCAATTTGTTGGTTTATTATTATTATTAAGTTTTTGAATCTTTTCTTTTTCAAGAAAATAAACATTTATTGCTCTGGTTTTTAAAGTTGGGACACCAATACCTCAATTTGTTGGTTTATTATTAAGTTTTTGACTCTTTGGAAAAGATTATAAGAAATGGGTATCCATTTTAAATTTTACAAAGTGTATATTTATGTATTTTTTCTTTAATGTAGTGTTATTAATGTAATAATTAGTTTATAGGTGATATTATTTTGTATGAATTTGATTTATAATATTTTTATATTCTGATTTTATTATCATTCTTAGAAATTGATCTCGATCTTTAGATTTCTCATTCATCATCTTGGATCAAATCTACAAGTGTAGGCTTGACCAAGATCATTTTTATAGTAGTCAATATGAACCATAAACTTATAAAATTTAAATTCAAATTAAATCTAATTAACTTCCTTCTACTAATAATTGTGAGTCAACCTATGCACATTTATGTTGATTTGTTGCATTTAAACACATTCATTCAGTCATTTGAAATTAATGTTGGAATAAAAAAGGAATATCTAGGTCAAAGGGCTTAAAGGATAATCTATTATGTGGTGTTTGCTTGTGGCATCATCCTAGGCACCATTGTACGTTTGCTTGTTGTCTTTGATCTTTCGCTCAAATTTGTAAAGTTAATCCACTAGGGTCTAGTTGAGGAGAACATGACCCTCACAATTCAACAAAATTTCTAAAGGTGTTTATAAACACCACCATTCCTTACCAAGATTTAGATACCAAAAGATCCAGGCAAGCAAACCCCAACAATCCAATTTCTACCACTTTAGTCTAGTGACTTATAGTTCAGATCCATGCATCAAGTTCAAGTCCACTCTCACAAATATCACTTTTGCACTTGTGTAGGTGAATAAGGGCCAAACACAATCAATTTGTAGAATATGAGATAGTCATCTGAGCAAATTGCAAAATTCTATTTGTGTGGTGAATTGATTCCATGCGTCCTTGACATCATTTTGTCATCTTTAGAAATTCAACTAAGTATTGTATTTAAATTCATTTAATTTATATATTTAATTTCAATCATTGGTCCCAACACATTTGTGTAAGCTAATTGTTTAGATAATCACTTTGTTTAATTAGCCTAGATATTTTTGTAAAGTGTGTATTTCTTACATGGCTTAGAGTTTCCTTGAGATTTATCCTTCCTTCAGCAGGGTCTTCAAATTTATTTATTTGATTAAAAATCCTATCTTTATATTTGATTAGGGTTTGTATTCCCTTTAAGTTTGCCTCATTGTTACACCTTCCTTTAGGGTTTCATGTTTCATTGTGTGACCTTGTTTTTACCCCATCCTACCAACCCTTGTTTTTGTCTTTAGGGTTTTATTTGCTAATTTATTTTCAAATGTGATCACTTGTTTTTTTTTTTTTTTAATCAAACCTTTCGTTCCTTTATGTAATTTGCCCTTAAGGGTTTTGGTGAGTTGTTTCACATGCCAAGGTGTCATCCATGTCTTCACATTCCTTTCAGAAGAATCCTTGTTTGAATCCTCAAATGGCCCAATCTACTGAGAATGGTGTCTCTAATGATGTTCCCATAAGTATTGTTATTACTTCTATTATTGAGAATGAGATTGAAGATTATGATCATGAAGCACATTTGGAAGAGCAATAATTTTCCCATGAGCTTGTTGGTTTAGTTGAAGAAGATAATCTTGAAACTTTGGCCCAAACTTTTCATGATTTATTGCTTTCTAAGCCATCTAGTTTGCAAGTGCTTCAAGATATTGGGTGTTAAAGTTACCTGTGGTTCTTTGAATGGTGCATACTATTCATAATTCCCTCCTCACTTTATTCCTAAATATGGTATATCTCTCGATTTCATTCATCCTCGTGTCATGATGAAACCTCTTATTATACTTCCCATATTAAGCTTTCTACATCCACACCTCCTCTCTCCCAACCCTCTGCCATTTCTCCTACTTTTCATGTCATCCCTACTAGTGCCATGACTACACTTGCTCCTTATGCCTCTTCTACTATCTCCACATACACCACTAGTGTTACCTCTTCTAGTGTCATCCTTGCATCCACCATGGTCATCCCTCATTAGATCACTTGTTTCATTCCTAGATCTTGTGTTCCTCCAAATCCACTCACCACTACTATGTACGAGTTGGACGTGGGATAACACATGCATTGCAATCATGTGGCATGTGTATGGATATATCACTCTTCCTTGTGTGGCAAAAGCCAGTGGAATTGGGGAGTATCTGAAGGACTACGCTCTTCACAAGGAAGGAGTGTCCCATGAGTATCAATAATGTTTGTGCATGGGGGAATTGTGTCAATTTGATCTCTCACCTCATGAGGAAGGAGTGCTTGATGGTGGATGATTGTGTTGATGCATGGTGTTTTGGTTGGAATGTGAGGGTGAGCTCTAGAAAACATATGAAGAGGTGTTGTTGTGATTATTCTCATGTGGTTAGGTGCACTATTAGCATGAATTATGTTTAGCTCCTGTTGAGCATTAGTGAGGAAGGAATTTAGCCAATGGTTTTCTATTTTGATCAACTCTTAGATATAGGCTTACTCTTTTTCTTGATGCCTATTGTTTTCTTTTTAAATTTGTTGTAAATTGAGAGTTTGCTCCTGAACTTGTTCTTGATCGATTACTTCTAAGTTTGGAAGAGTTGTCTTGAGTTTATTTAGAATGGACTCTAAGGTATCCTTCCTAATCCCATGACACATGATCCTGGTGATAGGAGAGATAAGAGATGGATATGCCTTATCATTGTGTGTTAATTATGTCTTGCATTTGACTTGCTTGGTTTGTTTACTCACTTGATTGTTGTTCTTATTTTGCTTAGTTTTATTTGTCTAGTTTGATTGTATTATCTTGTTAGCAAGTATTTTAATTACTTTGTTTTCTCATTTTGTTGTTTGGTCATTTTCCTTAGCTTGTTAGAAAGAACTTTGATTGCTTGACGTTATGAATGAGACTAAATGAATGATTAACCTAAATGCAAGAAATGAACAACTACCCTACTTTTTAAAAAAATAGAAATGTGATCTAATTAACTAATTTAATGCAATAAAAATAATTCTAAATGTAATGTAATATGAGCAAATGTTTTTTTTTAATTTGACTTGTCTTGTTATCAAGGGGTTGATTATATGTCACCTTGTCTTTGTTAGCAAGGTATTTATGAAGTTAAATGAAAATGACTATGCCGAAATGAAACTAAAATCTACAATCTAATAAAGCAAATAAATCATATCTATCTAATGCTAAATTTGCAATAAAGTGACAAAATGTCACCGCTCCGAACAAGATGGAAGAAAGTTTATCTATTCTTCTTGAAATTCTAATTTAACCTTTTCAAATCAAACTAATCTAACAATCTAAACTTCACACCTAGGAGATTTGGCATCTAAGATGTTGATCGATGCTCATGGCATGTATGTCCTCAAAGATTCAACTCCTCCAATCTTCTCTCCTCTCTATCCTAGGGTAATATACTTGATGGAAGAAGCATGGGAAGACAAGAAACTAAGCAAAGAGGGAAATGACAAAGTATTGTGCTACTATAATAGAATCTTTGAAGCTACAAACTAATTATGAAAGAGCCTAGAGGTTGTATAGAGCATGGTCACTACAAAGAAAAATATGAATTTGGCTTGGAGACCTTAGAATCAACCTTCTAACCTTCTCAAACAACTACAAAAGGAGAGGTAGCAAAATCACTATTCCTATAGTACACTTCAAATGAACAACTAAAGACCATTTGGAATCCAAATGGGGGTACTTAAATAGGCCTAAAATCTCAATAAGATTCACAATTAGGGGGAACTCAGGAGTTGAAAGAAGTGGATGAGGTTAGAATTGATCTAGGCTTGAGTTCAAGTGGAAAAATGACTAGAATTGAAAGTTTCATGAGTCAGTCAAAAACATCAAGGTCTCTCTTTTTATCAACTAGTGCCACCCCTTTTGTCAAGGTAGGTTTCTTACCCAACCCTAAGAATGCTTAGGCAACCCTGCCATTTGAAGGATGAAAATGCAATTTTTGGACAAGTAGAAGGGTATTCAAGCAAGGTAGAAGGATTGGGAGGACAAGACAAGATCAAAAGAGGGTCCTAGATGCTAAAAATACACTTCCATCAAGGTTAAAAATGTTGAGAAGGAGTTTTATTCACACCACATGGATCAGGAGCTAAACAGTCAAATCATCATTGGACTACCATGTATGCCCATATAATTTTGGGCACTCACAATTTTATATCCCATTCCATACCACACTCTATTCCTCCTACTATGGCCATGTCTATGCCCTATCATTTTCTTTCCTACCAACCTATCTATACCCTACCTTGTGTGTCTCCCATTCATACTACCATCATTCCTACCTGTCCCTTGGATGCACTTAATCTAAAGATAGAGAGAGTGGATTGTCAAGTTGATGGCCATATAAAGATGAATATGAGAAAGTACAAAATACACCACTTACATTTGAGATTGTTACTTATCCTTTACCGAGTAGGTTTGTGGCAATTCGATTTGAAATGTAAAATGGCAAATGTGACCCTAACACACATTTGAGATATTTCACTATTGCATGTTTCGATTGCATATATGAAGATAAAGTCTTGGCTAAGTTAGTTCCATGCACTTTAAAACATTGTGCTATTGAGTGGTTCTTTTTTATTGAACAATTGTATAAATATAGCTCTACGAGGAAGATCATTATATAGAGTTACAAAGCATAACTCACAAAGAACAATAGGATCACTAAGAGTCACAAAATAAAGCCCCTAGGAGTAGCTAAGATACACCACATAGCAAAACTCAACTCACAAGGAGCAACACCTATCAAACTAACGGCCATTGTTAGATTATATATAGATATCCATATAATTTTTGCTTGAAGCTTAATCATTTGTACATAGCTATTCATACATAATTGTGCATGCATAGTAAAAATTGTTAGGACTAGGTGTACGATTCACCTTGCAATTCTTAAGTCTTGACTAATTTTTTAATTGTGTAGAGGATAAATAATTTATGATCTCCAAACATCATGGAGTGGACAACATGGGACAACCATGTGAGGGTTGGGGCATTGTTTATTTATTATCTATTCTTAGAATACATTAATTATTGTTTAAGAAGGCATTAGATGGGGAGGTTAGTTGAAAAGGTCAAACTGGGAGTTATAGAAGATCTTCCAAAGATAGGTGTTATGACAAGGCATTAATTGTTCCCATTGAGCACCTAGATTTGGGAAATTGGCTAATATGATGGATAAGAAAGGTGTAATAGGTGTAAGATATGTAAGAGGTACTTTCTATTTTATGACTATGAGGGATTAGATTTTTGCTAATGATTTGTGTTTTGACGCCTGGTTTTGGATAGCATTTGGTGGTTTCCTGTTTCTAATTTTCTTATATAATGGAGGCACGAGATAAAGGTTTGTAAGGTTATTTTGCAATTACTATTATGCTATTAGATCCCTACCGGTCAAAGGGATAGGTGGATTGTATTAGTGTACTCTATTATTGAGATTAATACAAGCTTGGGTCTCTTTGGTGGTGGAGTTTTTTCCTACAAAGGTTTCTCCACATATATTTAGCATTCATATGGTTTGTTAATTTTTTGTATGCATCTCCATGTTTCACTTATATGTTTTATCGTTTAGTCACACATTTAATCAAATTTAAACAATTTATTGTTAATATTCTTATTACATCATTCAGTCTTGATAATCAACATTTGGTATCAAAGCTAAGGCTTGATTAGAAAGATGCCTTTCTTGGAGTATTATGAGTTTTTTGGTTGTAATGGGAGCATTCGATTTAGTGGTTTTGAAAATCTGTGTAGTTGAAGCCATCACATGCACATCTCAGTTAGAGATTGATAAGTTTAATGGCTCTAGATACAAGTTGTGGAAAATAAAATGGAGGATCTCTTGGAGGAAACAGATTAATGGAGAGTTGTGACAAAGAAAGAGAAGCATTCCAATATATCAAAATAATTCTAGAACAAGATTGATAAGAATGTTGGAGGAACCATACAACTATCTCTTTGATTCCATCCTTCTAAATCTTTATGAGGAGACTACTACACATGCTTTATGGAGGATAGGTGAAATATATAAAAAAAGGTCTAGTAAATAAAATTTATTTAAAATAGAAACTTTATTCCTTGAAAATGAAGGAAGGAGACTTAGTTTTCAATCATCTTAATGCTTTTAATCTTATTTTTAAGCCAGCTAAGAAGTGTAGATATTAAGATTGACGAAGATGATAATTATATTTTGTCGCTTTGCTCTTTGCTTGAATCTTGGAAGAACTTGATAGTTGCAACTGATGGTGGTACTAAAAATCCAAAGATGGATGTCCTTATTGATACTTTTCTTAGTGAAGAAATGAGGAGGAAATCCATGGATGAGGGTTTCAAGGATGCATTACATGTTTAAGGTAGACCTAAATAAAAACTTATGGGAAGAAAAGAAGAGATAAGGAGAGACCCAAATCAAAAGGATGGTCTAAAACCCATGGTAAGAGTAGGCTCAAATGTTATAACTATAGGAAATAGGGCCATTTGAAGAAGGAATACAAAATAAGAAAAAGACTATTGATGATTCCTCTGCAAAAAATCCTCTAATGATGAAAATGATGGTTTTTTTTTAATTTCTACGAATAACTCATGGATTATGAATTCAGTTGTCTCATATCACATGACTCCTCACAAGGAGTGGTTTTCTAATTATAGAGCATACATTGGTGTTGAGATGTTTCTTGGCAATAACAATTTACACAAAATTGTTGGCAAGGAGAACGTAAAACTTGTGTTTAGTGATGGAAGAGTAAAATCTCTCATATATGTGTTTTATACTCAAGCCTTTAACAAAATTTAATTTTAATTTCTCATATGAATGATGTTTGAATGCATACCAAATGTTGGTGGGAGAGGGAGCATAGACCAAAGATCTGGGCTTATGCTCTGTAGTTTATACCCCAGTGGAAAGGGGTGAGAGGAAGATTAAAATCAATGTGGTGGATTACAACAAAGTGTCATAGAATACAATGTAAACAAATCAAAATGTGTACACATAACTATTCATTGCATTCTTATGACAACCAATACAAACCATCACATATTCACTATATATAGTTGTGGTATTCACTATATATAGCTATGGTATATTCACATCATTATCTCAACACATGATCTCTCTTATACATATATGTGATTTCGTCCTTTCTTCTCCTTTCTTACATATCTCTCTCCTTATCTAGTTCTCTCCTCTATCTTATGTTCTATATTCTTTACTCTATATTGTGTTCTATATTCTCTACTTTATCTTTCACCTTGTAGTGAATACATATAGGGACATGCCCCTCTTCCTTGTTACGACCCTTAGGTGTTGTCACAGGTCATCTTGAAGTGCCACACGTGTCTTGTTGTGCCTTTGATCTTGTTCTTTGTCTTGTATGGCTATCTCCTTCCATCACAAAATTTGAAAAAATTGGTTGTAGGTTGGCTAGAGGGAATTTGGTGCTAGCTAAGGGCACTTGGTGTAGTACCTTGTTTAAGTTGGATACATCTACATATTGTAACTCTACCTATGTAACTGAGAACTCTTAGTCATGTATGTTGTGGCACATTAGGTTGGGCCACATTGGTGAAAAAGCTCTTAAGACCACGATTAATAAAAAATGGTGGATGGTTTATCTAGTTATTTTTGTAGATTTTGACTTTTGTGAGCACGATGTGTTTGGAAAACAAAAAAATTTAAGTTTAATTTTGATAGCACTGGAGAAAAGAGATTATTAGAGGTTATTCATAGTGATGATTTTGGTCTCTTGCTTAATGTCCCCATTTTGGGAATGGTCGCCATTAGAAAGGTCATGGGCTTATGACTTCACTCCGGGATTCTTGGAGGATTATCTTTCTTGGAGTAAACCACCTAGGAGAGCTACTCACATGGAGATATGCTATGAGATATGGAGTCTTGATATGATCTTGCCAAGCGATGATATTGCTTCATATGGATGCCACTTGGATGTTTGGATAAGTGATATGATATGTTCTTCATGCATAGAGATGGACAAGCTTAAGGAGATACTCTACATACCATCACAAGAAGGAGATCACTGGATGTTTGGCACCTAATGGAAATATAATATTACTTGCATCCATGATAGCGCTTGAAGAAGAAAGATATAATAATCAAATATTTAATTTGATTGGAGCGCTCATAAGGAAAATAGTAAAAAAGCCCTTTATCCTATCTAAGTCATCCCTCTTTATCCTGTCTAGGTTAGCCCTAGAGAGTTGGGTGCCTAGGTCGGCCTCTGTGAGCAAAATTCAGGGAAAAGTGCCTAGGTCGGTCAACATCTATTGAGGGCAAATTTCATGTATAAATAGAAGATGTTTCGGCATTCCAGAGGCATCAATTCATCACTCATCCATTCATTGGAGTTTATCTCTAGCACAAGGAGCTTAAGATGAAAACCTTGGGTTCCTAGGAGGAGTTGGACGAAACCCTAACTCTTTCTTGTGGAGGATTACGTGACGGGAGTTCACTTGCACTTCATTATTTGGAGTAGAATTATATATCAGATTAGAGATCATATTTGGAGGCTTCTTCATGGTGCATTTGATTAGGGCTTCACCCTAGGTTTGGAGCAAATCATTCTAAGGAGGAGCGACCTACATTTTGAGGCAGTTTGGTGATGATTGTTGGTTGCTAGGGTTAGGGTTTGAGAAGATTTTGTGACAACAGACTTGCAGCCTTATTCACCTATCATTGGAGGTAATTTCTTACTTATTTTGGTATGTAAAGCATTGATATTTATGTCTACTATATAGCTGGGCTTGTTAGCTATTTGTCGTAGCCATTATTTCTGAATTACAGTAGCAGACTTATATATTCATTGTGGATGTGTATTTGAGTGGTTGCAATTGTATATTTCATGGTGAAATTTATTCCTCATGCTTGTTCATATTCATATGTAATGTTCCTTTGATGTTTGTTATGATATTTATGGTGTTTCATGAAGTATTAGACTGCTAAAAATATAAAATCAAAAATCAGAATTAGGGTTTAAGCAAAAAAATCAAAATTATTGCATAATATCCCATTTGGGATATTACATAGTGGATGTTGCTTCAATCAATATATTTCATTATTATGTTTCATTTATTGATAACTACTCATGAGGATTTATTTTTTAAAGCATAAGTCTATAGTTTTTAGCAAGTTTGAGGATTTAAATTTCTTATTGAAAATCAAATGGATCAAAAAAGTATTAAGGTCAAATAATGGAGAGAAATATTATTCTAACTTAGAGTTTGACAATTTCTATAAACATGCAAGTGTTGTGAGATAGAGGATAACTCCTTATATGCCATAACAAAATGACACCATAGAAAGGATGAACATGACCTTGATGGAGAGCTAGAAGTATGTTGAGTAGCAATGGGCTTGATTATTATTTCTAAACTATGGCTATAAGTACTACATGTTATTTGATTAAGAGATCTCCTTGTTTTATTGTAGTAGACAAGACATCGTATAAAGTGTAGACAAGTAAAAATCCCTCTATTTCACACATTAGAGTTTTTGGTTGTGAGGCTTTACTCATATGCTCAAAGAAAAGTTGTGTAAGTTGGATTTCAAGGATACCAAACATCTTTTCATTGGTTATGGTGATAAAGTTAAGGGCTATAATCTTTGGAATTCTTAAACCATAAAATGTTTTATTCTAGAGATGTGATTTTTAAGGAGCTTAGAGTTATTTTTGACATTACATGGCCATAAGAAAAAGATAAGATTGTGCATTTTGAAAATAAAATAAAGAAGTAGAAAGATGCACAAATGGAAGAACAATATGTAGGATATGAGGGTGTAGGGGAAGTAGAAAGTTCAAATTCAAAGCATTCAGAACAACAAAAATGAAAGCCTCTCACCACACAATTGAGAAGGTCCATAGGGAAATGAAAACCAATTGACATGTATAGTCCACTAGATTTCTATTGAGTATTTCCTTTATCTTGTATTGATGATGAACCTAAATCTATGAAGGAAGTTATTTATTTGAAGGAGCATTAGATGGAGGCCATGCAGGAGGAGATGATGGCCTTAGATAGATGTGATACATGGGATCTATTGGATTTGCTTGATAGAAGGAATTCAATTCAATGCAAGTGGGTACTTAAAAAGAATTTTAGATTAGATGGATAGTTGGACAAGTACAAGGAAAGACTAGTGGCAAAAGGTTATTCCCAAATTAAGTGGGTTAAATTTGGTGAAATATTTTCTCCTAATACAAAACTAACCTCTATGAGATTCTTACTTTCTATTGTTGTTGCTTGTGATTTAGAAGTAAAGCAAATGGATGTCAAAGTTTATCTTTTTGCATGGGGATCTTAAAGAGGAAATTTATATGAGACAGCCTAGTAGTTTTGTGGTAAAAGGAAACTTTAAAGTGGCATTTGTATGGTTTGAAGCAGTCACCTTAGATCAGGTATCAAAAGTTTGATGCTTTTGCATTACAACATGGGTCTATTGGGAGTGATTTAGTTATTATGTTTATTTCAAATTTATCGATGATCAATCACTAATTATCGTTATGTATGTTGATGGCATGATGTTCATTAGAAATAGTAAGGGCATGATTAGGGAACTCAAAACTCAACTTTCTATGAGAAAAAGCTATTTAGAGCCAAATATTTCTACCAACCTTGTCTTTGATAATCTCTATAGTGGGTATGGATATTAGTAAAGATTGGGTTAGTATAAATCTTTAGCTCAATCAGAGTAAGAATGTTGAGATTATTGTGCAATGGTTTGCTATGCAAGACTATAACTCAACGAGTATTCCTTTCCTTGTTGGTACTAAGTTATCTTTAGGTTAATGTCCCGAGTCAGATGATGATTTGGAGGACATGTATAATGTTCCTTAAGATAGTGTTGTAGGTAGCCTAATGTATGGTATGGTTTCTACAAGACCAAATATTGCCCAAGCAATGAGAGTTTTTAGTAGGTCTATGTCTAACTCTAGTAGAGAGAATTATAATTATGTGAAAAGGATTTTTAGATATTTATGAGGGAATTCTAATTATTGTGTTTATTATCATGGGACTAATTATGTGGGTAAGTTGCTTGATAGATATGCTTTATTATTTGATATTGAGCTGATAATTTGGATAGCAGGTGGTCTATAAGTGGTTATGTGTTCACTCTATCTAAAGGTGTAGTTAACTGGATGAGTAAAAGGCAACACGCAGTTGTGTTTTCCACTATAGAATAAAAGTACATGGATATTACACATTCCTATAAGGAGATAATATAGTTACATAGATTGGACTTAGGTATAATTGTGAAGACAGGTCAAGATCATATGCAATAGTCATGCAGTCATCTATTCGGTGAAGAATCCAATGTGCCATGCTCATACTAAGCATATTGATGTTCAATATAACTTTATTCACAAGATGGTTGAAGATTCAAAGTCATGATACATAAGGTCTTTGACATTTTAGATAATGTTGTATATTCTCTCACTAAGCTAGTGAACGTGGATAAGTTCTATTAATGCAAAGATGCTATGGGCCTTGCCTCTTCTAGCACTTAAATCATTCATTTTAGTTTCCTATTATGCCTTTGCAATGTAAATGTAAAGTAGGAGAATGTTAGGATTAGGCATTCCATTCACCTTGCAAATCCTGAGTCTTGATTAATTATATTTAGTTATGTAGATGATAAATAATGTATGATCTCTAAACATCATGGAGTGGGCAAAATGAGGCACCCATGTGAGGGTGAGGGCATTATTTATTTAGTATTTATTCTTTGAGATACGATGATTATTGTGTAAAAATGCATTAAATAGGAAGGTAATGGAAAAGGTCAAATTGGGAGTCATAAAGGATCTTCCCAAGATAGGTGTAATGATAAGGCATTAAATGCCCTTGTGGAGTGCCTTGATTTGAAAATTTGGTCAATATAAGTCTATGATGGATAAGAGAGGTTTAAGAGATTTGAGTTTCTTTCTATTCTAGATTGCTTGAGCATGACTGTGGAGCATTGGGTTTTTGTTAGTGGCTCGTGGTTTTGACTCCTAGTTTTGGATATCGCTTGGTGGTTTTTTGTTTGCAAATTTCCTATAGACATGTGATAGAGGTTTTGTTACATCCCCAAATTTTGATTTAGCCTAATCTTACTTTTATGTGGTAAACATGATAATTAATCTTAGATTAATGATTTGATGTTTGTGGAAAATATCAAGTGAAATCATTGATTACATAGATATTGATTTATGTTTATATTAAGCATGAGATTACTTATTGCTAAGATTATTTTATCATAATGATTTATGAATTTAATGATGATACACTGATCATGATTAAATGGTTGTGAGTGTAACCAGGAAAAGAGTCTTTCCCTCAAAGATGGAAGGAGAGTATCACCAAGGAAGAAGGAAATAGATGTTCAAAAAAGATCAGAATGCCATATGAGTATAGAATTGATTATTCGTGAACCCATGTAAGATGGGGTGAGTATAAGTCTTTTTTCCTTGCAAGTCAATTTTGATTCGACTATTGTCAGTAAAGTTGATTTAGGGTTTCTCGACATTATTTATGTCAAATCAACTAAGTAATGTTTTCAGAACATTCTTGTAATCGATAGTATCTTGTGTGGATGTCGAGTTTTCCTATGTTTACGTATCTATTTCTTTATTAGACCTTGTGTTTATCATTTAAATATCTTATCTAAAGTCTAATATCGTGAAGTGGGGGAGTAAGACTCGACCCCATAATCGCATGTTATTGTTACCACCGTAACGATGATAACATAGCTAGGTAATATCCTAGATTATTTTAATACCCCTATAATATCATTTCATTATAAATGATAGTATATGAGACATATCTAATATCTTTTAGTGATCGAGCACTTTGTGATATAAGATTTTATGTTTTGTTACCAACCGTACCACTATCCACGATGAGTGGAGAGAGTGGTAACGGTGGTAGAGCTTATCACAAGCTCGAATATTTGACATGACTCCCAAATGGGAGGTAATATGGATATCATGGAGTCTTTAAACCCATGGGTGGCAAGATATGCCCACCGAAAAATTAAACACCCACTTGGAAGGTGGTGGATTACGTGGGTATTGGGAGAACAACATGTAAAGAAAGAGTTGAGTTCTCAGCAGAGGGAGATCATTGTTGTTGTTTTTATTTTTGGTTGTCTTTAGAGTTGACAGGGGAAAAGCTACAGAGGAGTACAACGTTGGTTGTGAGCTCGCGAGAGGAGATAGCAACATCCTAGAAAGATATACTCCCAACTGAACATAGTCAGCATGAAACCAACTCAGGTAAGACTGTTTAAATACAGTCATGCTTATCTGTAGAATGCAGATGCATTCATAAGACACAAATGGTAGCCACATAGTGACTAAAGGCAGACCATATTATCCTTATGAAGTTTTTAATATGTTTGATATTTATGATACGACCCTCGTGGCCGAATGGATAAAAGATAATGTGTTCCTTTTATATGAAAGAACTTCATGTCTTGTTATTATTGCTCAGGCCATAAGGCCGAAAGGATTGGAGTATTGCTGTAGCAGTCTCATGCTCTCAAAGCTGATATGGCTGAGAGAAAATGATATTACTTGTAATCATTGAAAGATTTTGATAACTCCTTCGAGTAGGTCGAGAGCCATACTATTAATGTTAATATCTTTTGAGCAGGCCAAGTGCCATACTCACCACATAATAATAATACCCTTCAAGCTGGCCACAAGTAGTGCAAAGCAAACTCATGAGCATGTTATTTAGGCCGATTTCCATACAAAATGAGTGAAAGATTATTCATGATAACCTTAGCTTTGGCAGTATCTAAGCCATTAAGGCAATCGAGACACTTAAGAGGATAAGAAACACTTGAGTCTTTATGAAAGATAACATCTTTCTTTCAGGAGTAAACTATTTATACTTATTGGAAGAGTAATATGACTCTTTAAACCATGGGGTGAAACCACTTTAATGATGACAACTTTGCTTAGGCTACAATAAGTGTATGCCAAATCTTGCATGTCAAGGGGAAACCCTCGACCATTATTTTGTTTTCATATAGAAGAGAATTTGAAAATGAGTATGATAATTCATTTGTTGAAAATGTACTATACATGTGTCTCTTTATTGTATGGGTGTGCTTCATGGATGAGGCATGGGGTTTCAAGAACCTATTGAACATTTTTTACCAAAGGTCTACATAACATTGTTGACTTAATAGTCTATATTGGCAAGTGTTATAGTCGATGTGAATCGATGAAAACCTTGAAACAATGGTAACCATAGAAACTTAGACCGAGGATGGTTCTTTAAAATTGAAAACCATGAACTTGAAATTGAAATCAAAGAAAAACAGGAATAGAGTGATGTGGAGTCACAGATTCCTTATTGCATAGACAACAAACAAATAATTAATGCACTCCTAAAATTGGAGTCGAAAGTCCAAGATAGATGGACTAGGGGTGAATTGAACCCACCTTTTCTTCTATGACCTAGAAAGGTCAAAATTAAACACTGTAGGATGAGACAACTTCTAAGTCAAGTCAAGGTGTGTGAACATTTGACTACGTTCATTGCAAAATGTCATGTATATAAATCTTTGGCTAAAGTAATGCATCCGTCTCTGCATGCATTAGTCGGTTCACTATGCTCCAGAGGGCATAATGCTTCTAGTAGTGTCATACATAGTTAGAGTGGATCTATAGTTGTATGACCGTGAAGTATTATGAAGGACACAACACTAGATACTCATATGGAAAACCAATTGGTTCCTTATATCTATTCCCTTCATGAAGGGTAGGGTCGCTTCGAGGTAGGAAGTTGTGCGGGGGATCATCGGTTTGTGGTTGGAGGAAAAGTACTCGGGTGATGCTCTCCTTCGCAAGCAAAAGACAAGCCGAGACTTATGAAGATAGATGTCAAAGTTCTAGATACAGTACATTCTTTTATATGACTTGACAGTCAAAATTATGTGTAAATTTATCATTGATGCTATGAGCAAAACATTGTAAATGTATAGTGAAAGTAAATCACTAATATGATATCTTTGGAAATGTTGTAAATTTCAGTTTTAAAATGTCTATAAAAGATATGCATATCGATTTTGATTATGATAATGATTATTACTTGTTTAACTCTGATTATGCTAATCATGACTTTAGACTTAATGATGATTAAGTTGGTTAATTTTGGGTTAACAAGAGATGGCTTGTTACAGGTTTGTAAGGTTTTTTGTATGTACTATTATGTTACCAAATTATTATCAATCAAATGGATAAGTGGATTGCATCAGTGTACTCTACTATTGAGATTAATACAAGCTCGAGTCTCTTTAGCGGTGAAGTTTTTTCCTACAAGAGTTTCTCCACATATATCTAGTGTTCATATGGTTTGCTGATTTTGTAGACGCATCTACATGTTCCATTGATACAATTTATGATTTAATAACATGTTTAATTAGATTTGAACATTTTATTGTTAATATTATTATTGCACCATTCACCCTGTAATAAAAAAGCATGGGAACAACCTTTGAGTTGTTCATACTACGTACAAAAGTAGAATTACTTAGCACGATAACATAGATAAGTTAATATACTAAGTTTTTAGATCATATCCATGAAAGTATCCAACATAAAAAACTATATTAAAAGCTCTTTCATCATTGTTTTTATAATCATCATTTTTGTTTTCACCTTTGTTGATGACAATGACTTTCTTTTCAAAATTAGAAACAGTATATTGTATACATTTCCTCAACCACTCTTTTATGAAGGCACTAATAGGTATATCGTCAAACCTACCCAAATAAAATCTAGGCATCGTGATATTGCAAATTTTCTCACCATGAAAAATGAATTAGGCGGACTCAAAATGACACATGAGTTGCATGATGTACCCTTGTTGATAGTGTGGATCAAATCACTCTTGCTCCTTTGGGAAAATCAAGCTAAGCAAAGGAAAATCTAATTGATCACTCTCTTCATGTGGCTAGAGGATCTCATGGATGGTAGTGATACATTTGTGTGAAATGGAGGTCACATCAATAGGTTTGCTCACTTCATGAGGAAGGAGTTCTTGATGGTGGACCATGGTGTTTATTTTAGGTGTGGAATGTGGAATGATTGTTGCTTAAGCTATTCTCATGTTCAAACATTATCTTTGTAATTCTAATATTGTGAGTCTAGGCGTCAATATGTGCAATGAGATCATCTAAGAAAGTGAGTTCTCTTTTAAGCAAGATTCCTCTCTTATCCGCCTATGTTCATTTTTTTGTCTGATTTACCTAAGTATGGGAACATTCTCTTGGTTTTCATTAAGGACTACCTCAATCCAAGCTTCTTTAATCCCAAGACACATTTGGCATGAAAGGCCAAGTGAGGGATAAATAACTTGAAAGAGGAGTGATTGTCTGGGTTGTTGTTTTCTTTATCAAAGTTGAAGTGTTTACTTTGTTTATGTTTTCAAGAGTTGAAAGATTATTGCTTTTACATTTTCAAGAATTGAAAGATTTGTTGTTTTTGTGTTTTCAAGTGTTGAAATAGTGAACAAAAGCTAATCCAAGTGCATGCAAAAAATAATCTATTCTAGATTTTTGTATTTTTTTTTAAAAAGTATGATTTAATTAGCTACATGTGACTAACTATGATGCCATTATGGTACATTTTTTTAGAGTTTTCTAGTTTATGATAAAATCTTTCAAAGAAAATTCTAATATTCTTACAAGAAAGTAACTTAAATTTAATTTTACCTAAGGAATTGGACTCTAGACTAACCAAGAAACAACAACAGAGTGTTACAGTCCTTAGGCAATTTTTGATTAACTAATTACTAAAACAAAATAAAATTTGAATAGAAATGCTTTTCAAATTAAAAGAAGCTTTGAGGCTTTGTTGTCATTGCTATAATTACATCCTCAAAGGGTCTGATATTTATTAATTTCTTCTCCTCTTCTAGCCTTAGGATACTCTTCTTGACAGAAAGGGAAGATTCAAACTAGAAGTGAATTAGGAGGCAGGTAATTAGCTTCTTGTGAGAGTCTAGATGTGATGATTCAAGATTGGGATTTGTAGTGGGACATGCAATCTTCTAAGGTGATCCAATACTTGGGGAAGGGATGCAAAGTTTTTAGCAAAGAATTACAGAGGCAACCTATCTATCCTACAAAGAGGAAGTTCACAAATCTTCGATGTGCAAGAGAGCTTCTCTACTCTCTCTAAGCTCTACTTGTTCACTCTCTCCTAGCTCTCTTTGTGAATGAGGAAAGAATGGATTAAATATCAGAAGAGTCAACAAGTTAGGGAATAAAATAGGACAAAGATATCCATGTCAAGTAAGAAAGAAATATAGGAAGAAATCACGAAAAAAATCTAGTGAAAATAAAGGAAAATAGAAGAAAAATAGCAAAAATAAGTGACTCATGTGTACATTAAATCATGACAGGGTCTCCTGTGTTGGGGTATGGGTCACCCCTTTTGCTAGGGCAAGTCATCCAGAAAACCCTATAGCTTAATATGCATTGAGGTCTCCAAGTCACCCCTACAACTTGAAGTAGGAATTAGCTTTTTTAGAAAGCAAAAAGATTATGGAGGCTAGGAGGATGGAACATGAGGATGAAGAACAACTGAGGGAGGGTACTATGATATTAAGAAAACTTTCATAGAAGTAGAAAAACTTATGAAGGGAAATAAGCACACCATGTGGGTCATGCATTAGACTGCTAAATCATCATCAAATGTGTAATATTGACCCATGCAATTCTGGGTTCTTATAGGCACAAAAGGAGAGGATCTAGAAAATTCACTTTCATTTTTACCCGTCTTTTACAAATCCTTCTTCAATCAACTTCCTAATTTCCTTGTACCAGTGATAACTTTAGGAGAACCCCCCTAAAAAGATATAAAATCCTAGCGAATTCTAGTCCAAGGCATTAATTTTTGTAGCGAATGTATGTTTTTTGAGAAAAAAAATTAATTTATGTGTTGACTTTTTCCATATTTATCAACAATGTTGGTTTTTACTAGAGAATTATAGATTTATTCCAAAAAATAAAATAATTTAGTTGGTGAATTATAGATATTTAAAAAAAATAAAGTAAGTTAGGTGATGAATTATAAATATATTCAAAAAGATAAAGTAAGTTAGGTGGCGAATTATAGATATAATAAAAATAAATAAAATTAATTACCCAAGTTTTCCAATTATTTAAAAAAAATTCATAATGTGGTTGACAAAAATACTATATGTTAAATGATAAGGATTAAGTCATTTAGCAAATTTTTAGAGTTATAAAGATTGAATTGTTTGATAAATTTTACATTATTCGTCCAATGAATATTGATCAACGACTTAAGTTATATTCTAGGCCAAAGTTCTGACACACCTGAATTTGAATGTAAAGTATTTGGAATAGGTCTCCTTAAGACACAAATGTCAATGAGTGAATGATGCTTTGACTTGCTATGATGCAATCACACAACATTAATATATTATTAGTTTATTAACCTTTAGTAATTTTAGTGATTGAATCATAATGGTAAGTACTAAGTAATGCTCATTCAATTTCAGGTGAGAATTAAATAATTCTTAATAGAAATATATATATAACACTTTGGCTCATAATAGAACTTAAGCCATTGATCATCATCATCATCATCATCATCATATATATATATATATATATATGATGATGATGATGATGATGATGATCAATGGCTTAAGTTCTATTATGAGCCAAAGTGTTGACATATATATATAACAAATATTCAACATCATTTGATATATGATGATCAATGGCTTAAGTTCTATTATGAGCCAAAGTGTTGACACACTTAAATTTCAACTTAAGGTTTCTAAAATGGGCCTCCTTAAGCTCGATAAATGTCAACAAGCGAATGACACTTTGACTTGCTAAGATATGACATTAATATATTATATATTATTAATTTACATTGCTCATTCGGATTAGAGTTAAATAATATTTTTAATAAAAATATAGATTAATGACGTGATATTTTCATAATTAACCAATAATAATAAATAGTAAAACAAAAAGAGAGGACTAAAATTACATAGGTAGCTTATATTAATATATTATATCAAACAAAAAGAGTTTAAGAGAGGATTACATAGATAGCACTAGGCCAAGGTGTCCTAACACAAACCTTGGATAAAGGTGTATGTAGAGAAAGGAAAATATGCTAAAATTTATAAAACAAGCTTAGGGATACAACAAAAAATGCCATCTACATCTTTTGTCACTAGAGCTCTCAACTTCCACAACATGAAGGGATAAATGGCCCCCATGGACGTACCCCCTAACAACCACCACTTGAATAAGAAAAGAAGCAACATAAACAACATACCTTGCTTTTCACAATAGATAGTCACGTAAATCATCATCATGTATAATCAGGGCCCTATCAAAGGTTTCCAACAAACCTCTAGTAAGTTCACTCTTTGCCATCTTAAGAATGAGATTAGCAAGCTTTGACATAGGTAAAGGGAAAATCCCAACCCCATCCCACGATCCTACATCACATTCGTAATCATTTAAAGATAAAACAAGCTTATCCCCAAGGATAAATGAGTCCTAAATCATAGCCCCAGTGATCATCTTCACTAGACTCTGAAAGGAAGCTAGGTGTGTGGAAAATGCTTCCTACACTAATCTAATGAGGAGAGGGCTATGCAAATTCAACTTTATCCTAACTATTATAGCAATGTTAAAATATTAACATGAGATATTGCAGCAAAACACAAGAACCAGAAAGAAGACAGAAGAGAGAGAGACAAGATATATGTGGGGAAAACCCTTACGGGTGAAAAACCCCACACTCCAAAACATAGCTCAAATGTATTACAGTAAACAATAATAGATTACAATACAGTTTCAGAGCCAATGCTCTTTCAGGAGTCTTCAAATGTTGAATCTGGAGATATTCTGGCAGCATAACAGTACTTGTACAAAAGTTATTTATCTCCCATCCAAGCACCTGTTTATATAGAGTTTACAAGGCAAATATGGAACCTTCTAAAGAGGGGCGTCCATCTTGGACTCATGCCCCAAAACTCACACCTAAGGACACTTGTCCAACATCCCATCCCAAAGTGGGCGCTTGGTCCCAAGATAGGTTACGACAGATGCTCTTAAACACCTTACAGATGTCATAGAATCCGTCATACATTGACTAAAAATATCATATTCCTCTTACATGTCATAACCTCCCTTGACCGCCCAATGATGCCTTTCTCTCATGCAAAGATACTCACCGACACTTGTCATTAATTAAAAATCGTTTGAGGTTTCGGGGGCGTTGCCCCTGAGCCCCCACGAGGGCATTGCCCCTCGACCACGCCTTGTACCGCAACAGGGAGCGTGCCAGGGGCGCTGCCCCTGGACCCCGCAAGGGGCTACACCCCTTGACCCTGTCTTGGGGATGCTGCCCCCAAACCCCCTTTAATTATTCAAGGGGGAAACCACAGCTGCCAAAGTCACCAAAATTTACCCTGCTGCATATACACAAGGTGCTGACTATGCCAACTCAACATGGGATAAATAAATACAACATTAGGAATTTGCAAAGGTTGAAACACCTTAATTCCCAATAGACTCAAGACATTGAGTAGGTCCTGTTGACGCCTGAATTGACTGGTAGTTTTTTGAAAAATTTTCATTCAGGCACTCTCCCTAAGTATCCAAAAAATGCTCTAAGTAACGGACCTCCTCAGTATTTTTCAGCTGCATCATCATATTTTCTTGAGGAGGAGGTCATCATCATCATGTTTGTTTCCATGAGGGTCAGCATCATCATGTTCTTCGACCGGTTTCTCATCGTCATCATCATATTTCATCTGTCGGGTGATGTTTGGTTTTTATCATGATGATGCTGCCGAGCTACAGTGCACCCTGATCTGCTTGCGAGGGTGATGTTTCAAAGCCTCCGGTGATCTTCCATTTATCACCTTGCGCGAGCATGATGATGATGTTGCTTATTCTTTGAATTGCTCGACCTAACTTGTTTTTTCCTAAGGGTCGTGTTCATCATCATCATATTTCCAGTTATCATCCTGCTGCTTGTGGAGGTCATCATATTTTCTGCCTTCATGATATTTCGCCGGGGTGATATTTTTATCATCGGGTGATCTTGGTTAACATCATCCTGATGATGTTGTTGAAGAGTTGTAATTGCGACCCGATATTCACTAGGGTCATCATATTTTGGAACGTCAGGATGATCTTAGTCAATATCATCCTGATGATGTTGTATCACTTCTTGTTCTTTGTTTCTCATCCTGATGATGCTGACGTCATCCGTATATCAGGGTGATATTTTTCTTTCTGCCTATCTGCATCATGATATTCGCGAAGGAGGGGGTGATATTTTCATATCACCCGGATATATGTTTGCTCGAGCATCATGATGATGCTGATATCAGGGAGATATCCGCCTGCTAGCTTCGCGCATTATCTACTGGGGGTGATCTTTTCAAGCAGCATCATCATATTCAGTTTTCGCCCCGATCTTACAGAGGAGCTACAGTGCAACCTGATGTTCGAACGTCAGGAGGATATTTCCAAATATCCGGTTGTCTTCCGAATATCATGATGATGTTAATATGATGATGAAGTCTATACTAGTGTCGTCGGGAGCAAAAGTACCGACATGATATATGCTCATGACCTAGTATATAAAGTGCAAAGGAGGTTGCTGCGGGGTGCATGTGGGATAATGTTATCCTGCATATTCAAACATCATGATGATGAATCTCGGCGGGAAGCGGTTGCGACTGTCTGTTTGATGTTCTTCCCGAGGCCGCGGGTTGGTGCGCCATCAATGGCGATTGTTGCAGAGGTATGGGCGATGGCGTGAACGAATGTTGTACCTGATTGAAGATCTGAATCCCTAGGCGGCGGCGCAAGGCTCGAAAAATCTTCCTGTCTCCTCCCCTACCTGCTGCATTCAAGTTTGAGCGCCATTTCTATGGTACTGTATATCTGGCGGGAGTTTTGGTCAACGTGGTAGTTAATGCTGAAGGCACCTTCCTGCTATATGATGCAGGTGGTGTTGATCATTTGTTGTTGTTGAAAGTTGATGATTTTGGCTCTGTAATCAAAAACCAGCTGATCTGGTTGCTCTGTACAGTTTATCTTGTGAGTTTATGTATCTCCTGTTGTAGGACTTGGCATGAATCCACTGATTTCATGGTTGATCTTGTATGAGTAATGCTATCTTAGCATGTGTTGTGTTAATTCTGTCTCCAGTATTGCATGTATCCTTCTTCTGGATCTGGATGTTTGCTTATGTTTAGATTCTAGAGCATAGAATTCCTATGTTGAATGTCTGATCTTTTAACCTCTGCTCAAGGGGCAGATTAAACTGTTTTCAGGTTGAACATTGGGAAGGGTATACTGCAGTAGGGATGCCATAAGTAGAGATAGCTCAACACTCTATATTGGGAGATATCTGTAGGGCAGATATCATGTGTATCCCCCTGAAATCCAGTTTTAGCTATTCATGCTGATCATTCACAGGTGTATGTCTACCGACTCCAAGCCCTGGATAGGCACCAATCATGCTGTGTTCTTGTGTTATACACCATGTCCAACTTTGCATCCAAATTCATATCAAAACACTTCATACTTCCACCTGTTAGTTGTAGGAGTAGGATTAGGAACCCCCTGCATGCTCTCATACCCAACCAGACATCATGTCCAAGAATGTTGCCAGCCTTGTGATCTATCATACAGATCTTGGTCCATACATGAGAGCATTCTGCCCGCTGTTGTCAAGTCAGATCTTTCTATCTTTGAGCCAGTCAAGGTTACATCTTAAGTTATAGGGATACCCCCCTTGGTGCGGCAGAACCAGAAGTGAAGGGGAGGAGCTCACGCAACCTCCTGTATTCAGTTGGCCTGAATCTGCCTGTGCATTAGAAGTGGCAAACCCTAATGCTGATTCAGAAGGAATGTCAACAAAATGGCGACTCTACTGGGGATGGACTAAAAAATGATATACTTGTGGCCCATCCGAGTCACTAATAAAATGATGCTCTGCTGGTGGAATGAACCTGGAAAAGTAGCTTTCAGCTATTGAAAATTTTGTCCTCTCTGGAGAGGTGGCGACTCTGCAAAAAGATCCAAATGCACATGAAAGATAGATGTATGTTATTGGTTGAAAGATGTACATTTTTCTGCATCTGTATGAGAAAAGGTACCTCCTTCCTTCCCCTTTATTTGCTGTTTTACTGCATAGTTTAGATGCCAGGGGAAGCCTTAGGTCTTAGACAGACAAACAATGTCTAAGAGTAAGATTTTTGTGAATCCAAGTATGAGTTATCCCACACTCAGTGGTAAAATGTTGGATAAAGGGATTGAAGAGATAAGAAATAGGTTGATACTCTTAGAGGCTGAGCAAGCCCAGTTAAGAAGCAGTAACCCTGTTGTGTCTGCCTGTCAGAAAGCTAAACCTCCTGTCAGCCCTTTTGATCCTATGTATGACCAACTGGATTTGTCATGGGTGGATTATAAAGTAGAAACTATGCCTGCTAGGATATACTGTCAGATGCCTAGATTTAGTGGTCACAATGTATGTGATGGGAATGCACATATCCAAAAATTTTAAAGTTTTATGGGAAAATATTCATTCAGAGATGAGGATATGTGGATGAGGTTTCTTGTTAGGTCCTTTGATGCAAAAGCAAAAGACTGGTATTTGAGCTTTCCAAAGAGATCCTTTGCCTGTTGGGATGAACTTGCTGACTGTTTCAAAGAAGAATTTGCAAAAGAACCGGCTGATCTTGTTGCAGAATTGATGAGAATCAGAAAACAAGATGAAGAGCCATGTGTTGATTTCAGTCATAGGTTTGCAGTAGCCCTTTCACATGTCCCTGAAAGTTTCAGACCTGATATTTCAGCCTGTGTTGGCATATTCTTTGAAGCTTTTGAGGAGGGCTTTAGTGCAATACTGAGGGATTTCAAGGTGACAAGTATGCAGATGGCATACAGGTTCATAGAAAAGATAGAAAAAACCAGAAATGTGTACCTGCTGAAACCCCTGTCCCCAGGCCTTGGTGTGAATAATGGTTATGAAGCTGCAAATGACCAAGTCATGAAGGCATCATGTGAAGATGAAAAGATGAATGTTGAGGATGCCAGTGAAAGGACTAATGAGGATTCCCATTGCAATCATGAGGCATCTGACCATGAAGACAATAATGAGGTTGTGGACAGCAATGAGCAATTTTTAGAATGGACCTGTGGAGAAAATTGTGAGTATTGTACTCAAGACAGAGAAGATATAAGCAAACAGAGAAGCAGTCCTATGTGTGACCCATTGCCTATCTTTCAAACACATGGAGATCATGAAGAGCAGTCAGAAATTGAAATGAGTGCTAGTTCAGAGCATGACTGTTTTTCATTTGATGGCTATTTTGCTTATGACACACAGGCTGATACTCCTCCACAGAATGAATCCGTTGGTGATGAAGAGGTATGCTCTGCTGCCCATGAACAAATGGCATACTATGATGAAGCTGATGTACCTGGGTCACCCATTTATGACACATATGGTGATGAGGATCTGTCTGAGTGTGATGGGGATCTAGACACTATTTTTGGCTTGGATTCTGTTTCTCATCATGATGAAAGAGGAAACAACATACATCAGGTAAGTGACTGTGAAGATGTGCCTGATTTGAAAGAGATGCCAGAGCCTGATCTTTTCCAGCCTGGTGTACCAGGTGGTTGTGTACATGATGTACACAATTGTGATTTTGAAAGCTTTTCTTTTGATGGCCCAGCATATAATACAATGAGCCTTGACCTTCCTAGTTGTGTGGTGGACTCTGAGTGTTTCCTATTTGCAGTCCAGCTAGGAGATCATGTTGCAATGCATGATGATGATATAGGTGATAAGTGCTATATGCCATATGAACATGCATTGTTTGATACATTTTGCACCCACATGCCACATGATGCTGAGGGTTATCTGCACAAGGGTGGTAATGACAAGCCAAATCAGAGGGTTGAATATGCAGATGACAAGATTTGTTTGTGGGTGGATCTTTGTAGTATCTCCAAGCATGACCCAGTGCATGCAGATGAAAACAAGATATTTGACAAAGGGAGATACATGCTTTTCTTTTCTTGGTGGCCTTAGGCCATCAAGTGTGTTGGGTGATGCAGGTCAGTGCAGTATTTGACTCTGTGCCCAATGGATAAGGGACTGGTCTGCATCCCAGAGATCTGGGGTTCTCGCTGCAGTCTTTCACCTGCACGTCCCCAGACAGAGCCACTGTTGACGCCTGAATTGACTGGTAGTTTTTTGAAAAATTTTCATTCAGGCACTCTCCCTAAGTATCCAAAAAATGCTCTAAGTAACGGACCTCCTCAGTATTTTTCAGCTGCATCATCATATTTTCTTGAGGAGGAGGTCATCATCATCATGTTTGTTTCCATGAGGGTCAGCATCATCATGTTCTTCGACCGGTTTCTCATCGTCATCATCATATTTCATCTGTCGGGTGATGTTTGGTTTTTATCATGATGATGCTGCCGAGCTACAGTGCACCCTGATCTGCTTGCGAGGGTGATGTTTCAAAGCCTCCGGTGATCTTCCATTTATCACCTTGCGCGAGCATGATGATGATGTTGCTTATTCTTTGAATTGCTCGACCTAACTTGTTTTTTCCTAAGGGTCGTGTTCATCATCATCATATTTCCAGTTATCATCCTGCTGCTTGTGGAGGTCATCATATTTTCTGCCTTCATGATATTTCGCCGGGGTGATATTTTTATCATCGGGTGATCTTGGTTAACATCATCCTGATGATGTTGTTGAAGAGTTGTAATTGCGACCCGATATTCACTAGGGTCATCATATTTTGGAATGTCAGGATGATCTTAGTCAATATCATCCTGATGATGTTGTATCACTTCTTGTTCTTTGTTTCTCATCCTGATGATGCTGACGTCATCCGTATATCAGGGTGATATTTTTCTTTCTGCCTATCTGCATCATGATATTCGCGAAGGAGGGGGTGATATTTTCATATCACCCGGATATATGTTTGCTCGAGCATCATGATGATGCTGATATCAGGGAGATATCCGCCTGCTAGCTTCGCGCATTATCTACTGGGGGTGATCTTTTCAAGCAGCATCATCATATTCAGTTTTCGCCCCGATCTTACAGAGGAGCTACAGTGCAACCTGATGTTCGAACGTCAGGAGGATATTTCCAAATATCCGGTTGTCTTCCGAATATCATGATGATGTTAATATGATGATGAAGTCTATACTAGTGTCGTCGGGAGCAAAAGTACCGACATGATATATGCTCATGACCTAGTATATAAAGTGCAAAGGAGGTTGCTGCGGGGTGCATGTGGGATAATGTTATCCTGCATATTCAAACATCATGATGATGAATCTCGGCGGGAAGCGGTTGCGACTGTCTGTTTGATGTTCTTCCCGAGGCCGCGGGTTGGTGCGCCATCAATGGCGATTGTTGCAGAGGTATGGGCGATGGCGTGAACGAATGTTGTACCTGATTGAAGATCTGAATCCCTAGGCGGCGGCGCAAGGCTCGAAAAATCTTCCTGTCTCCTCCCCTACCTGCTGCATTCAAGTTTGAGCGCCATTTCTATGGTACTGTATATCTGGCGGGAGTTTTGGTCAACGTGGTAGTTAATGCTGAAGGCACCTTCCTGCTATATGATGCAGGTGGTGTTGATCATTTGTTGTTGTTGAAAGTTGATGATTTTGGCTCTGTAATCCAAAACTAGCTGATCTGGTTGCTCTGTACAGCTTGATCTTGTGAGTTTATGTATCTCCTGTTGTAGGACTTGGCATGAATCCACTGATTTCATGGTTGATCTTGTATGAGTAATGCTATCTTAGCATGTGTTGTGTTAATTCTGTCTCCAGTATTGCATGTATCCTTCTTCTGGATCTGGATGTTTGCTTATGTTTAGATTCTAGAGCATAGAATTCCTATGTTGAATGTCTGATCTTTTAACCTCTGCTCAAGGGGCAGATTAAACTGTTTTCAGGTTGAACATTGGGAAGGGTATACTGCAGTAGGGATGCCATAAGTAGAGATAGCTCAACACTCTATATTGGGAGATATCTGTAGGGCAGATATCATGTGTATCCCCCTGAAATCCAGTTTTAGCTATTCATGCTGATCATTCACAGGTGTATGTCTACCGACTCCAAGCCCTGGATAGGCACCAATCATGCTGTGTTCTTGTGTTATACACCATGTCCAACTTTGCATCCAAATTCATATCAAAACACTTCATACTTCCACCTGTTAGTTGTAGGAGTAGGATTAGGAACCCCCTGCATGCTCTCATACCCAACCAGACATCATGTCCAAGAATGTTGCCAGCCTTGTGATCTATCATACAGATCTTGGTCCATACATGAGAGCATTCTGCCCGCTGTTGTCAAGTCAGATCTTTCTATCTTTGAGCCAGTCAAGGTTACATCTTAAGTTATAGGGATACCCCCCTTGGTGCGGCAGAACCAGAAGTGAAGGGGAGGAGCTCACGCAACCTCCTGTATTCAGTTGGCCTGAATCTGCCTGTGCATTAGAAGTGGCAAACCCTAATGCTGATTCAGAAGGAATGTCAACAGGTCCATTAAATTTGACAAAAATGTAAACATGATATCACTAAATATATTTTTTTGAGAAAATTCCAAGAGAATATCATGATCAATAATATCATAAACAACATTCTCAACTAGAGGGGAGACGATCATAAACACCTTCTCTAGTTTTTTGACTCATATCTAGAAAAATAAGTATTTCCCACTTGTAGGGCAAGAGAGAGACGTGAAGATTGATCAGCTAACTCATCTTGGTTACAAAAAAGAAATAGTAACCAACATAAAAGGAAGATGCCAATAAATTTATAATAGCACCTAGACTACATGGTTTTAAATATTTATAGTATTACCTTATTAATTTATTTCTCCCAATCTCATCATTATCATATTGGAAAATCGTGATATATGTGGTGTCATGGCGCAGAGCTTCTAGCTAACAAATCCTACACACGAAACATTTTATTACATTTATGACAAAATGAAAGATATTAATAATGTTGAATCCTAATCCTGATTGTTGAAGAGACATCTGAGGTGAGACCAATGTCGGTATGTGAACTTAGTTTCTCTTATTCCAACTGGGTCGAGCCAAAGAATTTTTTTTGGGCATATGACATGTGTATGATATATGGTTGTATCTATCACACTTTCTATTTTTGGAAAGTCTTCTTTGAAAAGAGTTGTCTAGCTTAGAGGTTTTTTAGACTTAGTTAGTCAAGATTGATTAGCATTATTAATTGTTGTAACTACAAATTTGTTCTTTTGATATAAAATTATTGTGAGACCCTTGCTTGTGGTTTTTCCTAATACATAATTAAGTTTCCATGTAAATCTGCATGTTGTGTTATTTTGTGAGTTTTTATTGCTTTTCACCATGTTAATTTTATTTTTGCACTATATATTTTCATAACAGACATCACTTGAAGATTTAGTGCTCTTGATGTCAGAAGGTCCACAGGTTGTTTACGCATTGTTTTCACCATCCATCACTAGTAGCTAGGAGATCTCTGAAGATAAGACCTGTGGCCTATTTTTAGTATGCATACCATTCTACCCTGAGGGGTTGGGTAGGGTGCTTTTTAGTGGTATAGTTAACCTTCTTGTCTTATGTGAGGTAGTAGTACTTGGTACATGTAGAATTGGGAGATGGGTCTTGGGACTTGGTGATCCAGTCCAGGGTCATCTGAGTGGTATTTTTGGGAAAATATCGAAAACATAATTTTTGGTATTTTCTACATCTTAGTAAATTGCATTTTCGGAGGCCTTCGGAGCAGAATTAGGGCTCAAAACTTCATCGGTCACTTGGTATTGTCCAGATCAGTGGTATCAGAGTAGTTTGCTCCTATATGTCACACCACACATGATCAGGTTATCAGAAGTTGGGGTTGAAGACACATGACCCATCAGATTATCTTCCTTTGAGGCGCACTCGATCAAAAATATCAAAACAAGGGGAACATTCAAACCCTTTTAAGGTGATGGTGGAAGAAGCTTTAGCAAAACAATGTGAGGAGATGATGAATCAGTTTTCTTATCTGCTTCAAAGAAATCAATAACCCAACATGGGTGGAGTATCGTTCAGTGGTCACACTCCTTTCAAAGTGTAGGTAAATTTTGATATTCCAAATTTTGAAGGCAAAATAAATGCAGATGTTGTTCATGATTAGCTGTCAAAATTAGAAAGATATTTTTCTGTGAATCAATTTTCTAATGGTGAAAAAATATCATTCTCTCTCCTCAAAGCTAAGCATCTGTAAAACAATCATGGGAAAATAGAATGTTGTTTAGAGAAAACCCTGATATAGAATTTGATGAAGCAACTCAAGGTGAACTCCTGGGGAGAGTTTGTGGAACATATCAAGGGAGAATATTATCCTAAAAATTCATATGAGGATAAATATATGGAGTGGCAGATGCTTCGCCAGAAGAAGGATCAATCTGTTCAGGATTACACTAATGTGTTCCATGCTCTTTCAGCAAAGCTTGGCATCATGGATATAGAAAAGCATCAAATTTTGAAGTACCGCAGTGGACTTCATCGCTATATCCAAACAGAGATGGATTTTCTCAATATTAAGACCTTGGGGATTGCCTACAAATATGCAGTAAAGATTGAGGAGAAATTCAAACAAAAGGGGAAAAAAGATTATTTTTCAAATAATAATTCCAAGAATGAAAGTGGTAGCAAATTCATGGGAAAATAGCCAGCCAAGGATTCTGCTTCACAAGCATCATCAATAGCAAACAAGAGTGGAAAGAAGATGTGGTGTGAATTCCATAGAAGCCCAGGACATAACACGAAGGACTGTTGAGCCGCTAAGACATTGATGACGGGGTTGCAAGAAAAAGAAGCTAAACCTGAACCTGAACCATTGCTTATGGACTCTTTTGAGCAAAGGAGTAATGACCAAGTAATTAAAGCTGACCCCTATGCCATAGTTGCTACTGCTAGGATTTTGCCTCGAGAAGATGAGGAGCATTTATTCCACTCACAAATGTGGGTAAACGGCAAGGCCCTCCATTTCATTGTTGATAGTGGAAGTCAAAAGAATCTGATCTTTCTTGAGACTGTTAAAACACTGAACTTGCGGACCACACCTCATCCACAGCCATATCATGTGGGATGGGTAAGCAATCAAAGCCGAGATATTTAGGTAAATAAGCAATGTCTCTTACCTTATTCTATCAAACCATTCAAAGATGAAGTCATATGTGATGTGGCACCATTGGATGTGTGTGATGTATTGTTGGGGCACCCATATATGTACAAGCGTCATGGTGTATATGAATCCAGACCTCGCAATGTCACTATCAAACTAGGAGAAAAGAAGTATCGAATACCTGAGGTAAGTCCTGCACAACCAGCATCTTTGATTATTGCAAAACAATGTAAGTGTTTAATTGCTCATACTAGAAAATTTGTTTTGTTAATGGTTTGGAATGAGAGAAAGAGGTCAGTTGTAGCCAATACCCATGGCAAAATGGCCACCACTTCCACTCAACAAAAATAGATGGATAAAATATTGTCATCATATGAAGATGTTTTTACCTCACCAATAGGGGTACCACTCCATTGTCAAGTCAAGCATTCAATTGATCTAATTCCAGGGACACCATTACCAAATGGGTCACTATATAGGCGATCAATTTTGGAGAATGATGAGATCAAGCGGCAGATCCAAGAGCTGCTTCAAAAAGGACATAATCGCCCAAGTGCTTCACCATGTGGCAACCCAATTGTTCTTGCTAGAAAAAAAGATGGAACATGGCGGCTTTGCATCGATTATAGGGTCCTCAACAAGATCACTATGAAGAACTGATATCCACTCCCTTGCATTGATGACTTGTTGGACCAACTTAGAGGGGCCAAGTTTTTCACCAAAATTGACTTGAGATCTGGATACCATCAAGTGCCAATTGACCCAGCAGATGTATGGAAAACTGCCTTCAAATCCAAGGAGGGTTTGTTTGAGTGGTTAGTTATGTCATTTGGCTTGACTAACCCCCCTGCTACCTTCATGAGAATGATGAATGATGTTTTGAGACCATTCACTAATTCTTTTGTTGTTGTGTACTTGGATGACATCCTCATTTTCAGCAAGACATGGGGTGAGCATTTGCAGCATGTTCAACAAGTACTGTCAACCCTGCAACAACATCAGCTCTACGCCAACAAAGATAAGTGTTCATTCAGAATGGTAAGTATTCAGTACTTGGGATACATTGTGGTCAGCAAGGGTATTCATGTGGATCCTAAAAAGATACAAGTCATCAAAGACTGGCCATCTCCCAAGAATCTCACAGAACTTCATACTTTTTTTGGGATTGGCTAACTTCTATCGCAGGTTCGTACTTGGATTTTCACATTTAGCATGGCCCATGAATCAGGCACCTAGGGGAGGAGCAAGAGCAAGGTTCTGTTGGACGAAAGCACAAGAAAAAGCATTTACAAAATTGAAAAAAAGGTTATGTTCTGCACCAGTATTGATACTTCCTGATTTTACACAATCTTTTGAAATTGAAATAGATGCATCAGATTACGCACTTGGGGCAATGCTCATGCAACACGGGCATCCAATTGCCTACCATAGTGCAACCTTTTCTGATACAGTACGAAGGTATCCTACATATGACAAGGAATTGTATGCCATTGTTCAAGCCTGCAAGCAATGGAAACACTATATCTTGGGGAAGGAGACTATAATCCACACAGATCACAAGTCTCTACAATTCTTACAGACACAAGGAAAGCTGCAAAATGACAGGCATCAAAGATGGGCTGCCTACTTGCAACAGTTTCACCTCAATATTTGCCACAAAAAGGAAAGTAGTAATAAAGTTGCAGACTGCTTGAGCAGACCTCCAATCAAATCTTTAATAGTAGTAGTAGATGCTTGTGGTCACCAAACCACAAAATGGTCTCAGCTATATGCTTTAGATGATGATTTTGCTGATATTTACAATAGGCTAGTAGAAGGTACACTAGTTCCTAACTTTTATTTGCAGGATGGTATTCTCTGTCACATGGGATACATCTATGTTCAAGCTAAGGAGGGACAAAAGATGATATGGGAGGCACACTACAGCCGTGTTGCAGGACACTTTGGAAAGGAGAAAACCATTGCTATACTTCAAAGATATTTCTATTGGCCGAAACTACAACATGATGTCACTTTGTACATCCGATCTTGCACAGCTTGTGCCATTGCAAAGCCTACCAATCATAAGCAAGGACTATACACACCTCTTCGTATTCATGCCAAACCTTGGCAATCTATTTCAATGGATTTCATGTTTGGCCTACTATCCACTAAACATGAATATGACTGTGTGTATGTGGTGGTAGATATATTTTCAAAGATGGCTATCCTAGTAGCTTGCAAGAAGGGGATATCTGCACAAGAAACTGCCAAGCCTTTCTTTGAAAATGTTTGGGTTCATTTTGGTCTACCACAGAGCATCATTTTTGATAGAGACAATAGGTTTCTCAGCAACTTTTGGACAGCACCATGGGATCTGATGGATACCAAATTGACCAAGTCTACTGCATTCCATCCGCAAACGGATGGGCAAACTGAGGTAGTGAACCGTATGATTCTTCATATTTTGCGGATGTACCACTCCAAACATCCTCGCACTTGCGATGAGAGTCTACCATATGTGCAACATAGCTACAATCATGCCTTGCATGGTTCCATAGGGCATAGTCCATTTGAAGTGTGTCTTGGGTATCAACCATTGGCTCTTATTGATGTGGCAATGCCAGTCATTTCAAATGTTTCCTCATCACATGCTGAAAAGGAAGTAGATAAGGCAACCAAGTTTGTTGAGAAAATCCACCATATCCACAAGCAAGTTCAGGAGATATTGCAGCACACTAGCTAGAAATACAAGGACAGGCATGATCGGCATCGTATACCTCATCGATTCAATGTTGGAGATAAGGTATGGCTTCACCTTCAAAAAGAGAGGCTTCAAGGGCCATACAAGAAACTTCGCCCCATTCGATATGGGCCATATACCATCACAAAGCAAATAGGTGAGAATACTTTTGAGCTTAACCTACCATCTTTTCTGGGACTGCATCCTGTTTTCAATGCTGAGTTATTGCGTCCCTACTTTCCACCATTACTGGATACTTCAGAAGTGGCAAAACATATCAGCACTACCGAATTGAATCCCGACACTACTGCTCCACTCACAACTAATCAGATCACTGATGTCTTGCTCAAGACACTGAAGAAACAACAAATTCCCCTTTACCATGTGGTTCAGGCAGGCAGACTTCCTTATCAAGGCAAGTGGTTCACCAGGGATCAAATTGTAAAGCAGTTTCCTCAGTTGTTGCAGACTATAGATGCAATGGGGCCCATTGCCTCTTCAGGGGGAAGCATTGATCCAGTCCAGGGTCATTTGAGTGGTATTTTTGGGAAAATATCAAAAATATAATTTTTGGTATTTTCTACATCTTAGTAAATTGCATTTTTGGAGGCCTTCGGAGCGAAATTAGGGCTCAAAACTATCGAGCAACTCAAACTAGATAATTAGTTTATCTTTCCAACGAGTCCAAGAAGTTTAAATTCTGATAAAATAGCTAGGAGTTATGACCCTGCCAAGGGGAAGATCAAACATTTCCTAATTTTTTAAGTTTTTTTGAATTTTTGTAATTAGTTTCACCTTCCAGTAGCTCTTTTTGTATTCCAAGGGTAATGTGACCCATCATATCATATGTAAGCCTATATATTTCAAAAGGAAATGAATAAAAATCAATTTTTTGGAGGCAATTCACAACTCTTAGCAAGTTTGCCTATTTGCAGAAATTCAAGTCTTCTTTGTTTATTTTATTGCATTACAATACCACAAGCTCAGCGCTAGGTATTGTCTAGATCACTTGGGTTGATTCTTGATTGTGTATTAGATTTTGAATCAAGTCATGGTTGTGTATTTTTGTGTTATCTTTGAGTGTTTGTTATTATGTTCTTGTCTTGTATGATGTAATTGTATTCTATGTGTATTTTGCATGCTTGAGTGATGTGTGGCATGTGAATGTATTTTTGTGTGCATTCATTATGTTTTGTGTCTAAGTGTGATCTTGTATGTTTGTGAAATGGTTTCTATGAGTGCATAAAGATAATGAATTAATCTAATAAATAATCACTAGTGTTGTATGTTATTTCCACACTCTTTGATTATTTGTCGAAAGCTTCATTTATAGATTGATGGTTGGGGAGGAAAGAGACATCCTCATGGTGGGTTCAAACCTTCTCAACCATCTACAACAAATTGGAGGAGTTAGCTTACAAATTTGAACTTGAAATCCTTTAGATTTATATTTATGATATACCGTGTACATGGCCACTAGTACATGTGGTGTTGGCTTATGGCTTAATGCATTTATTATCATCTGTGAGGGTTGTAGTTTTGACCCCTTTGTATATTTGAAATATGAAATGATGTTATCCCCTTTGTTGGTAATTGATATGTACTTATGAGACTTTCATAATTATTTGATGTATTATTTGATTCTCATGGATTATGACATACATAGTATGGGATATGTATTGTTTTATTGTTAGATTATGTAAAAAAATCTCTTTGCTTTTGGGGCATGTTATAGATTGTAGGCTTGGGCACATGCCATGATCAACTCTGGGAATTGTACTAAAGATGGGAAGCCTCCTGTTTGAGCAAGCCCTGAGTTCACTAATATACTTTCTCTACTAGTTGGGTTGGTTTTGTACATTATTTCTTTGAAATCTTGGACGTCCACATGTTCTAGGTTAGTGTTTATGACCATTTGTAAGGTAGATACAATCTTGGTGGGCTTGGTTACCCATTAGAACTTGTACTTCATGTTTAGGGACACGTTTGCAACCATTAATACCCTGAAGGAACATAAAAATCCATAATAAGCACATATAATTTATAAAAATTCATCAAATTTATGAAATTTTGAGTACTTTGTATTTTTTTGAGTTTATAGGATTGAGAGGGATGTGAACATTTGGTACCAAGTATAAGGGTGCATGTGGGGTCTATAGGTCCATAGGGATTTATTTTTTAATGCAGTTTAGGTGGAGCATGAAGTGGCGAAGGTCTTAGGGACATTGAGACATGGTGCAAAGGGACAAAGTACATCCGTAACTCACATTCTGACAAGTTTTACTTCATGGGCTTGTGGACTATGGGATGACTTCAGGAATGGGGAAAAGTATCAAAATGAAAAGGTTCCCTTGGATTCCACATTCTCACCATCTTTAACTCTGTGGGTCTATGGGGATTAGAGGGACACAGGGACCATGAACCATTTTAAAGGTTTGAGATAGTAACAAGGTCCCACAAATATTATAAAACACAAAATTCACAAAAACTTAGTGATATCAACACAATTCAAAGTGGTTTTAATACCTTTTCCACTATTCAATCATTTAACAACACATATTAAAACACCTAATAGGGATCTAGGACTGAAAACCCAAATGGATGTTTGAACTAGACAATTAGCCCTAGGTTTTGAAACTAAAAAATTGCACTTAAAATAAGATGAAATCTAAGTGCAACTCCATTAGACACAAAAGACCATTTTAGATTGGACTTCAAACATGAAAAATCACATGGAAAATAGAAAAACAAACTTGGAAAATGATCAAATGGTTGGGAAACGAAAGTCCTCTCGAACCAACAAGTCCTACATGCCAAATCTTCACAACTATCAATCACAATACATTATAACCAAACATGAAAGATCTTGAATGCATAAGGTATGTTCTTCTTCAACTCTATAGAGTGGAAACAAAAATGCAAGGTGACCAAATGAGGATAAAAATTAAATATAAAGATCCCAACCACCTTGCATGAATGCATTAATGGAAGATTACGGTTTTATAAGGATGTGAGGGATGGAAGGACATGGGAACTTTGGACCAGGTCCAAAAGTCCCCTGAAACCCCAAGGTTCTACAATCTCTTGAAGGTGATTGTTAAACAAAACTAGAAGCACAAGAAGCAAGAGGTGGAGGGATATAGGGACTTGGGACCAAGTCCAAAATTCCCCAGAACCTTTGACACTCTGTAAAAGCAAACAAACCATCTAACATTGAAAACATAGGAATGCGTCCAGAAGGTAGAAGGATGCAAGGATCTAGGATGAAGTCTAGAAGTCCTCGAGACCTTTGACATTTAGCACACCCACAAAGACAGAGAAATAAAAACTCAAAAGAAGCCAAAGTTGGGAGCAAGGAAACATGCATACTTGGGACATGTCTCTAAGTCCCTAAGAACCCCCAAAACTCACAAATAGGAAAAAAACACAATTAGTGACACCTAACCTATTCAAACATAATTTTTAAGGATTTTTAAACATAAAAAACATCACAAAACTAGAATCTAACAAGACAAGACAAATATAAGTCCAAAGCACAAAACAAAAATAAAAAGGACCTAGCAAGAAACACAAGGAAATTCAAAAGAGGGGGTCCCCACTTTGCAAAGAAAAGGAGGGGAGTGTACGCAGGGCATAAAAAATGGTGACTCTACTTAGAAAATGCTCCTGAGCATTTTAGAATACATGAATCCTTCAAGAACCCAACATCTCTAATTCTAATTCACAAAAACAAACAAAAGAAGAAAAGTATCATCAAATAAATAAGACATCATAAGGCACCTATCAATGAATGGTGAGATCCCATGGTGTCCTCAAATAATTCATTCCCTCAAGAGTGTAGTTCAAATTAGAATGAGGTGAAATCCATAAAAGATACATGATTTTAGCTACATCTTCAACTAATCAGGGGTCCATTATATTACGTCATGTAATTAAGTAGACATGATTAGGGATAGCCTAGGCATTTCTCTACTACTAGCCAAACATCCATATCCCTAATAGAGTTATCTCCGACTCCACTCAAAGCAGACCTCTATTGTCAACCAAGCATCCATTACCTTGGTAAAGGTTGATTGAGTCACTTGGATAGTTGATTTCTTTGGGTAATTCTCTTTCCTTTTCTTTTGATCTTCTTTTGCACGTTTATTTTAATATTATTTCTAAGCCCATTTTATGAAGTTATCTCAACTCACAAGAAATGAAGCATGTCTCTATGTTACGAGTCATAGTGGCCATCATAGAAGAAGGTAACCTTTAGATTTTTTACTTGAAATGAACTCACGACACTTGATCCTATCCAACTCATGAATATTTAAGGTGTATAGAGAGTGTGAGATCTCAAACATCCCTCCTTGAACATCATAATACCTTAATCATTAACAAAAAACAACATTCCTAAGTTTGAGATGAATGAATATGGAACTAAAGGCACCAAGTTAATGACTGACCCAAATATCAGAAAATACCAACAACTAAATCCCGTTTAAATCACCCTTTGGCACCACCTTGAGACAAACCCAGTCCCCATCAGAAGAGGAGAGATATCCTTAAGAGGAATCTACCTAAAATAAACAAAGAATTACAAACTAGAACTCAAAGCCATGCCAAAATAACACCTAGAAGAAACATTGCCAAAACAAATAATACACTACCAAAATAAGGTCAACAAGTAAAACAAAAACCTAAAGAAAATAAGACAATGAAAACAAACCCAAAACAAGAAAACAAAAATAAATAGAACACTAAAACATAATATAACTATGTACAAAGGGTCCTTTAGACCTCTATTCATTGCAATAATATTTGAGATACTACCCATTAACTAGTAATGGAATCGGTTCTCCAATTGAGTAATTGATCCTAAAGGTATTCTCTCCCATTATATTTGATATTTGAAAAGACCCAAGCCATAATTTCTCAAAATTGGGATGATCTCCTTTCTTTTCTCTTGCTTTATCCAAAAGAAGAACAAGATCATCTATTCTAAAGGTTTTCACTTCCGCTCTCTTATCAAACCACCTTTTAACTACTACTTGATGTTTCACAAAATGTTATAATGCAACACGACTCTTTTCCTCTAAGTTCAGTAAGTTTATAAGTCTTGCCTCAACCTTATTATCGATTTCTAAATAGTCCTTTATGATATGTAAGGTTGGAATCTTAAAATTGACTAGAAATACAAGGTTGAGCCCATACACAAGTTGGTAAGGTGATGTTCCTAAGGAAGCCTTCACCCTAGTTCTGTCTACCTACAAAGCATATTTTAATTGGGCATGCCAATGTCTAGGATTATTTTCTAATAGTTTCTTAATGACATCTAATAAGTTCTTACTAGTAGACTTAGCAAGACCATTTCCTTGTCGATAATAACTGGAATAAATTTTCAATATTATCTTATGTTTCAAAGTCCATTACAATAATTTAGTTGATGAAAAAGAAAGACTATTATCACATACCAAAGAAAATGGCATTTCAAACCTTGTGATGATGCGTTCTTCTAGAAATTTGATCACCGGTCAGTGGTTTAGTTTTTACATGATTGAGCTTTAGTCCATCTTCTGTAGGAATCTGTGGCTGTTAGGATAAATTTGTGCCATGTAGAAGAGTTGGGATTAAACACTTCTATAAAATCTAAGCCACATTGGGCAAAAACATGTACATCATAGACTAGCTGTAGTGGCATAGCAGGATTTCTTTCCTCATGAGCATATGTCTAGAAAATATGGCACTTCCTCACATGTTGATGAGCATCCTTAAATAGATGAGTCCAATAGTAACCTACCTTGATAATTTGGTGAGTTGTTGCATCACTTAAACTGTGTCTTGTTCCAAACTTTTCATGGAAATCTATTAAGACCTGACTTGCTTCTATTTTATTGAGGCATCTCAAGTATATACCTTGATAGTTTCTCCTATAAAAAACACCTACCTTGATCATATGACTACTAATTTTCATCCTTAATGCTCTTCTTTTAGTTGAATTCAAATTCTCTAGACACCTATTGTTCAAAAGGTCGTAAACAAGGTCCCTATACCATTTATCATCCATATTGTATCTAGTATATTGCTAACAAAATAATTGTGTATCCAACTCGTCCCAAGATTTAGAAAGCCCCTAAGGTATCTAACTAGCTTCACTAGCTAAATCTCCAAATCAAATTCCTACAAAACTACCATCCACTTTCCATGCTCTTCTCCCAATTCGTTTTGCATTAACATGGATTTAACTACCTATTCAAGAACTATAGCAATAACTTTACTTGTCAAAATGTAGTGCATAAACTTATTCATAGTCCTTACCAAAGCAAAGGGCAACTGTTCCACATAAGGGTATCTCACTTTTGTATTTTTTAAAGGAGAGCTCATAAATTCTATGGGTCTTTCATCTCCTTCTCCCTTTTTCTAAGTCAACACAACGCCACATGAGTATTCTATTGTGAGAGAGTATATGTAAATAGGTTGCTTATAATATGGGTCAATCAAAACAGGAGTATTAGAAATTAATTCCTTAATCTGAGAGAAATCCTACTTGGCTTCAACACTCCTTCTACCTTTGCATCTTTCTTGAGCATATCATTTAGAGGCCTAACTATTTCTACAAAACCAATAATGAACTTCCTCATAAAGTTAATTTTTCCAAAGAATGACTTAAGTTTTTTCTTACTCCTAGGCAATGACAACTTCTAAATAGCTTTGACTCTCTCAAGGTCAATGGAAATCCCTTTTTTAGAAATGACGTGCCCTAACAGTTTACCCTCAGTAACTCTAAAGATGCATTTCTTGGGATTCAAAGAGACTCTATACTGCTTACATCTTCAAAGGATTTTCCTCAAATCAAATACATCATCCTTTCTATTTTTAGAGAATACTGTCAAATCATCCATGTAAGTGATAATGCACTTACCCACAAGATCCTTGAAAGTGATGTCGATAGCCCTTGCAAAGGTAGCACCTACTAGTGATTTTTTTAGTGGCTAATATTCGCCAATTAGCTAATAGTTGAAATTAGGGATTGAAAATTTGGCTAATAGTTCAAGCTGTAACGCGACCTAAATTGCCACATTTTTACAAAAAATTATTTTAGTCCTGGTTAAATCGCAAGAACATTATTTTATTAAACTTTTAAACTCAAAAATTCTCCATGATATTCGATACCTGATTAGATCAGATTCACCTAAATTTTATAAGAATTTAATTCACCAATAATATTATATAATTACTAGTTACTTTAGGGCCATATCACCAATTTCTAATCACCACCGTTGATTTTATTTATAATCTAACGACTGGGGTTGTATTCCATGGGCTGAAATGTACCCACAGAGCTCCAATGCCCATCGAGCCCAAAATTATATTTGGGTCGTTGATCTTAATTTATAATCTAATAGCCGGGGTTAAATTCCATGAGCCAAAATGTACCTATGGAGCTCCAATGCCCATGGGGCCCAAAATTTCATTTGGGTCGTTTGTATTTGAGATCAATGGCTCGAAATGCAAACGACCCAAATGTAATTTCGAGCCCCATGGGCATTGGAACTCCGTGGGTACATTTTGGCCCACTGAATAGAACCCAAACCATTAGATTATAAATAAAATCAATGGTGGTGAAAAAGAATTTAGGGCTGATTCAAAATATTCAATATTTGATTTAAAATATTAAGGAATTATAGACATGAGAACTACACCTTAAACTAGTCAATCATTGCCACCCTTGGGCCCTTACTTTTCCATAGGAATTTAACTTTTTAAAAAAGGAAGGATTCACCATGGCAATTAATGCATTTGCCTATTTTTCATCAAGATTCATGGAGATTTTCTACAAATTTGTAGTGATGTAAAATTTTTTGCCAATACAATTAATATTTTTTCAAAAAAAAAGGAAAGATTCGCCAATACAAATCAATATTTTTTCCCAAAAAAATGAAAGATTCGTCAGGATTTTAAAGTTATCACTGGCACCTACATTAATTAATCCAAAAGGCATCCTTCATTAGGCAAATGTACCCCACTTTATGGTAAAGGTAGTCTTTAATCTATCTTCATACTTGAGCATAACTTGATTATACCCATAGTACCCATCAAGAAAGGATATCATATGGGACCTGTTTACATCTATAGTACCTCATCTAGAGAGGACAGTGGTAATTGTCTTTTTTAGATGCCCTATTAAGGTTTCAGAAGTTAACACATAATCTTATCTCTCCATTTTTCTTCCAGGTTGGAACAAGATTAGCCACACATGTTGAGTGATTGATAGGAAATATGATTCTTGATGATAATAGTTTCTACACTTCTTGAAAATTAAAGGTTCTAGTAGGGTATTTATATGCTATTATTTCTGTCTAAATGGTTTTGTGCCTAACTTTAAGGGAATTGTGTGAGTAATAATTGAGGTATTGAGAGTTTTTAGATCTTCATATACCTAAGCATTTAACTCCTAATAATCTTTCAATGTATTAATTATACCATCCCTCTCTTCCTGAGTACATGCTTTCCCTATAAACACATTCTTTACTTGTCGTTCACCTCCTAGATTATGAGCATCATAGTTACCTCCTAGATTTGGAGACATCCTTTTGTCTAGACATATAATCCATACCAAAAAGCCTTTCCAGTTCCACCATTCTGTTAGAGATTTTGTTTGTCTTCAAGTTTATAATTCCTTCATCATCTAGTTCAAAAGGGCCCCTTTCTAATTCATAAAAAAATGTGTATCATTTTTAAATATCTAAAATTTTTTACGTTATCTGGGATTGTAGGTATGGGCACCAGCTCTATTGAAAATATTTTTAACCTCAAATTAGCCACTAGTTCTAGAGTGCTAGCAACCACTACCACTGCATCCGCAATTTGATTCTTCTTCCTAGGGACGGATTTGATGTTTAAAGCATCAAAGTCCTCAATCAAATCTCAGACCCTATTTCTATAGGCATTAAGTCTCTTATCATGACATGCATATAGAATTTTAACCTGCTTGGTCACCAATTCTAAATCCCCTTGTACCTATAACTACTAACCCTTTTCTAATGTGCCAAGAGAAATCCTCTTATTAGTGATTCATATTCCACCACATTATTAGTGCAAGTAAATTGTAACCTATAGGATGCCAAGAAAGTCTTTCCTTTGGGGTTAATCACCTCCACTCCTACACCACATCTTTGTTTATATTTTGATCCATCAAATTTTAGAGTCCACATATGGTCATCATTTGAGATTGTAGACTCTTTAATGGATTGTTTATCTGATATTGAAATATTTGGAGGATCTCTTGAGATTTTGGCATTAACCACTTTTAGTGCCTAGGATTTTGATATAGGGGAATCTTCTAATTCTACAGTATCCTCAATGATAATAATTGAGTTTGGTTTTAAAGTAATAGCATCCGGTTTCTTAATTGTATCTAAACATGATGAACAAGAAAATTCTAAATTATATTCACCATGGACTCGACACCAATTGAGAATAAATAGATTTGATGTACATGTACCTTAGTGCCTAGAACTTTCTTGTCATCAATTAACTTTTGCATGAATTCAAAGATTTGAGTCTAGAGTAGTTTGTACCTTATGAAGAGATTCCTCAACATTCATTGCTCCACCGATACTACCCTAATCTAAAGTAATGAAAGTGGTGAAGATCTCATATATTCTCTTGTATACCCCTAGTTTAACTTTAGCACATGCAATCTCATTTGGGTGATTGTATTTAGTAATCATATGTTTCAGTCTTAGCTCACTTTCAATCCTGATATGATTTTGATTTCCCCTCCATGTTAACCACATATGGGAGAAGTCAATGGAAAAGTATCCATTCGAGCTCTTTATCCAATCCCTACTTAATAACATGTCATAAACCTTTGAGATTTCCACCACATGAATATCTATGCTCTATTGAATGTGAGGGTCTGATACTAACTAGATGTGAACATCTTTCAATTCACCCATGACATTAACCTCTAAATTGTCAAGTTGTATACCTTCCTATTGGTCTTGCTAGGGACTAACCCCAACTTCTAGAAAATAAAATATGGCGTGACATTTCCAGATGCACATGAATTGATCAAACAACTATTCAAATTCTTACCGAGGATTCTGATACTCAATAAGAAGGGTGGTGAATCTAATCTGCCCCTGTACATGGTTGGAAATGCATATGTAATAGTTATTTCTTTAACCTTGTCCTTTTGTGGTATTGTATCCTTTTCATTTTTATCCAGGAAATGGATCAATTCCTCCCTTAGTGCTAGGTAATTGTGCAAGACATCAAAGAATTACATGTTATCCTTAGTTTTCTTCAAATCTTCTATAACATCATAATTGTGATCTAATGGGGCATAAATCTTAGCAGCTGCAGGAGAATTCTATCTAAATGATCCCATTGAGGACCCTTGGGAGCAACCATATTGTTACTTACATTCGGATCTGGTGGAGTGGGTGCTTTACTTGGAGGGAGTGAAGATGTAATAGGTTCTTTATTCTTATTTCTCAAAGAGCAATTGTTTCTAGCTTGCTTGGATCTCATCATACTCTTGCATTGGTCAATTAACTTCTTCAAAAATGAAACACATATATATCTAACACCATTTCAATATCCATATCTCCATATTGTCCACTTCCACTATTACTATCATTCACAACCTATTGGTTTGCTTGTGTTATCCTAGAAATTTTCTCCATTTCTAGACAATTCAATTTTGAATGAGTAGATGTGTCATGGACTCTACACCAATTGGGTAATGGACTTAGTTTAGTAAGTCTTATAAAATTGGATTAAATTCTTGATGTATGATTTGCATTATCCAATGGGCTAAGAACACCCCCATTGTTGGGTCTGGTATTCCATTGTCTCTTAGGTCTTTGATGATTGAACCCTCTATTTTGGAAACTCTTGATTCTAAGGATTACTTTGGTTATGAAAGTTTTTATGATTCCATGTATGAGGAGGGTTGATCTTAATCCGTGAAGGCTAATTTGTTACCTGTGAAAGTGTCTTCTTTAATGCTTCTATTTTAGATGTCAAATGAGAAGTTTGATCTTGAGTTGATTGTATACCACTTGAGGACTTAATTTTTTGATTGTATATTAGTTGTAGGGACCTAATTTATTGCTTTTTGTTTAAAGAATGAAATGCCAAAAGGTTGAGACATATTAGGAAGAACATTATTACTTTGAACCTACACTAGATAAGGGAGAATGGATGTAGGAAAAACTTGGTTCAGATGTAGCTAATACATAAACTGATTTTATCCTTAAGAAGTAATACTTGGTATAGGATTTAGTAAAGGTATATTATTCATCAGAGTATTGTTAATAGCTGGGATTTGATTTGGCATCCCTAGATACCCTAGAGAAGGCAAGGTTCCTATAGTCCTCCCTATCATAGGGTTTGTTTCTTGTTGTAGCTTGATGACCTCAGAGTATGTGTTAGCCAAAGTGGTCAAGTTTCTTTGGGTCCTCTTCAACAATATCACAATTAGAGGATCAATAGCCCTAAGTTAGAATTTAATTTCAGCATCCTCTAACACAACATATGGATTTGTAAGCTTCTTGTAGAGTTTATAAAATCTTGTATTGAACATAGATAAAGGCTTAGTTGGTTCTTTACTACGAGTAGAAAATTGATATAAAATTGTTGGATTTGTATAAACCCTAAACCAATTAACAAAATATATCTCTAAGTTTGTCCATTGTGTACTAGATCTAGTTGGTAAACTAAGATACTAGGAGTATGCAAGGTTGCCCAATGAATAAGGAAAAAAATTGCACAATACATCTTGATGTGGAACATTGACTCTAATAACTGCATCTTTGAATGCTTTAATATGTTTCTCCACACTCCTTGCTTCTCCATAGATGGACTTTGGAGAAAACATTTTAGGGTTCCTAGGCATTTCATTTAGACCTCCAAGAATAGCAAGAGAAAAATGCTCTATAGTAAAGTAAGTCATTGGTAATTTTTGTGTTGTATTGATAGGAGTGATTGGGTTCTCATATCTAAGAGAACTAGTAGATCTAGCAATCTTTACTTCACTTTTGCCTCCATCACTCCTTGTTTTTCTATGTCAATTAAGTTCTAAAATTTTGCTCTTCCAATTTAGGTAGATCTGGTCAACCTTCTTTGTTGTCCAACTAGAAAAGTACTTACTTGGTCTAATTTGGTCAATTCAAACAAGCCCTCCTTCTAGTGCTAGCTCTGTTGATGGTTGATTTGACACATAAAACTCAAGTAGAATGAAGAACACTCTACTTATCCTAAAAAGATAACTAATATGTGGATCAATCACCTCCAAGTTCCTGGTAGCTAGGTCATGGTAGTTTTGGAGTAGCTAAGTGGTCTATATGATTGTTTGTTCAAGGGGCCTATGCTGGTAATTTTGAATCGATTGACAAAAATATAGTACATCTAAACTAATGTTGTTAGACCTCATTTATATAAATAATATTTTTTAAACCCTTAAGAAAGATTATTTCTAATCTAATCCTACTCTAACCAAATTTTTAGAAAAAGACAAAAAGTAGGGTTTAACAGAAAGTGAAAATAAGTAATGGATGTACAAGTTTACAAGACAAAGTGTGCTCAGGTTGGCCAAATAAAGTTTCTTACCATTGGAAAATAACTAATGACATGAAGCACAACACAAACTCATCAATATCCACCAAACTACTTTTAAATATGATGATTAAGAGTGAGCTCTATGATTGATTTCAATACTTTACCTTAGAAATTTTGATAAAATTTAATTAACTGACAATGCAATTATCAGTTTAGAAACCCTACCATTAACATTATAGATGTAAAATTCTAAGGAATGTGATAATTTGAAGTAAATGTATAAAGACACTATATTACACACACATAAATTACACATCAACTTCCAATCTCATTGCAAAAGATATATCATTAAACACGTAGAATAAACCCACCATGCATTCAAAGGTTCAGAAAAGAAACCAAACCATATCACCACTCAGGTTGGAGGTCTTCAAAATCGAGGAACTTTTATTGATCTAAAAATTGGCATGTTCCTTACAACTTTCAGTAAATTGGCTACACTAAAAATGTTCATTGTCTTTTGGTCTTTTTTCAAAAAATTACCCCCCTAAACTATGAATGGAACTCCTCCTTTTATAGAGGTGATTGTACATTTCAAGTACTTGATTTAGTTAGCCTAGATCTAAAGATCCAAGGGATCCAAAATAATAAAAACACCCTATATGCTACATCCTTAGTGATGATTTTGATTTTGGACCACCTTTATAAACTAAGTGGACCCAATTACAATTTTTAAAATTACAAGTTACCCCATCACCCCAATTGGGCCTATGAAATGACACAATTTCAAACTTTATTAGCATATTGCTCATCAAAAGAATAAATTAAATTCCCAGGCAAACACATGAGGAAGGAGGAAATAACACTCTAATCCAAGTCTTTAAACCCTGATTCTCCATAGCCTTTGGCCTTTGTCCATATTCCATAAATGCAAAAAGGCAATCGTTCATTATATCCTCATTAGGACCATCTAGCCAGTTCATCCCGAACTTGCATTCTCCATACTCATCATGTAGTAGACTCACTTTTATTTTCTTTATTGGGAGGCTTTTCTCCAAGGCTTTGAATTGCACCTTTAATTCCATGGAATGGTTCAAAGTGGTTGGTGTCACTTGATCTAGAGCATCATTGACCTATTTTTTCAATTTTCCTTTGATATTGTCCACAATGTCAATGCCTATATCGTCATTCAAATGTTTTTCATTGATTGCCTTGGATATTAAATCTTTAATATCAATTTACAAAGTGAGGGCCTCCTTATGTGCTTTCAACAATTTAACCTTGTACTCTATCAAGATCTCAATCTTGAAAGCAATTATTTTTATGCATCTCCTTAAGAAGCTCTAGCCTTCATCTACAAGTATCCCTTCCTTCTTCATCTCCTTGTAACTCATGTTGTCCATAGTTTCCAATCTAGAGAGGTTTTGAGAATGCATTCTTTCCTGATCATTTAACTCCTTCACAAAGGATTCAATGGACTTTTCTGTATGCCTTGTCTTTGCATAGAAGGGACAAATTGGATCCAACACCTTATTGGCATATTCTAAGAATTCTCTAAACCATTATTCTATATAATCTGTCATTGTCTTCATTTTATTGATGGAGTCCACCTCTTCTCTGGACATCAACATAGGAGTATTGGTGGAAGTACCCTACTTTTGGGGAATAGGAGCAATAAGCTATCTGATAAAGGGTTTTATTTGCTCTAGTTGGTCATTTAGTTCTTTCTTGGTCTGCTTGTCCTTATCCATTCTTGAGATTACTATCTTTATTGTAAACTCCATTGAAGCAATCTCCTCTTCCCATATTTGTTGACCAAGCTTGATCCTAGAAATTTGATAATCATGTGGCCTTAGCTCCCTGTCATCCTTGTCCACCATAGGCATAGATATCTCAGCTACCCTAAATCAATATTCATCCAAGGAGATGACAAAAAGTATCATTTTCTTAATAACCCACTCTTTGTCAATTTATGCAGATAATGTGGCTAGATCCACAAGTTTCACATCCTTCATTTTTCTCTTATTCAAGTTGATATTCAATGATGTAGGGATTGTTCAAGGAGGGGTTATGATGTAATCAAGATTTTAGAATCTTGCCCTTGATGTACCTCGGGGACCTTATCTTGTTTTCTTACTTCAGGCTCTTTCTTATATTGTTCCTTTTGTACCCCTTCTTCTTCAACTATCTCCTTGACTTCCTCTTCAACTTGTTCATCAATGGGTGACTCTTTGTGTTCTTGGAGAACCTCCTTGTTCCCTTGCTCAATAGGGAAATCTTCCTTTTATTATTCTTATTCCCTAACAGTTGTATCTTCTTCTCTCTCTTTTTCTTTTTCTTTCTTTCTCTTCTTCTTCTTCTTCTACTTTCTCTTCTTCCTCTCTCACTTCTTCTTTCTCTACATCTTCTTGTCACCCTATAGTAGCAACTCTACTACTTCCTTCATTATCCTAGATGTTTCCTCCTTTTGGTCTAACAAGTGCATTACCTTATCAATTCTAGCCATTGGGGGTGGTCCTACTGGGGAAATAGTCCTCTCTGATGATGGACTAGAAATATGGACCTCCTTCATAGTCCTTGTTTCCCTTGGTGAAGGTATTGGAGGGCTTGTGCTGTTGTAGTTGGAGGTTGATATGGATGGATAGTTTGCAATGGAGTTTTCATAGCTACTATCCCAAAAACAACTGCAAAAGTATGGGAAGCCCTCTAAAAGGATTTAGCTAAAGATATGGCAGGAACAATCTTCTTCTTTTTCCTCCACAATTGGGGTTTCCCTCCCTTTTCTTTTTCTTCTTCAAGGTTCACACTCAAAGTTATCTTTTTATCTTCTTTCTTGTTATTTACTTGGGGTTCTTTCCCCTTATGTCTTTTTGGTGCTTCCACCTAGATTACTATTGGCATAGCTTCTGCTAGCATTGTTGATGGTGCTATGGTAATGGTTATTGTGGGGACAACTAATGCCAAGGACTCCCTATTCTTTGTTTTATTCTTCTTCTTTGGGGAAGAGTCCAATGTAGCTTTATCTTGCTTTAACTAGGATAAACTAAAGTTTATCACCTTCTAGATAATCTCCTTTGAAGAGGTGTTCTCCTCAAATGTCTAATCCACATTCGGTATTGGTTGGCCCAAAAGTCATCAAGAGTAGGGACATGCTTATGGGTAGAGCCAACAAGCTTCTAAACCTTTCCCATGGGGTCAAAGTTCCTTCTAATGTCATATATTTTCAAGTTTAGGGAAGCCAACTCTTCATCTGAGGCCTTGGCATTCACAAAATTTGAGCACCTATAGGCTCCAAGTGCAATATTAAATTGCATCCTTGTCATGTGCTTATTTGAGATCTTCTTATACACCTCAAAGATCTGCCATGAGAATTCCAATAGAATTAACTTATCATTGCAATACCTTGGTAGGAGGTAGGGACTCCTTGTGAATCCAGATAATCTCATGTATTAGGGAACTAAATGAACTAGCTACTCCAAGTGGAAATTAGGTTCATTGAATCAATTGCAATCTATTGGCCATATCTCCTTCCAGTTTTTTGATCATATAAACCAAAAAGGTATCATTCAATCTCTTGAAGTGTACCTATGTATGCTTGAATTCTAACTATGGGTAATCCACACCTTGTTTAGGTTCTCACCTTCTCCCATATTTCCCACTCTATGTAAACCTGGGAAGATTTCTTGCCTAGCGTTGAGGTATAAAATTTATGACGTCATATAGAATTATTTGGTGGTTGCCACAGAAGTAAGTTGCTTGTGAATATTATCACTTTTGATCTGGGCCCAATCAATGAATTGTGTGTTTTCTAGGACAATAGAAATGTATTGGTACATCTAGGTGTTGTGGTCCTAGGCACTTTATTTCCCCATCACCCTGTTTAACAAGGCAGCCATATCATTTATATCTATTTGGAAGTCTACCCTAGTCAACCTCTTAGGTACCTTTGACCATTCTCTTTTGGTTTGGGAGAGCTGGTGTTTGTTCAAATACTTGATATGGACCACTTTATCATATGAATTTGTGGATGAATCCTCTATAACATCAACCACTGGCCTATGATATGGTATATTAAAGGTGAATAAAATCATGTCTACAGTTAGGTCTAGAAGGATGTTTCCTACAATGTCTAACATCTTCCCAATTTCTAGAGTATAGGTTTGGGCACAAGCCATGATCAATTATAGGCACTATACTAAAGATAGGAACCCTCTTTCCTAAGTAGTCCTTGTGTTCACCAATTTCCTTTCTCTGCTAGTGGGGTGCATCTGTACATTCTTTCTTTCAAATCTTGGAGGTCCATATGTCCCAATTTAGTGTCTGTGACCATCTACAAGGTAGATCCAATCTTGGTGGGCTTGGTCACACCTTAAAACTCATATTTCATGTTTAGAGACACCTTTGCAATCATTTATACCTTGCACAAACATAAAAATCCATAATACACACATATAATTCATAAAAATTCATGAAATTTGGGAAATTTTGAGTACTTTGTGTCTTTTTGGGTTTGAGAGATCTAGAGGGACTTGATGATTTGGGACCAAGTCTGGAAGTGCATTCAAGTTTCACAAGTCTATAGGGATATATTTATTCAATGCAATTTAGGTGCAACACAGAGCAACAAAAGTCTTAGGGACATCAGGACCTAGTGTAAAGGGACAAAGAACCTCTACAACTCATAGTCCCACAAGTTTTACTTTGTGGGCATGCGGACTACAAGAGGACTTTAGGAATGGGGACCAGTATCAAAATGAAAAGGTCCCCTCAAATTACACATTCCTACTATCTTAACTTTGTAGATCTATAGGGATTATAGGGACACAAAGTTGATGAACCATTTTAAAGGTTCAAGATGGCAATGGGATCCTGTAAACATAAAAATTAAAGATAAAAATTATAACAATAATAAACATTTCCACATAACCCCAAGACAGATAAATATGCAAACAAGTACTCAAAATCCACCATGTAAAAGAATAGACAAACATACCATCAAGATGACAAAATATATACCCTAGAAAAACCCTTAAGAGAGAAAAACCTAGCCTCCAAAAACATTGACACTCAAAGTATTTTTGATAATGAAAACATTACAATACACTTACAGAGTCTCCATGAACACTTATAAAACATCTATCTCCTTCAATGCATCGTCTATGTGTCCAAGCATAATGGGTAACCACATAACCACACATCCCATTCCATTCTTCACATATGTACTCTACAGGAGAGCTAAATACAAATGACAACCAACCTCAACCACTAGACTTGTGCTTACTTTTGTAGAATCAAGCTCATAAAAAACCACCAAGTGGTATTGGCTAAACCATGAGAGCACAAAACCATTGATCCCAAAATTAAAATATTTCTCATAAATATTAAAAATTTGCCTAATATTTTTCACACATAAAATATGCAACCAATGTTACATACAACTTTACAAGTGGAGCCAAATACATATTTAATTTGGCTAAACACATCTCCTAGATGCACCACAAATAAATATATATTTTAAATAATTAAAAATATTCATTACTTCTGCAAGGTGTACAATACCCTTTTTCCTAACATTCTCCCACTTGTATACATTGCATAAGGGTTAATCAATGTAACAGATCATCATAGCCATCCATGAAACCATGTGAATCTTCGACATGCTCTTGTGCTCTATCAAGATACCTACAATAAAGCCTAAGTGACCACTATCTCAAGCAAGAACTCCTCTCATCCTCCAACATGCCACCTATGGAAGAAAAGGAACATGTCAAGGTGAAGATGCACCAATCCAAAAACACAAGCATCATATCCAACTGATAACAAAGGTTCCAAGCTACTGCCAAGGTAAAAACCCAAATGTCTAGAAATATCACCCACAACAAATGCTAATGCATCCAACCATCCATACCTAAAAAGGTATCAAAACATCAATAGAACTCATGCCAACAACATATCCAACACATATATCGCAATCACAAGCTCCTTGTAGAAAAACTATTAATTAAAAACTCACACATCTAGGAACTCCCACTGCATGGGTAATGTCAAATCTAAAAATAGATCAAGGCATACCAAGTCTACCAATCAACATTCATACTAAGGTGTTGCTAATGATCAAACCATGTAGTAATAAAAAATAATCATAATGATCCATAAATGCAACACAAACTGCTACATCCTCCCTCGCAACTAGTCTCCATACTCTCCCAAGTTCTCCACACTCAACAAATAAAAAGAGATTAAAGAGGCCCCGTGTTGTTACTAAAAAACATTAAAGTGGAATAACAACACATGAACACAAACCTCATGATCACAATGAATCCATACAAACCTCAAATCTAAGGTCACGTGAACATGAACCTCTAAAAAGAAACACAAGACCAAAGAGAGTAAACCTATAAATCGTATCACATCTCGTGTTCTTCTACCAACACCTCAAAATGCTAATCTATGCCAAGTAAGATCTCCTTCATAACACCAACTGAAAAGCCTTAACAACATCCAATCGGTCAATCTCATAGATAAAAACAAACATATGTATCATGTAACCAACATGGATGTAAGCCTCTCTAACCAAGGTCAACCTCATAACCATTCCATAACCAAGAATAAGCCCAATAACATCTCCTAAATCCTCATAAATGACATCGTAAATCAAACTCATATGCATGAGGAGATAACCATGCCATATACTACTCAAATGAATTCTATAGAACTAATAATCATAGCTCAAGATCCATATCCATGAGAAGATAAAGCATAAAACAAAATGCATCTAAAAAAGATGGGCAATACTTATCAAATGATTATTCGTTGAGTAGACCAAGAGCAGGGAATGAGAATGCTCATCTAGGATACACCAAACCACATTGACTCTCTCCAAGAACAATAGCCTCTTAAGTCTATTATTATTATGAATTCATGTCCATATCTAGGTGAAGGATCCTTGGACTTCTTGCTGAAACCTCAAAAGACTAACCATCTAAACAAATGTATATAAACCCAAGAGAAATCCAACCTCACCCAAGTCTCCAAGTATCCATGAACACCTACAACCAATTAATCCATGCTAAACTCCAAATGCAACACTGCTCTATCATGAAGCTCCCAAGCACATGACCAATGTAATCAATACCAAGAGAACTAACGAGACTTTTGTCAAAGCTCCCACTACACGTCTATATAATCTAGGAACACATCATGACATCATGATCTAACATCTCCTTAAAATAAGATCATATGTCCCAAATGAACATATATTCTCCTAAGAGCACCCATAACATGTTAAGACTACAAAATAGAAATAACTAGAGTCCTCCATGGCACAATATCACATCACTGCCAAAGATCCCACATGGTATCATGATGAACAGATCCTAACTAAAGATCATTTGTGGCACCAACACAATCAAATAACTCAATTACAACATCAAGAGCTCCCAAAGGGTAAAGTAAAACCACAATCTCCAAGAGAAGATAACCATCTCTTGCCAATAGAACTCAATATGTCAAAGTACAATCATAATCCAAGAGCCTCTCCATGACACCCAAAACCACTGTAGAAGATCATCCATCACCTCGTGATGAATCTACATCACTGCTAAAGCTCCCACTAAATAGTGATATTGAGCTATCAACAACATCGTGAGAAAAAACATGCTACTAGTCCCAAAAAGCAACTATCTAGACACTCTAATCATCCATCCTCTCACCCCAAAGAAACATACTAATGCACAAATGACCATGGACAAGGCCAAATGACCAAATCTACATCAACACTAAAAAGACCTATGGATATAGATAGTCCACATCTAAGTCATCATTACAACCAATCAGTGATCAACCCACAAAATTGCATAACTCATAGATCTAAAAAAATGAAACATGTAAACTCATCATCACATCAGTAACCTAAAAATCAAGCTAACAAAGAAGATAACCTATAGACCTCAAGAATCAGACATCAAATCAACCCTAGATCTAATTTTCCAAACAAGTCCATAAATGAGTAACCCTAGTCAAGGAACCAAACAAGCATCAAGGAGATAAGAACAACCTCCTAACACTGAACCACACCACCACCTATAATCATGAATCAATCAATACCACAACCCAATCCTATCAACTGCATACATGACCATGGCATGCCAATTTTTAAATGTACATGAATATCATTGACACCATAATCATCACCATCATTGTACCTATATTTAACTCCCACTAAATTGAGACTCCTAGTCTCAGACGCGTATCAAACCATGTCCTCAAACCAAAAGACAACCTATGTACCTATCTCCATGAAAGTCAACACTTTGAAAATACATGTAAATCTATATTAGGAAGCACCAAATCTGATAATTTATTGCACCATCATATTGGTCTTATAAAAATACGCACTCCCACAAGTTTTCACCCACAAAGTTGTCCAGATGCTCACACAAACACACCTTGAATCTCAAGCTCCTACAAGTGCTCAAACAAGTACAATCCTCTCTTCTCATCCAAGTGAAAGTCCACTTGATCCACTATGTAGTATGCTAAAAATGCTTTCCATCACCTGTTTGAAATTTAAAAATCTGATTTCATGTGTGAAAGTTATGACCTTTCAACCATTCCATAGCAATGCCTAGATTTAGGCACCAATTTAGGACACAAACAAAAAAATATAATGACACCTATAAGAAGTCAAAAATCTGATACCATGAGTGAAAGTTATGCCCCCCAGAAGAAAACATCCTCCAAGGGCTGTCAGGGGCCAAATCAGGCCTTGTCTGTACTAATGATGTCAGTAGGTGGCACACTCGTGGCAGGTTGGGCAGTGGTTGCATTCAGGCTGCGTGTTGGGATATTGGCAAAGACCTGGTGGCAAACTTCACAGAAGTTTTAATTTTCATTTTCAAACTTCAAAGGTGTGGACTAGATAAGTGATGAAATTGGGTTAAATGTTTTTAAAGTTTAAACTCCCACAAGGGGTGAGCTCTATACATGCAACCATGGCTTGTGATCAGGGGCCAAAGGGCTCGTAGGCCATGGTGGTCGCTAGTGGTTCCAACATTGGTAAACTATACCCGCCATTTGGGTACCTTCTCTATACACTATGTCACATGCTATGTTGTCACCCAGTACCAAGGTCTATAGATCCCATACCAAACCCTTATTTTTTTAATTTTGAACCTTGTAGACTTTCCATACACTGGCACCGATAAAAAAGAATATTCTTAAAAAAATTGCCAAATCACTATAGACCAAACAACTAGGAATATTCTTAAAAGATGTTGACTATATTGACAATTCTAATGACTGTACTTGACCATATGACTATGCAGATTGTACGAACATATTATGTCAAGATTCTTTCTAGGGCATGAAAATGGCCAAAAATTTTGTCACCAAATATGGTCAAGTTTTATATCAAAATATAGGTTTTAGGGCCTTTTGGACTTAATGGTGAGATCTATTTTTGTCCAAGAGGCCTCCAAAAAAAGTTCACCTCTAACACCCCAAGAAAGAGGCCTAACAGAAAACCCATTTGCCAAATCTCCTTCAAACCCTAGATTTACAACAACCCAAGTCTACAAATACATCTATGACCTTGAAAACACCTTCATTCTATTCCTACAAGACCATGGGTTCAACTATGCACAATAATCTACTCGTACCAAGGGTTACAAACACCTAAGAGATCTCCTCCCACAACCTAGAAACTAGGCTTTGATATTGAACTTGAAAAGAAAAAATACATCAATAATAAATATTTCCACATAACCCTAAGAGAGATAAATATGCAAACAAATACTCAGAATCCACCATGCAAAAGAATAGACAAACATACCATCAAGATGATATGAGATATACCCTAGGAAAACCCTCAGAAGGGAAAAACCCAACCTTCAAAAGCATCCACACTCAATGTATTATTCACCAATGAAAACATTACAACACACTTATAGAGTCTCCATGAATACTTCTGAAACATCAAGCTCCTTGAATGCACCCTCCACATGTCTAAGCATACTGAGTACAACCACACATCTCACATCCATGCTTCACATATGCACTCTATAAGAGAGATCAATACAAATGACAACCAACCTCAACCACTAGACATGTGTTTGATTTTGTAGAATTAAGGTCACACAAAACCATCAAGTGGTATTGGATAAACCATGTGTCTCAAAACTATTGACCCCAAAATAAATATTTATCACAAATATTAAATATTTGTCCTATGTCTCTTGTTAGTAGGGTGCAGAACATGGAGCAGAGCTGACCACAAAACACATCCTTATTTGTAATAAATATAGTATATATATAGGGTATGATGATATAGCATAAGAGAATAGAAGTATGATGTGTGATAGGTTTTGATGTAAAGAATGACATAGAAGTCATGTATGTAACTAGTGAGGCAAATACTTAGACTTGCCGAAGGATACATATATGATGTACAACCTTTGATTGTTGTTGATATATATATATGGAGGTCTGCCGATACTGGGTAATTATGTGTTGTCATGTTATTATGATCTGTATGTGATACTCTGTTTTTGTTATTCTTTCTATTTTTCTATCAATCTCTAGCTACTTGATCAAGGTATAAACTGACTACAAAGACTTGACTGAGGATTGGATCTCGGGACCGGTATCCCTCTACATTTCTTGCTAACATCTCTCACACATAAAATATCTAACCAATGTTACATATAACTTTACAAGTGGACCCAGATAAATATTTAATGTGGCAAAACACATCTTATAGATGCACCACAAGTAAATATTTATTTTACATAATTAAAATAATTCATTAGTTGTGCAAGGTGTACATCTTTTTTCCTAACAAAAAACCCCAAAATTCACACAAACTTAATGAAATCAACACAATTCAAAGTGGTTTCAACACCTTTTGCAATGTTTAATATTTTAACGACACGTAATGAAACACCTAATAGGGATCTAAGGCCTAAAACCCAAATGAAAGTTCAAATTTGACGACTAGCCCTAGGTTTTGAAATTCGATAATCTCACTTAAAATTGCATAAAATATAAGTGCAACTCCCCTAGACACAAAAGATCACATTAGATTGGACTTAAAGTTCATAAAAATCACACAAAAAATAGAAAATCAAACCTAGAAAATAATCAAATGGTGAGTAACACGCATGGGAAATAGAACTCCTCATGAACCAACAAGTTCCACATGTGAAATCTTTGCAACAATTGATCCTAATACACTATAACAAAGCATGAAAGATCTTGAAAGCACAAGGGATATTCTTCTTGAGCTATGGAGAGTGAAATGAAAATGCATAGTGACCAAATGAGGATGAAAATTGAATACAAAGTCTCCAGCCACCCTGCACAAATGCATTAATGGAAAATTAGGGTTTTGCAGGGATGCGAGGGATGGAAGGACATGGGGACTTTGGATTAGGTCCAAAAGTCCTTAATAACCCCGAGGTTCTAGAAGCCTATTAAGGCAATTGTTAAATAAAAGTGGAAGCATGAGGAATGGGAGGTGTGTTGCAAGTATGGGCCTAACCCGTGTTGTCATTGATGTCAACATACTCATGTTGCATTAACGAGAAGGATTAGATGAGCTGTGTGTTGAGGATATTGAGAAAATTAGTCTCAATCAGAAACAATGAAGAACAGTGATGACAAAAAGGTAAAAGTCCCCAATAGGTTGAGGATCAGAGGATGCGGTTTAAAGGGTTTGTAGATATAAGTCTTGAGATGCTCCAGTCAAGTTTTCAAAGGTCCACATGAAGATCTGAAGAAGTTATGGTCGCTCAAGTAGAACCGGTTCTGGCAGGTGTTCAGAGGTGACAGAGTGCTACAGATAGGTCCGGTGAGATCTAGAATTTCATTATCCCATTTTGCGGATTTGAGGGAGCATTGAGGATGTTCCTGTGAAGTATCAACTAGATTGGTTCGTGGGTTGAAGGTCCGGAAGAGCCTATTTAGTTGTGACAGTGATGACAGACTGTGTTCTTGAAGCTCTGGATGAAGGAGAGAAGAATTCCAATAGGATGATGAAGTGCGGATGTTCTTGGTGATTCAGGGAAGGTTATTATGATTGTTGGATCATGTCCACTTCATGTTGGTGGTCTGCATTGAAGTTAGAGTTTGCATTTGAAGAATAACCACGGATATTGGTGTTCTTCTTGAGACTGGCCAACTGGATGTATTACACGTCTTGCGGATGTTCTTATAGGTGTTTGCTGACTTAGATGATTGTTCCTAAGTCGATTCCTTGTATAAATAAGGGATTGTGAAGTCATTTTTGAGATGGTCTTGTGGTGATGAGTGTGTGGTAGCAAAGAGAAGTGCGAAAGGCAGAGCAAAAGTTTTGGGCTTAAATGGAACTAAGCATGTTGAAGATGCTATTCTCCAGTTCATAAAGGTGATACTTATTCTTTTGTAGATAGTGTGTCCCTTGTAGGCAGTGAGCCTCTTGTGAGCAGTGTGCTCGGACAGTGAGCCCTAATTGGCATGTGCCATTTTGTTCTTTCTATTCTTCTAACAGAGAATGCATTCTTGGGTTAATCACCCCATGGTTTTTCCCTTAACCGGGTTTTCCACGTCAAAATCTTGGTGTCTTATGTGTTGATAAGTTTCAGCTTTTGATTTGAATGCATTATGGTTCATGATTAATATTATACTAATCACTAAGAAGATTCAAGTGTTTAAATGAAGAAAGTTTCATATAACTGATGAAGGTTTCTTATAGGGTAACAAAGATTTTCAAAGCCAAATCCTAACAAATCAAGGTTCCAAAAGAATTGTTACTATGTTCATGAAGAAGATGATAATGAAGGAGTAACAGATGATGAATCAAAGACAGGAAACAAATCCAGAAGTGAATGGGTGTTTATTGCAATCAAGGAAGAAGAACCAATATCCTCTATATCTATCAATCATAAAGTTGTAGAAAGAGCTCTGGCTGCCCAAGTTGAAGAAAAGAATGATTGGGTCATTGATAGTGGTTGCTCTCACCACATGATAGGTGACAAGAATAAGTTCATAGATTTGGAAAGGTATGAAGGAGGAGTGGTGAAGTTTGGTGATAATTCTGCTGGTAGAATCAGAGGAAGAGGAACTATTTCTTTTAATGGAAGAAACAAAACTGGTAATGTACTGTATGTTGAAGGTTTGAAGCACAATCTTCTTAGTGTTGGACAGTTGGTGGACAAAGGCTATGATCTCCGATTCAAGGATGGAAAATGCAAAATCTTTGAAAGATCTGGAATAGAGATTGCATCTGGTACTCAAACTAAAGGTAATATCTTCCACTTGGTTGGTACTAGTAAAAGCTGCTTATTTGTTCAAGTTGATCAGAGTTGGTTATGGCATAGAAGGATGTGTCATGTGAATTTTGACAATATCATCAAGATAAGCAATACTCAGGCTGTAAGAGATTTCCAAAATTGGTGAAACCTACTAACAGCTTGTGCAAGGAATGTCAGTTGGGTAAGCTGAGCAGAGTCACATTCAAAAGCAAGGAACTATCTTCTACTGGATTATTGGACTTAGTTCACACTGATCTTTGTGGTCCGGCAAGAACCAGAAGTATTCAAGGTGATAGATACTTCATGCTGCTAATAGATGACTATTCTCGAATGATGTGGGTAACCTTTCTAAAGGAGAAATCAAAAGCTCTTGAGAAATTCAAAATATTCAAGGCTACGGTAGAGAATGAAACAGGAATAAAATTGAAATGTCTGATGTCTGATAGAGGTGGAGAATTCACATCCGGTGAGTTCATAGAATTCTGTGAGAAACATGGAATTAAGAGACAGTTGTTTGCTCCGAGGACTCCACAGCAGAATGGAGTAGTGGAGAGAAAGAACCGGACCATCCAGGAAGCATCTAGGACTATGATGATGGAAGAAAATGTTCCTCAGATCTATTGGAGAGAAGTTGTCAGCACTGCAGTCTATACTCTTAAACGAGTTCAAATCAGAAGCAATACCAGTAAGACCCTGTTGGTAATCATTTATGTTTAGGGTTTTAGGCTCGAGCTGCTAGTGGTGCCTGCATAAGTATTCAGATTTCAAGCATTCAAATATGCAGGTTCCTTCCCAAAAAATCCAAAAAAGTTCTAAGTATTTGGGCCTCCTCATCATATTTCAAAGGTAACCTGATATTTCTTAAGGAGAGGAGGCCATCATCATCATATTTCGAAGCATCATCCTGATATTTCTTGCGAGGGTCATTTTTCATACCAACCTGATTTTCTGAAGCGGGGGTGATATTTCCAAATATCAGTCATATTCAAACATCACCCTGATGTTACAATGAAGCTACAGTGCAGCCCGATATTCTTGCGGGGGGTGATATTTCAAATATCAGGTGATCTTACGAATATCACCCCGCTGAATATCACCTTATGCAGACATGACGATGACGTCATCTAGGTTCGAGGGGGGTCATATTTATAACGTCAGTTATCCTTCGAGGATCACCCTGATATTGCAATGTGATGGTGACATCATCAGGATATTAGTGGACATGATCAGGTGGATCATTAGCGAGACATATTGTATCGACAAAGCAAGAGGATCTTCCTCCGATGCGTCAGGTTGTGTCGATGAGGGTGAATATCGGGGTGATATTTCACATGAAGGTAAGGTTGGTCATCAGGCTGGTTTCCAAATATCAGGGTGATATTTTATATCAGGTTATACTTTCCCACGGGTGATATTTACCACAGGGTGATATTTCAATCAGGGTGATGTGAAATATCGGGGTGATATTTCGTATCGGGTGGACAAACATGAGGTTCACCGATATAGGGGGTCTGGCCGATGGAGGATGATGATGAGGTTTATACTAGTGTTGTCGGGAGCAAAATCACCGACATTATATATGCTCACGGCCTAGTATATAAAGTATTAAGGAGATTGCTGCGGGATGCATGTGGGATAATTAGTTCCCACATATATTTGAAATATCAGGGTGATATATCTTGGCGGGAAAGTTTCAAGAGCGCATAGTTAACTATTTTTCTTAAGGCTGTGCGTTGGTACGCCATTAATGGCGGATGTTACAGGGTATGGGCAAAGACGTGGATGGATCAAGTACCCAATTGAAGATGTGAATCCCCAGGTGGCGGCGCAAGGCTCGAGATCACCTCCTGTCTTCTCCTCCATCTGCCGCATTCAATGTTTGAGCGCCATTTCCTCAGAATGAACTATATCTGGTAGACTTTTGACTTTTGCCATGTAATTAATGCTGAGGACCTTCCTACTATATATAGCAGGTTGTGTTGCTCATTTGTAAGGTTGTTGAAGACTTGGGCATTTTTGTGTAAATAACGAAAGACAGGGCATATCCTGGGTTGTTTTATCTCATTTTAGAGTTTATGAGTTGCATCATGAATGTACTTTGCACGTATATTCAATTTCATGTTGATATAGATGAAAAATGCTCTCATGCATGTGTTTATCTGTCTGTCTCCTTCGTTGCATACTTTCCTCTCTGGTTGCTAAGTGTTTCATAGATTCTAGGATATAGGGTTCTGTATCACATGTCTGATCTCTAACTTCCATTCAAGGAGTGGATTAAATTGTTTTAGGTTAAACATGGAGAAGGTTGTATGTCAGCAGGGATATCTGTAAGTAGAGGCAGCTGAATACCCATTCTTGGGTGATGTTTGTAAGGTAAACATCAGATCCAACCCCTTGAAACTTGAATGCTAGTTGCAAACCATCTGTTGTATACGTCTAGTTGACTCCTTGCCCTGAGATAGGCACCGGTCTGCACCTGGGTTAGTAGTTATGACCCAAAACCCCTTGTCTTGCATCCAAATCATCATATCCACCTTTTCATAACTTCCACCTGTTAGTTGTAGGAGTAGGATTAGGAACCCCCTGCATACTCTCATCCCTAACCAGATGCATAAGTCCAAGAATGTTGCCAACCTTGTGATCTATCATGCAGATCTTGGTCCATACGTGAGAGTATTCTGCCTGTTGCTGTCAAGCTAAATCTTTTTGTCATTGAGCTAGTCAATGTTACACCTTTAGTTATAGGGATACCCCCTTTGGTGCGGTAGAACCAGAAGTGAAGGGGAGGCAACTCACGCAACCTCCTGTACTCTGTTGGCCAGATCTACTCGTACATAGGAACTGGCAAACCCTCTGCCGATCTGGAGAAAATTACCAACAGAATTGGCAACTCTGCTAGGGATGTGATTTAGAAGTGTTATTTTGTGTCATCCCTAATATATTCTTGACCCATCTGAGTCGTCAACAGAATTGGCGACTCTGCTGGGGAACAAAAGTGTTATATCCATGAAGGTGTGAGTTTAAAAGGATTGAAATATCAGACCTGGAAAGTGTTTGTTGTAGCAAAAGAAAGAAGTTATATGTGTGGCTTTGCTATTGGAGAACCCAGAAAGAAAAGAAATGAATTTACAGCTTCAGCCTGTTTGAAGCTCATTCCTCTGCCAAGGAGGTGGCGACTCTACATATAAGAACCTGATAAGAGGACACCTGAGGTGTTAAAATTACTGTTGCAACATATCCAAGTATTTTACAAGTTTTAAAAGATTCCCTATGTGGTGAAACAACACTGGTTAAAAGGGAAATGTTAGTGAAAGATTGCATACTTTTGTGAGGACATAGTTTGCATTTCAAAAGAAGTATGCAATATTGTTTAAAAGACTCATTTGGAGGACTTTAGGAAAGATAAAATAATAGTTTGTATTTTAAAGGCCTAAGGTCATTGTTGTAATTGAAAATTTGAGCTGAAAAGAGGGTTGCAAAAACATAATGATGTATTATCAGCCCATACACCCTAGTGAGGTGTCAAATGCAATAATGCATAATAATCAGTCCCAACCATGTAATAGAAAGAGTTTAAGACTTGACAAATATAAGCCCATGAACTTTGATAGCATTTATGGCTACCCAAATGCTTTTCCATCTAAAATCATAAGGTATTTGCCCAAATTCAATGGTGCAAAGGATGAATCAGCTGAGAAACACTTGCAGCAGTTTATAAATGTTTTAGATGATTTTGAGATTGACCATGAAGATATAGTTATGAGATTATTTGTTCAATCTCTAGATAAAGATGCAAGGGACTGGTTCTCCTACCTTCCAGCTTACTTTGTCAGCTCTTGGCAAGATTTCAAATCTGTATTCTTAGAGCAATATGGTGAAAGAATTTTTGAATATGCAGTCATTAGTGATTTTATGTATATCCATATTGAAGAAGATGAGTTGATCCCATTTTTTAACCTCAGATTTATGAGGGCATTGAATAGAATACTAGAATGTATGAGACCTAATGATGCATTGTGCCTAGTTGTCTATTTGGGAGCGTTTGATAGGAAAATGAGCTATAGATTAAGGGACAAGGAGCCCACCACATTGCATCAGGCATGTCAGTTTGCCATTGACATTGAAAATAATTGGAGGTATGTAATTCAAAAGGGTTATTTCTCTAAAAAAATTTGCTGCCCTAAGGCCACTAATGTTGATGAGGGATATAGTTTAAATGTTGGAAATGAATGTCAAAGTACTCACACCCTTGCTGTCCCAGTTTTTGCATCATCCCAAGTTGATGATGTTTCTGTTGTAGAGGAGGATGTCCTGATTTGCCCAGCAAATGAAGTTGATAATAATAAATTTTCAAGTGATATTTGCATGCCAGTCCTAAACAAAGAGCATTCATGTTTAAATGATCCAGTTGTGCAAAGTTATGATCATATGGATCAAGAGTCAATATCAGTTTCATCAGGAAGCATTAGAGGACTGGAAAAGGATGCAGATAGCTCAACTTCAGAGTGCATTGAAGTAGCAAAAAATTTGTATGTGGGGAAATCAGATGTTACAGATGATGAAGAAGATATCCATGACCAGTTCATGGATCAGGTTTGTTCTTCTTATGACTCTAGGTCTGATAATGATGAAGAAGAAATGGATAGTCATGAAGAAGAAACAAAGACTTTTGCAATGAGTGTGAATCCCCTTTATGATGAGCCTGCGGATACTTTTGATATTGTGAGTTATGACATTCATTGGTGCAGAATTAACCCTCTATTTGAAAATGATAATACTGATTTGCAAACTGTGGATGATAAATGCTTAGCATCAGTTGTCTCAGACATGTGCAGTGATGGCAATGGGTATGTAGATCAAGATTTGTTTTCAATGTCAATGGGTGATATAAATGATATTTAGAGTCTCATATTTTCTGAGTGTTTTCAGTTTTTGGATCAGCTGGATGTGTTTGGTTATATGCAACAGCCAGGTAGATAATGAGTATTGCCAAATGCAATATGAGGATATGCTGTTTGAAGATTATAACATACATATGTTACCTAATGCTGAGGAATATTATAATATGCATGGCTGCATGTTTGATTTTAAGATGTAGAGTGACAGAGGCAATGCTGACAGTGGCAAACTTTCAAAAATGGTGAAGCATGTAATTGATAAGATCAGCATGTGGGCAGATTGTTTTAATGTTTCCAGTTGTGGTTGGGGTTATTTAGTTTGGAATCAGGCTTTTGACAAGACAAAGTTTTGGTTCTTCATTTTTGGCTGCCCGAGGCCGCCAAAATAATGTTTGAAAATGTGATCTATGATGCAGGTCAATGCAACTTCATGACTCTGTGCCCAATGGATAGGGAACTGGTCTGCATCCCAGAGATCTGAGGTTCTCGCCATGCTTGCAAGAGGCATGCGTCACCAGACGGAGCCTGTGTTGGTAATCATTTATGTTTAGGGTTTTAGGCTCGAGCTGCTGGTGGTGCCTGCATAAGTATTCAGGTTTCAAGTATTCAAATATGCAGGTTCCTTCCCAAAAAATCCAAAAAAGTTCTAAGTATTTGGGCCTCCTCATCATATTTCAAAGGTAACCTAATATTTCTTAAGGAGAGGAGGTCATCATCATCATATTTCGAAGCATCATCCTAATATTTCTTGCGAGGGTCATTTTTCATACCAACCTGATTTTTCAAAGCATGGGTGATATTTCCAAATATCAGTCATATTCAAACATCACCCCGATGTTACAATGAAGCTACAGTGCAGCCTGATATTCTTGCGGGGGGTGATATTTCAAATATCAGGTGATCTTACGAATATCACCCCGCCGAATATCACCTTATGCAGACATGATGATGACGTCATCTAGGTCTTAGGGGGGTCATATTTCTAACGTCAGTTATCCTTTGAGGATCACCCTGATATTGCAATGTGATGGTGATGTCATCAGGATATTAGTGGACATGATCAGGTGGATCATCAGTGAGACATATGGTATCGGCAAAGCAGGAGGATCTTCCTCTGATGCGTCAGGTTGTGCCGATGAGGGTGAATATCGGGGTGATATTTCACATGAAGGTAAGGTTGGTCATCAGGCTGGTTTCCAAATATCAGGGTGATATTTTATATCAGGTTATACTTTCCCGCGGGGTGATATTTCGTATCGGGTGGACAAACATGAGGTTCACCGATATAGGGGGTCTGGCCGATGCAGGATGATGATGAGGTTTATAGTAGTGCCGTCGGGAGTAAAATCACCGACATTATATATGCTCACGACCTAGTATATAAAGTATTAAGGAGATTGCCGTGGGATGCATGTGGGATAATTAGTTCCCACATATATTTGAAATATCAGGGTGATATATCTTGGTGGGAAAGTTTCAAGAGCGCACAGTTAACTATTTTTCCCAAGGCTGCGGGTTGCTACGCCATTAATGGCAGATGTTACAGGGTATGGGCAAAGACGTGGACGGATCAAGTACCTAATTGAAGATGTGAATCCCCAGGCGGCGGTGCAAGGCTCGAGATCACTTCTTGTCTTCTCCTCCATCTGCTGCATTCAATGTTTGAGCGCCATTTCCTTGGAATGAACTATATCTGGCGGACTTTTGACTTTTGCTATGTAATTAATGCTGAGGACCTTCCTGCTGTATATAGTAGGCTGTGTTGCTCATTTGTAAGGTTGTTGAAGACCTGGGCATTTTTGTGTAAATAACAAAAGACAGGGCATATCCTGGGTTGTTTTATCTCATTTTGGAGTTTATGAGTTGCATCATGAATGTACTTTGCACGTATATTTAGTTTCATATTGATATAGATGAAAAATGCTCTCATGCATGTGTTTATCTGTCTGTCTCCTTCGTTGCATGCTTTCCTTCTTTTGAATCTGGTTGCTAAGGGTTTCATAGATTCTAGGATACAGGGTTCTGTATCACATGTCTGATCTCTAACTTCCATTCAAGGAGTGGATTAAATTGTTTTAGGTTAAACATGGAGAAGGTTGTATGTTAGCAGGGATATCTGTAAGTAGAGGCAACTGAATACCCATTCTTGGGTGATGTTTGTAAGGCAAACATCAGATCCAACCCCTTGAAACTTGCATGCTAGTTGCAAACCATCTGTTGTATATCTCTAGTTGACTCCTTGCCCTGAGATAGGCACCGGTCTGCACCTGGGTTAGTAGTTATGACCCAAAACCCCTTGTCTTGCATCCAAATCATCATATCCACCTTTTCATAACTTCCACCTGTTAGTTGTAGGAGTAGGATTAGGAACCCCCTGCATACTCTCATCCCTGACCAGACACATAAGTCCAAGAATGTTTCCAACCTTGTGATCTATCATGTAGATCTTGATCCATACGTGAGAGTGTTCTACCTATTGCTATCAAGCTAAATCTTTTTGTCATTGAGCTAGTCAATGTTACACCTTTAGTTATAGGGATACCCCCTTGGTGCAGAAGAGCCAGAAGTGAAGGGGAGGCAGCTCACGCAACCTCCCATACTCTGTTGGCCAGATCTGCTCATGTATAGGAACTGGCAAACCCTCTATCGATCTGGAGAAAATTACCAACAGACCCCTTATGAACTTTGGTTTGGCATTACTCCTACTTTAAGATATTTCAGAGTCTTTGGTAGCAAATGTTACATCAAAAGAGATGAAGATTTAGGTAAGTTTGATGCTAGAAGTGATGAAGGAATATTCTTGGGTTACTCTACTCAAAGCAAAGCATACCGGTGTTATAACAAAAGACTAAGAAAGATGATAGAAAGTACAATTGTGAAGGTTGATGAGGGAATAGAGAAACCCTCAAGGTTTTATGAATATGATGAAGATGATCAGAATGGTGTTCTGGTTCAAAAAGCTCAATCCTCTTTTGAAAGTCAGATTTAGACTGATCCAGTAAATTAGGAAGAAGAGATAGGTCTGAATGAGCTTGATCAAGAAGCAGAAGTGCAAGAAACTCCCAAAGTTCCAAGGTATGTAAGACTGAACCACTCTGAAGATCATATCATAGGTGACAAGAGCAAAGGTGTGCAAACTAGAAGGAAAATTGCTCAAAATTCAGATCAATATTATCTGATTTCAAAGATTGAACCTAAGACAATAAATGAAGCCTGCAATGATGAAAATTGGACCAAAGCAATGGAGGAAGAGTTGATGCAAATTGAGAAAAATCGCACCTGGGATCTTGTTCCCAGACCTAGAAACAAGAACGTGATTGGAACCAAATGGGTCTTCCGGAACAAACTAAATGAAGTTGGTAAAGTAATTAGAAATAAAGCTAGATTGGTCTGCAAAGGCTACTCTCAAATAGAAGGGATTGATTTTGAAGAAACCTTTGCTTTGGTAGCAAGAATTGAAGCAGTCAGATTATTTCTTGCATTTGCTTCCTTCAAAGATTTCAAGGTGTATCAGATGGATGTCAAGTCTGCCTTCTTGAATGGTGAATTAGAAGAAGAAGTGTACATTGAACAACCAGATGGTTTTCAATTATCTGAGCATGGTGATATGGTCTACAAATTGAAGAAGGCACTATATGGACTAAAGCAAGCCCCAAGAGCCTGGTATGAAAGATTGGACAAACATCTTTTGAAGATTGGTTTCAACAAAGGTATTGCTGATAGTAACCTATATTTGAAAATTGATCATGAAAACATCTTGATTATTGAAGTATTTGTTGATGATATCATCTTTGGAGGAAGAGACAGTATGTGTAAAACCTTTGCAAATCAAATGAAAAGTGAATTTGAGATGTCAATGCTCGGTGAAATGAATTTCTTCTTGGGTCTGCAAATTACTTAGACCAAGAAAGGAATCTTTATTTCTCAGACCAAATATGTGAAAGAATTGTTGAGGAAATTTGAAATGGAAGATTCAAAGCCAATGAATACTCCCATGGCAACCGGATGTAAGTTGAGCAAAGATGATGACTCTCCTAAGGTAGATTAGACAAAGTACAGATCAATGATTGGAGGATTATTATATCTCACTCAAACTAGACCAGATATAATGCAGTCCGTTGGTCTTGTGGCGAGATTCCAGGCTGATCCGAGAGAATCTCATTTCATGGCAATCAAAAAGATTTTTAGGTACTTAAAAGGAACAGTTGAGTATGGTCTGTGGTATCCTAGAGATCATAATTTTTCTCTTCATGCATATACAGATGTAGATTGGGCAGGGGATGTGGATGACATGAAGAGTACTAGTGGAGGAGCATTCTTTTTGGGGAAAAGATTGGTTTCTTGGCTAAGCAAGAAACAAGAGGCAATATCCCTGTCTACAACTGAAGTAGAATACATTGCAACAACAGGTAGTTGTACTCAAGTTTTGTGGATGAAGCAGATGCTAAGAGATATTAAAGTAGAATATGAGGAGCCTATCACAATTTTCTGTGATAATTCAAGTGCAATAAATATTTCTAAGAATCCGGTGTTGCATTCTAAGACTAAGCATATATCTATCAAGTTTCACTTTCTGAGAGAGCAAGTGAACAAGGATGAAGTCAAATTGGAGTATGTGCCCTCCAAGGATCAGATTGTAGATATCTTTACTAAACCTCTTCCCAAGGACTCTTTTGAGTATCTCAGGGAGAAGTTAGGGGTTATTGCCCCTCCGGTGATGAACTAGGATGCATTGATGTGCATCAATCTGGTGGATATCATAGTCATATCTTGTGATCCGGATTGATGATAAGGGAGCTACTACTTAGGGGTAGCAGCTGGTATGTTATGAAGTAATGAAGTTGCAAGTATGAGCCCTTTGCCATTGATGTCAAAGGGGGAGAGAAGACATGTGAAAAACAAGTGGTTGCTGATCAAAGGGGGAGCAATAAAGGAAGAGAAGACATGTGAATAGTTGTTGCTATTAGGGGGAGTTGTGACAGCAAGGAGAAGCTCTTGTCTTGATGGTTTTTTCACATCATATGTTGCCATCAATGACAAAGGGGGAGATTGTTGCAAGTATGGGCCTAACCGGTGTTGTCATTGATGTCAACATACTCATGTTGCATTAATGAGAAGGATTAGATGAGCTGTGTGTTGAGGATATTGAGAAAATTAGTCTCAATCAAAAATAGTGAAGAACAGTGATGACAAGAAGGTAAAAGTCCCCAATAGGTTGAGGATCAGAGGATGCGGTTTAAAGGGTTTGTAGATATAAGTCTTGAGATTCTCCAGTCAAGTTTTCAGAGGTCCGCATGAAGATCTGAAGAAGTTATGGTCGCTCAAGTAGAACCGGTTCTGGCAGGTGCTCAAAGGTGACAAAGTGCTACAGATAGGTCCGGTGAGATCCAGAATTTCATTATCCCATTTTGCGGATTTGAGGGAATGTTCAGGACGTTCCTGTGAAGTATCAACTAGATTGGTTCATGGGTTGAAGGTCCAGAAGAGCCTATTCAGTTGTGACAGTGATGACAGACTGTGTTCTTGAAGCTCTGGATGAAGGAGAGAAGAATTCCAGTAGGATGATGAAGTGTGGATGTTCTTGGTGATTCAGGGAAGGTTATTATGATTGTTGGATCATGTCCAGTTCATGTTGGTGGTCCGCATTGAGTTAGAGTTTGCATTTAAAGAATAACCACAGATATTGGTGTTCTTCTTGAGACTGGCTGACCGGATGTATTACATGTCTTACATATGTTCTTATAGGTGTTTGCCAACTTAGATGATTGTTCCTAAGTCAATGCCTTGTATAAATAAGGGATTGTGAAGTCATTTTTGAGATGGTCTTGTGGTGATGAGTGTGTGGTAGCGAAGAGAATTGCGAAAGGCAAAGCAGAAGTTTTAGGCTTAAATGGAACTGATTCAAGCATGCTGAAGATGCTATTCTCTAGTTCATAAAGGTGATACTTATTCTTTTGTAGATAGTGTGTCTCTTGTAGGCAGTGAGCCTCTTGTGAGCAGTGTGCTCGGGCAGTGAGCCCTAATTGGCATGTGCCATTTTGTTCTTTCTATTCTTCTAACAGAGAATGCATTCTTGGGTTAATCACCCCGTGGTTTTTCCCTTAACCGGGTTTTCCACATCAAAATCTTGGTGTCTTATGTGTTGATAAGTTTCAGCTTTCGATTTGAATGCATTATGGTTCATGATTAATATTATACTAATCACTAAGAAGATTCAAGTGTTTAAATGAAGAAAGTTTCATACAACTGTTTCACCCCCCCTCTCAGTTGTATGCTCTAAGTCTAACAAGGTGGAGGGACATAGGGACTTGAGACCAAGTCCAAAAGTCCTTGGAACCTCCAACACTTTGTAAAAGCAAATAAACCAGATAACAATCAAAACGTGTGTATGTGGAAGGATGTAGAGATTTGGGACCAAGTCCAGATGTCCCTAGGACCTTTGACGTCTTGCACACCCACAATGGCAAAGAAATAGATACTCAAAAGAATCCAAAGTAGGGATCGGGAAAATAGGTGGACTTGGGACATGTCCCTAAGTCCTTAGGAACCTTGAAAACTTGCAAATGGAAAAAACATAAAATTCATAAAACCTAACCTTTTAAAACATGATTTTAAGGGATTTTTAAACACAAAAAATGCCACAAAAATAGAATCTAACAAAACAAAACAAACATCAGTCCAAACCACAAAATTGAAAGAAAAAAGACCTAGCAAGAAACACAAGGAAAAGCAAAAGAGGGGGTCCCCATTTTGCAAAGCAAAAGAGGGGGTCCCCACTTTGCAAAGCAAAGGAGGGGCAAGTATGTAAGGCATAACAAGTCTATTGTAACTAGGACCCATTTGAAACCATTATTTGATTTCTCCATTAATTCATTGATGAGTCTATGCCCCATTATTGGAAGTGGGATTCCACTATTATGGTTCTAAGGGGCAAAGCACATGGGGCATTCAATTTTCATGAAATTTTTTGGTAGGAATCACACTTTTTGACCATCTTGGCTATATATCCAAGTAATATAGGCCACAAATACTCAAACCTAAGAATATTATGCGTAGTTTTCTTGGATGTAAAATGACCTCCAAAGTCTCCATGATGTTATTTAATAGCAACCCTTTTTGCCTCCTTAATTAAACATCCAAACTCACACCCTCCAAGATTCTCCATATAAGACTATTATTGACTAGCAATTATTTTCACGCAATTCATATGAGTCAATTAATAAATGATATTTTTATACTATGGGTTATCTTCTAGAGTACGACCTTCATTACTAACCATGACATATACTACATTCACATCAACCACCTCTAGGTTTTCCTCTGTCATTAACTTCGCTAACCCTTTGGTCTCTCACCAGTTTGGTGATTTAAATTGTTAGATTGAACTCATGGATTTTTTAATCCACCTACACCTTCTTCTAGTTACTTCTTTTTGAGTGAACATATCTTTGATAGCTAAATGGGATATATAAACAACAACTGATACACCAACTAGATAGTCTCTAAAGTTTTTCACTACCTTAACAAGAGCATATGCCTATTTCTCCATAATATCATATTTCAATTAAACATTCTATAAACACTTGTTAAATAATAATTTGGGTTGTTCAAAACCCTCAGTATTTTTGGAAACAAGAACAATTTCAGACAAAAGGGACTACAAATAAAAAGGAAGCAATTTTCAGTTTGATGGGTAATTAAATTTTCTATCGTTTAATGAACAATGATGAATGGTTGTAGTTCAATTTTGAAAGGCAAATCTTGAAACCTACATATTGCAAACACAAACCTCCAAAATCAGATAGGAGTTGTTAGATTGGTTTAGATTGATGATTGTATTAAAATTATGACACAAAGAGAGCCAAAGGCTCCAACACACAATCAATCATTCATCTTCAACACTAAAATGATTACATTCTATGGCTTTATAAAGCCATTCAACTTACTAACTACCCAAACCACTAACCACCAACTAACTCATAACTAATAACTAACTAAAAAATAACATCAAATAAATTAACATTAACATGTTAATTTATTATTTATTACATTATTCTATGTCATTCACTAATAATTCCTAACACTCTCCTTTAGTGCTGACATAGGGTCTTTATTCTGGTGATGCAATATCGACAATTGGTCTGTCTCATATTTTCCCCCCTTCAATGAAACTTTTTCTTTGGATGTCAATGTCAATCGATAATGCATCCAAATATAATGTTACAAATACAAAAACTATTACACCCTTGTGGCTCCAAAATCCTTATTTCTCCATTTACATAATGTTGAAAAAATATTATAATTTCACCTCTGTCTTTTGCATTGAAAGTTACTCACTAAATATTACTTGCATTCTCAAATGATTTATGGGTTTTGTTCTCGTCGTTATCATCTTTCCAAAATATTTTAAATTTTTATATTTAATTACCAAATGAGAAAGATATGGTAGTTTTAGTGAGACTGATATAAAAAACTTTCTGCAACATCAAAGATTTCTGCAACTCTGAATAAAGATTTGAATGTATAATTTTTAAAATTATTTCTAATTTTTTGTTATATGAAATGAACAAAATAGAGTGAAAACTATGAAAAGAGTGAACAAGATGGAGAGAGAAGAGAAACCAAATGAAGGAACAAGATGGAGAAAGAAGAGAAATGAAATGCAGATGGATGATGAATGTCACAGATTTGCATGTGGTCTGCATTGCACGTCTATTGAAAAATGCAAGAATGAAATGTAGATGGATGATGAAGCCAACAGATTTACACGTGGTCTACATTGCCCCTCTATTAACAAAATTCAAGAATGGTGGATAGATAACAATGAATTTTACACGTGGTCTTCATTGCATCATCATTGAGCACTTCTTTGGAAGAGAAACAATTGAATGGAGGGCGACCAAAGAGATCCAAGACACCTGCTCTGATACCATATTAAAATTATGACACAAGAAGAGCCAAAGGATCCAACACACAATCAATCAATCATATTCAACACTAAAATGATTACATTCTATGGCTTTATAAAGCCATTCAACTTACTAACTACCCAAATCACTAACGACTAACTAATAACTAACTAAAAATTAAGATCTAATAAATTAACATTAACATGTTAATTTATTATTTATTACGTTATTCTATGTAATGCACTAATAATTCCTAACAGATTAAGAATTTGAGAGTTGTTTAATAATTATTAATTGCCCATTCAATAGTTTAACTTTTTATATTGGTATAGTAGATGAGATGATTGCTAATTGAGTATCTTGGTATCTTCTCAATATTGATATCTTTTTATTTTGGTATTATGTATTTATGATATTAGATTTCTTATAGGTTAATTACGGTTATACAATGGTAGACTTGATAGTGTACATAAAAACAAAACATAGTAGACATATATTTTTTTTAAAAAGGTTAATGAGATATATATACAAATCTTAAGTAAATAAAATAACTCTTTAAGTAAATAAAATTAACTCAAGATAATTAATAATATTAAAATAATATTAATTGACTATCTTGGTCTCCTCCAGATTTTTTTAGATAGATGTATTTAAGATATCTTTTTATTTTGGTATTATGTATTTATGATATTAGGTTTCTTATAGGTTAATTTAGATAGTACTATATTTAAAAATATATACTTATTACTATATATATTATATTATATTTATATTTAATAATTTATATTGTATAGAATATAACAATAATACAAATTCTATATATAAAATAAGTATATAATTAAATAATAAATGTATATTAATATTAAAATATATAGCATATATTAATTATATTATATTATATTAATATTTAATAATGTGTATTATGTTGAATGACACCTGGTGTCATTAATAGTAATGATGGATTGTGTGTACAGTGAAGCATGTAAGGAGTTGGTGAAGGGAGAGTGAGGTAGGAAGCTATCATGAATTCTAATGGCGTTTGGGAAACGTCGTCATATCTCAAAGTCGGGGAGGTAGAAGTTAATGAAAGTTTTTTGTTTTTGTTTCTGTTTTGTCTTGATTCATCCTTCAATCCGTGGTTGGTGAAGACGATTTCAATGGACTCTGTTGGAGTGGGTGGCGATGCTGGCGAGGTTTCAAGGTTGAGGGCAATGAAGGGAAAGAAGGCGGTGGATGGAGTCCCCGGGAGATAGACTAGGAAGAGAGGCAATGGTTCAACTATGCCCGAGGAAGAATAGTAAGGAAGTATTATGCTCAAAAGAGACTTAAGAAAATCTCAGGAGAAGAAGCCATGGCATGGCTCATTAATGATCTAGAGGGAGAAATTAAGAACCCAATTCTTAGGGATTGGCTGCGTCGACTCCTCAAGGTGGCTAAGGAAGTTGATGGAAAGGAAGGGGTGAACATGAGGGAAGCTATGGCTAATCTTTTACTGGACCCTAGTACTTCTCGTGGGAGGTGGAATGTATTTGATATGGCCCAATCGCTCACTGTTGCTACCATGCTTTCAATTGCATCTTCCTCTGTCTTGACACATGAGGATTTGATAGAAGCTTCAAAGCAGAATTCAGAGAACTTGGAGCTTATGGTGGGTCATCTACATGATGTAATGATTAGGGTGTTGGAGATCAGTAAGGTGATCAACAGGATTGCATATAAGTTGGGAGTCCCTGTTCTAGAGCCCTCTCGACCTTCTTTCTCCTGTGTGTGTGAGAATGATGCTAATAGTGTGGACCTGTTTGGTGATGGAGGTATTTAGGTTCTTCTTATTAGTTGTTTGTTTAGGTTTTCTGGTTGTATGGTTATGAGAGTTGGGCCATTGTAATTTTCCCCTCTCTGTTTATATGTAATATGGGTCGGGTAGGGATAGTTTTTTAAAGTCTACTTCTATTTTTGATCGATGAATATGTAAATCAGTTTGCCAGCTATTTAGGCTAAGGATGTCTAAGGGGGTAAATACTATTTCTAGTCAGGTTTCTAGCTACTTTCAAACTTCTGGGTTTATCCAAATTTTGATTGGGTCCCTGGTCCAATAAACTAGGATTTTAATATCAAAAAAATAATGTGTATTATGTAAAATATAATATATAATAATAAATATAACTATAATATAGATTTCATAGTATATATTACCAAGTTTAAAAAATTATGTATATTTTATTATTTATTTCACATAAAAAATTAACTTTAAGATTTCATAGTATTACAGAGTTCAAAAAATTATGTATAATAAATTATATATAATTAAGATAAATTCATTTTCACTTATTTATATTTTTTAAATTAATTTGTATGCAAATAAAAAATAAAAATAATATATATTTATACATATACAGTATATTTAAAAATAAAATTGTAATAGTTGATATGTAATTACTAATTGTATTAAAATGATTATAATTGATAATTTTTTATTAACATAAAACTTATCTTACCTTTCTATAATTTATAGGTCTTATTTAAGCCTTCATGTTATTCATTTTTAATAATTATATCTATACATTTTACATATTAAAACAATTGTAACTCTACATTAGAGAAAAATATTTTGATTTGATGGATCTTCAAACTATCCACCATTCGATGAATGACAATAGATGATTGTAGTTCAATTCTAAAAGGCAAATCTTGAAACCCATATATTGCAAACACAAACCTCTAGAATCAACCAGGATCCATTAGATCAGTTTAGATCAATGATTAAGAAGTTGAGAATTGTTTAATAATTATTAATTACCAATAAAATATTTTAATATTTTATTAAAGATATCAATAGGGTGAATTTAATGAAGATGTAGACCATCATTCAATTTCATTTGTAATAAAAGTACAAAACTTTATTATTTTTTATGTTGCACTACATACTTGGCACTTGTTTGCTGTCTCAAAATCAAATGTTGTGGAAAACAAGAAATTTAAAAAAACAACAAACTTCAATTGTAGTATTGCAAAAATACAATTTGATTGGTAAGTGGTACTGGTTGGTGTTAGTGTAAATAGTGTCATTTTCTAACTAGTTTAGATATTACCTCTTTGAAGGTTTGACCTATTCACACATAGGATTAAGTTTACTTAGTCTTTTAGGAGTTTGTCTCACTTCAACATGTGTTGTTAGCTATGTGAGACACCTATTTCATTTTGACTTGCCACTTGCCCTCACACATCATGTGAGTTAGATAAGTGTTGCATGCTTGTAGGGGTAGTCAGTAGTTCAGTCCTACCTTCCTACCTCCTCCTTCTTGCCTATTTATGCAGGGCTTCTCATTGTGTTTTACACACTCTCATTGTATATGATAGATATGCTCTTGTGCTCAAATTTTCACTTGTGGAATGTTGTTGCAAGTATGTGCCTAACCAGTGTTGTCATTGATGTCAACATATCAGTGTTGTCATTGGTGTCAACTGTGCTCTTGATTTGATGCTTGTTTGTAATGAGTTAGATGCTTTGTATTTGCCTATGTAAGTATTGGAGATCCTGATATTAAGGATATTGAGAAAATTTGCTCTAGTGGAAACAGTGTGTTGTAGAGTATCTTTGTTTACTGTAGAACAATCCAGTAAATTGCCCAACATTTCTTGTTGAATGAATATCCTTGTCTGCAGATTGGAAGTTGTTTAGAGGCATGTCTGAAGATGCTATGTTCCAAGTCTGAGCCTTCGGTATGAAGATTTGAGTGAGTAATGTTCACCAAAGTGATAACTGCTTCTTCTGAGTATTCACTCGTGACAGGGAGAATGTATTATGCTCTGCATTCCTCTGCAGTTAAGTATTTCAGTCTGCGGTTCTAGAATCAAGTTGGTAATAATGATAAGTGCTCTCAACTCCAATGGTTCATGATTTGGTGGTCCACAAGCAATTCTTTCTTTATGACAGTGGTTGACAGTGTTGTTTAAGTGCTCCGGTTTGAAGAATCCTTTCGATAAATTGGCTAGAGGTTGTGCGGATGTTCTTGGTGATTACAATGTGCTTGTGGATGTCTCCTAATCATGTTCCTACCTTTGGATTGGTGCGCAAAGAGAAATTGGGATCGTGGATGAAGATTGTTCTTAGAAGACTTAGTGTTAACACCAATCTTGGCCGACTTGGTTGTTTTTACTTCTTGAGGAGATGCATTGAAGATTGTAGAAACATGTCATGGCGTTGAAGATTGCATTTGAGTCCCAGCTAAGGTGTGGCGTGATCAACATACATCTTTACATCTTTTCCTTAGCTAATTTTGTTTAGGTCTAGACCTATTTCCATATATGTTTGTAATGCCGAGCTTGGAGATTGTTCCAATGGTTGATGAATGTAATGCTAACCTTGATGTATATTCCAAGGTTGATGAATTGTATAAAAGCATGTAAAGTAGTTGCAAAAAGGGATCTAAGGTGTGAAAATGAAAAGATAAGTGCGAATGTGTAAAAGAGCAAAGCAGAGGAGTAATATTGTGCTTCAATTGAACTGAACCTAGGCATGGAGTAGATGCTATCAAATCAGTTCACCAATCCTTGGCAATGAGCCAACCCTTGGCAGTGAGCCGATCTTGGCAGTGAGTCTCAACATTTGCAGTGAGCATATTGGGCAGTGAGCCTCTATTTTTTGGTATTGTTATGACATTTATATTTCTGTGGGCTAACACCCACCGTGGTTTTTCCCTTTTAGGGTTTTCCACGTAAAAACCTGGTGTCTCATGTGTTGATGATGATATTGTCTTGAGTTTCTTATTTTCATGCTTTCATGATTAAATCTAAATAACAGTAAACATGTGTTTGATGTGTTAATGTTCATAAGTAGTCAAAGTTTTGAAGACAACTGATTCACCCCACCTCTCAGTTGTATGGTGTATTTCAACAAATGTGTGATAGGTAAAACTTGCAATGCAAACATAAAAAAAAAGATAAACCAAATCAAATACAATTCACCTTCCTTTTGCATGCACAAATTCAACTTCATTGATGGAGCGTACTGAAGTGCACCCAACTTCAATCGATTGCTCTTTGCTACTTTGCTAATGTGGATTGCTCAGTTTTGTCAGCATAACATCGTGATGTGAGGATGATAAGACCTAGAATGATTTCTGCAACGTGATGTTGTATCCAGATGAGAGAGAATTAGATGGTTTGGAGAATGTTTATTTATAGACCCTCAGGGATGAAGATCAACGGATGTGGATGATCTGAGAGATCAATGGCTAAGAATGGTTGAAAGGATGTGCATGAATGAGAGAGGGACAAGTGTCCTTGCCTTCTCATGCATCGGGGGAGTTAACAAAATTGATTGGAGAGTTGACTGAGTTGATTGCTTAGTGAACTGAATTGATTGGGTAGTGAACTGAATTGATTGGGTGGTGAACTGAATTGATTGCAGAGTGAACTAAATTGATTGGGTAATGAACTGAATTGATTAGAGAAGGAACAATAGGAAATTAAATTATTTAATTATTTAATTTCATGCACATCGATAAATAAATAAAATATTGAATTTTATTTATTTTGAAGAAATAGAATATTAGCTTTAATTAAATAAATAATTTAAATTTATTTATTTAATATGTGGAGGAAAATTTATTTAATTAAATAATCAGAATTTATTTAATTAAATATGGAGGATAAATTGATTTAATTAAATAATTAGAATTATTTAATTAATTTGAAGGATAAATTTGATTTAATTAAATAATTAGAATTATTTAATTAATATGGAGGATAAATTGATTTAATCAAATAATTAGAATTATTTAATTAATATGGAGGATAAATTGATTTAATCAAATAATTAGAATTATTTAATAGTGATGTATGACAGATGAAAGCTTGATTTGGGAACGGGTCAATTTTAGTTGTCTACATTTTGCCCCTCTTTGAGATGGTGTTGTGAAGTAACATCATTTCAAATAAGTTTAAAACATAGTGCTATGTTGGATAAAATAAGAATTTGGTTTAGAAGAACAATATGATTGGATTAGAAATGATGATGTCCCAGTTGGATAGAAGAAGTACTTAGTAGATTAATTAATAGGTTGAATGATGCCCCCTCAAGAGGACAGACGAATTGGAAGAATACCAGTGTGCTCTTGAAATGAATGGATATGAAGAAAAGAGGGAGATAATAGATGGAAAATTGGTGGAAGGAGAAGATAGAAAGATGGGTGAGGAATGTTGGATTTATGAGTAGTTATGCTAACTTGAGTAGAGCAATCCTATAGTTTGATATAGCACTAGACATTATGCACTAAGGTATAAGGACTAGGGTGATGATGTGTTTTGTACACCCAACGTAATACAACCTTGTCGAGACGTATAAGGAAGGATACTTAGAGCATTAAAGTCCTAATGCACATAAGGTATGATATGACCTTAGATGCAATGGATAATGCAAAAAAGCTATTTCAACATACACAAGATATGAATATTAGCTAGAATGATATGAATTTCATACAAATTCAAGATAAAATGAATGACACACACAAGCAAGCTAGCAAGCATGAACAAATGATACAAAAACAAACAAGGTATTGCCCTTGTCAAGCTGCAAATCGATGATCGATTGATGGATTAATTGATTTGATGATGATGATGATAGTGTTGTCATTGTGGGGAACAATATATCCCTAGATCAACACAAGGATGTGGGAATGATATATCCCACTGATGATTGATGAATGATGATTAATTGATTTGGTTTATGACAAGATTAGGATCAAGACCAAAGGATGTGATTGGATGATTTGGCTAGATTGATTGACTAGATTGGTATGGATTAAGGATGACTTTCATTTGGTTTATTGCTTGGACTTTTTGAATATTTGAGTTTTTTTGTATTTTTAAATTTTTTTTATTGTTTTTGGATATTTTTGAGATTTTTTGAATTTTTTTGGATATTTTGAGATTTTTTATTGTTTTTGGATATTTTTGAGATATTTTTATTGTTTTTGGATGTTTTGAGATTTTTTGATTGTTTTTGGATATTTTTGAGATATTTTGATTGTTTTTAGATATTTTTGAGAATTTTTATTGCTTTTGGATATTTTTGAGATATTTTTTATTATTTTTGGATATTTTTGTGTTTTTGTGATTATTTTTGGATATTTTGATTGTTTTTTGGATATTTTTGTGATTCTTGATTATTTTTGGATATTTTTTGGATTTTTTATTTGTTTTTGGATATTTTTGTTTTATGGGATGGCATTGTATTGCAGTTTGGATAGCCTTGTTGCTAGATACCAATGACAAGGGAAAACCAATTCTAGATGCAAGGAGGAAGATGGGATTAGATAAGTGGACACAAGGATGGGTGATAATAAAAGGGAGGGGAGATGCGATAATGGGATGAATAAAAGGGTGGGTGATAGTGTGTGGGATGGAAAGCTCATGATAGAGGGATGGATAAAAGGATAGGTAATAGTGGATGGAATGTATGTATCATAGGTGAGCTAGGATGTGATCTCCAAAGACTATGTCGCATAGGAATAACATGCCCAATTCTAGGTAGTATGTTTAGGATTTGACATGACAAAACTTAGGACGAGGGGATGAGTGGATTGGTTAGTTGAGGATGAGAGGATGATTGGATTGGTTGAAAAGGATGAGGTATATCAAGAGATTTTCTAAAGCATTTTTCAACATTTTTCCCCTATGTCTTTATCAAGATTTTGAAAGGAGGAAGGGAGGATGGATGGATAGATGAGATAGGTACGTGGGCATAATGGCTAAGGATGGTAAGATGGGATATGAGAGGATGAGGTAGATAGGAAGGAAATGATAGGTTGGATGAGACAATGTGCCCCCAAGTGTAAGACACATAGATAATCAACCTATGCATGACGCCTGTTTGCTAGGTTTTCATCATGGTACTTATTCAAGGTGCCTGTTTACCAGGTTTCACCATTGGACGAAGGGATTTCTCTTTACTATTTTTATTTTCTCTTTTTTTTTTTAATTTTGTTTTTGTTTTTGCTTTGGAATACTTGGATGGAATAGGTGGATATGGATAAGAAGGACTCAAGCATCTAGTTCCGAGAAAGGTGATAACTCCATTTAAAGATGGATGACACACATGGACCATGCCAAATGTCATTATGCTCATAGATGTTGGTAGGGGATTGCATGAGAGGGAGATGGATTAGGTGGATAATGGATTATGATGTGGATTATGTATGGACGGATTATGTAAGGATGGATGGGAGATAGTGGATTATGATGTAGATTATGGATGGAAAGATAGTGGATTATGGATGGAAGGATAATGGATTACAGATGCGTAGATGGAGGGATCTGAAAATATTGTGGAATGGAAAGGAACCAAGACCAACGGTTACACACACCGCATGGGATTTTGAAGCTTTTGATTAGAAGGTGTAGGAAGTAATGGACTTATTTTTGTAGGGGATGGTTGATGTAGGAATTTAGGTACCCACACAAACTTAGGATTTTTATGATTTTTGCATTGGGATTTATGGGATGGAGGAATTTGAGATTTTTGGGATTTTTGGGATGTGGATGTTTCAATTGACTTGATTTCTTTTTTCTTAGGGACCCAAACCATTTTGTTTTTGGACTTTTCTTGTGAAAGGATGGGTTTGGGTAGCCTTTTGGATATATTTTGCTTGGACTCTTTGCATTGATGCCCTAAGACATGAGGATCTTTAGGATTTTTGGCTTTATCGGTAGAGGCATCCAAAACTTTATTTGTGAATCCCATGGACTTGGTGGAAGCTTCATGTTTGGTCGATGTGTGCATTTGTTGATCATGATTTAGAATTTGAGGGGATTTATGGATGGAGGGGTTAAAAGTGGATTTATGGATAAATGGATAATGGGATTGGATGATAGGGATATTAGGTGTTGGGATAAGTGGAAGTAGAGTGGATGGAAGGATATTAGGAGTTAGAAGTCGTGGAGGTAAAGTGGATGGAAGGGTATTAGGAGTTGGAAGTAGTGGAGGTAAAGTGGATGGAGGAAGGTGTATGGTCACATGTTTTTGGGATTTGTAGGATAATGGAGGAGGAATGGCAACATATGTTTTGGGGATATGAGATGGTTTATGATGGAAAGGAGTGGATTTAAGAGGCATGGAGGAAGTACCAACATCTTGAGATTGCTTTTCTTGGGGAATATAACCAAGGCCATATGATTGTGGAGGGACTTTGACATGGATGGGTTCCAAAATACCTTGTTCATGAAGGCCTATGCCTTTACCTTGATAGTTCATTTTATGGAGTATGCGGTGGACAATAGGATTGTGGGTGATTTGGACACTAGATGTGAGCTCATTATTTGATGGGGAAGGTGAGGTGGCAGATAATGGTTGTTGCTCTCCTAAGGAAGAACATTCATGGATGAAGGTGGTAAGACCAAGGGTATATGATGGATTTGCAATATGGTCAATTTTGGAGGACAAAGTATCAATAGGATCTTGATTATCATTATGCTCATTAAGATTCATGTTATTTGTTTGATCATCTATGTTTACTTGGGAGTCAAGTGTCTCATCAATGGAAGTGGGAGTTGTTAGATCGTGTATAGGACTAGGTGGAGGATGGATAGGAGTAGTGTGGATAGCTTGTTCATGGATAGTTGTGGGATTATGGATAGGATCAATTTGATCATGTATAGGCTCTTGGTTATAGAGAGGATTAACATGGATAATGTGATAGTGAGCTTGGATAGGATGAACTTGAATTACTTGCTCATGGGTAGTAAGTAGATCATAGATAATATCTTGATCATAAAGAGGATTACAGAGAGGATAAGTAGAAGTGGTTTGATCTTGATTTGGATGAGGGGTTAATGTTTCCACATGCTTTAGATTATACTCTTCACATGACTCTTGATTTTATTGAATGGAAGTGGAGGTAGAAGACTCTAGGATAAGCTTGATAGGTTCTAGATGGCCAACAACATGAGGGTAGAATGAATATTGACTTGGACTCATGGTAGGAGACTTTTCAATAGGCTTGATGGGTTGTGGATTACATGATGGGGTTGAAGGAATGGACATGATGTTTGAAGTCTCTTTGATAGGCTCTTGGATAGGTGTTTGATGACATAGAGATGGTTGATTCCTTGCTAATAGCCATTAGGTCACATCCTTCATAAGTGTATGGATGGATGGGCAATATAATGGATGAATACTAATGGTGGATGGTGTTGGAGGCTTAGTATGAGGATAAGGTGGAGGAATAAAAGTATTGGACATACTAGGATTTGAATTGGATGGTTTTATTGAGTGTAGCTTAAGCGATGTTATTTGGACCAATTGTCATAGGGTCATCTCCAAGGGATCCTTTAGTGGAAGACTGGAGGAACATGGGGACGAAGGTAATGAAGGGCTTGATGGATTAGAAGGTTGACAGACCAATGGACTATGGTAGGGACTACATGGAGGTGTTGGGATAGGACTAGTAGGCTCTTGGATTGACATTTGATTGGATGATGATGTAGGGTACCCATATGATGCATAAGATAGAGTGGTGTTCCCCTTGTCAAAGGTACCATAAGGACTTAAGGCCACTTGATTTTGGTGCAAAGGGTAACTTAAACTGGTGTGTTCTTGTTGTGAAGGAACTTGATATCTTTGCGAATGGATTTGGTGGTGAGGCAAAATGTTAAGATAAGGAGTTAGATGTTCTTGAGGTATGGATTGATATAGATAGGGGTTAACAATGGAAGAAGTGGGATAGGTTGATGTAGGGGTAACATGATGTGTGGTTGGATTAGGTTGGGTTAGATGTTCTTGAGGTATGGATTGATATAGATAGGGATTAACAATGGAAGAAGTGGAATAGGTTGATGTAGGGGTGACATGATGTGTGCTTGGATTAGGTTGGGGTAGATTTTCTTGAGGTATGGATTGATATAGGTAGGGATTAACAATGGAAGACATGGGATAGGTTGATGTAGGGATAACATGATGTGTGGTTGGATTAGGTTGGGTTAGACGTTCTTGAGATATGGATTGATATAGACAGGGGTTGACAATGGAATAAGTGGGATAGGTTGATGTAGGGGTAACATGATGTGTGGTTGGTTGGTATGAAGTTAAGGGGGATGACACATAAGATTGAGGAGGATCTTCGGTGATAATATGTGCTAAGGGCATTTGGAGCGCTTTAAATTTTGCCTTGTTAATAGGATCCAATCTGTTATAGTCATGTTTAATTTTTTGTATCCATGTCTCAAGAGTACTAGGATATGTGTATGATGGAGCTTGGTATGATAGTGATGTGTGTTGGATTGAAGATATAGCTTGGGGATGAGATCCATATATGCGTTTAAGTTCCTCTATGTCTGCATCATCTGGGTATGATGGGGATATTCATTGAATTAGAGATGAAGGGGGGTTTAACCTGGGCTTATTGACTATAAGAACTATTTTGACAAGTGATGGATTAGATGGGGCTCAAGAATGGGATTATGATTTATGATGATGAGATGGGTGAAACTGATTGGATTATGGATAGATTGGGATGATGGTGTTGATATGGATTGGATGATTATTATGATGATGTTGATATGGATTGGATGATTAGGATTTGGATTATTATGAAAGTGATGATAAGGACAATTAGGATGATGTGGAAAGTGTTTGTTGATAGCTTGACTTAGGCAACTTGCAAACAAAAGATTTCACATGTACATGCATAAATCACACACACAAGACACAATGCCAAGTTTGACTTTTCAAGATTGATTGTTGTGATTATGAAGACACTTGAAGACACATAAACAAGCCTAATATTAATCAAGTGGGTATGACCAATAGGTCTTAGTCTAGGATACACAAGTGGTCTAGGGATGTCCCCAATATACACAAGGTACGGGGGGGCCAATTTCATGAAATGAAAGTGAAATAATGCCACACAGCCGGGAGAAGAGGGTAACCCACCCTTCACCTTCACTTCCCCAAGGTATAAAGTTCTTGGGGGCTTAGCCCGAAGGACAAGATCTCAACTTCCAAGAGGCGTGTCTTTTGATTCACTCCTCACTATTTATACTCTATTGAAACACAAGAGTTGAGGTTGTCCATTGGAGTGGTGTGTATTCAAGCAGGCCTCCTAGGAAGGGTGACAAAAATAAATCAAGTGGGTGCATACACACACAATTGATTCACACTCGCAATGTTTAATTCCCCTTTAGAAAATTGAAATGTGTGTTGTGAAGATGAATGGATTAAGGATGTTTTTGATTCTCAAGATCACGTGAAGTGCATGAGAAGAGCATACACACCTTCAATCGCACTCAAATCCACCAAAAAATTCAAGTACAATTTCATTTTAAACCCAAATCCAAATGTGATTATGAAGACACAAGTTCATTTTAAGCCTAATTTTAAGTATGATGGAAAATAGGTGTTTGTTTTAAGCCCAAATCAAAGTGTGATAGAAAACAAGGTTTTTATTAAATGAAAAGACAAAAGTTGGATTGTGTGCACTTGGATCTGTTGCTAAAGCTGATGCATATGTAGCACTTTATGTATTCCCCTATGCCACCAAAACAAAAAAAATAAAAAAGACACTTGCAAACCCACTTGTTAACATGAAAAAAAGTGAAATCTGGATTTTTTTTTTATAATTTTGATAAGATACAGAAAATTGGATATCACTGATAGATTCCTTATGATTTTCTATGCAATTTCAAAAAAAATCATCAAATTTCATTAAGTTTTGAGAAAGTTATGAGCGTTTGAAGTTTATAGGTCTATTTCACAGTCATAGGCTCACCGTTACAGGACAAAAGCATGTCATTATAGAGCATATGCACGCCATTATAGAACAAAAGCATGCTTTTACAGAACAAAAGTGCACAATTGCAGTCGTAGGCGTATTTATGTTCTTGCAACACAAATGTACAATTTTTTTTGCAAAAAAAAGGTTAAAACCTGCAAGAAACTTGTTAGCAGTTTAGGATATTGATCTTGGACAAGCATAAACAAGTTGCACCACACTTGTTAGTAGTTTGATAGATCTTAGCCTTTGACAAGCGAACCTACAAACTGGTATTAGCTGAAAAAATGATAAATCTACAAAAAATCAGAAATAATAGACAAGATACAATAGATTTGATATCACCACCATATTCCTTATGACTTTCTATGCAATTTCAAAAAAATTCATCAAATTTTGTTACGATTTGAGAAAGTTATGAGGGTTTGAAGTATGAAAAGTTGTTTCACAGTTAGGTGCACCGTTATAGGACAAAAGCGCGTCGTTATAGAGCATGGGTGTGCCGTTACAGAACAAAAGTGCACTTTTACAGAACAAAAGCACATAGTTGCAGTCATAGGCACATTTTTGTTCCTGTTTCATAAAAAACATAGAATTTCTTCCAAAAATGTTAGATTTAAGGGACGTGGGTCCCACTGGGTGCGCCAAAATGTGATAGCTAAAACTTGAAATGCAAACATAAATGAAAGATAAACCAAATCAAATACAATTCACCTTTCCTTTTGCATGCACAAATTTAACTTCACTTATGGAGCGTACTGAAGTGCACCCAACTTTAATCGATTACTCTTTGCTACTTTGCTAATGTGGATTGCTCAGTTTTGTCTGCATAACGTCATGATGTGAGGATGATAAGACCTAGAATAATTTCTATGACATGATGTTGTATCTAGATGAGAGAGAATTAGATGGTTTGGACAATGTTTTATTTATAGACCCTCAGGGATGAAGATCAATGGTTGTGGATGATCTGAAAGATCAATGGCTAAGAATGGTTGAGAGAATATGCATGAATGAGAGAGGGACAAGTGTCCTTGCCTTCTCATGCATCAAGGGAGTTAACATAATTGATTGGAGAGTTGACTGAGTTGATTGGTTAGTGAATTGAATTGATTGGGCAGTGAACTGAATTGATTGGGTAGTGAATTGAATTGATTGGAGAGGGAACAATAGGAAAATAAACAATTTAATTATTTAATTTCATGCACATGGATAAATAAATAAAATATTGAATTTTATTTATTTTGAAGAAATAGAATATTAACTTTAATTAAATAAATAATTTAAATTTATTTAATTAATATCTAGAGGAAAATTGATTTAATTAAATAATCAAAATTTATTTAATTAAATATGGAGGATAAATTGTTTTAATTAAATAATTAGAATTATTTAATTAATATGAAGGATAAATTTGATTTAATCAAATAATTAGAATTATTTAATTAATATGGAGGATAAATTGATTTAATCAAATAATTAAAATTATTTAATTAATATGGAGGATAAATTGATTTAATCAAATAGTTAGAATTATTACACCGAAGGTGTTCCCTTTGTTAGACGAAGGGCTGACTTTTTAGATCGATGGTCTCCGGCTTGCCTGTAAAACCGCATGTTGGTTGATAACTATTTTTCTGTGCTGTACCAAAAAATTCACGCCGGGAAATTTTCTAAACTCATCAGTTGTTCTCACGCTAGAATATATTGACCGAAAAGTCTTAAGAGCTTGTCACCGCTTTGAAGATTTTTATCAATTCGTGCCAAGTGTTTTTGTCGTGTAAAGGCAAATAAATTTCATGATCTGCGGTTGTCTTTACCCATGCCCAGTGTTCTTGAAATATAGAATAAAAATGTCTTGAACGAGATTGTAGAGTCTGGAGCAAAAATATCTGAGTCTTTCAACTATTGCCTTCTTAGTCGCTATATAATTATAGTCCCTGCTCAATACCCCCAATATGCATTTCGATTTAACAATATAGTAACAACATGTGTTTCAATGAATTGAGAGAACAGGCTTACCATGATATCTGAATAGGCCCAGTTGTAATAATAGGCTTTCTAGAAGTGCAAGGAGCCTGCTGTGAGTTGCAGTAATCACCACCTCCATTCTCTCTGAGGAAGTAGTACCCCCAAGTGTATGGACCATCTACTGCTATTGGCTAGCCACCTGTTGATACAACATCAACCTAACCTTAACAAACTACAAATATAGTTTAGATCACCCAGATCAAAAGTAGTGATTATCATCATTGACATGGGCAGCCATGAATATTAGAAAAGGCAGTAATTATTAATATGAAAGCAACGATGATATTATTAAAACTGTGAAATGAAACTAATTACCGATGGTTTCATGTGATGTTTCCAAATCCATTTAAGGCATTGGCTGCTACAATGAAGGCAACTTAAGTGTAGAATTTGTTTCTCGGGCAACTCCCATCATTTTTCTGCTTTAGCATTTTATTAAACACATTTTTAGTAATAATGGAGTCCATTCCTTGCCCTACAGGGGTGGGTCCACCTCATCCACCACATTGGCTCTCGAGACAAGACACATGACAATGGTGAGCAGTGTTACCACACCATTCCCACTGGCTGCAACAGAGCCCTCCTGGACACACGGCTCTGCTTGCTTGTTGTCTGCAATTCTCAGCAAATGCAGGTATGCCTACTATAACTAAATTTTGGCAAGGTTGTTTTAAAGGTTACTTTTGTTTAGAAAAATAGCAATGGTCAGATAATTAAATTGTTAAAACAGAAGGGAATTTTTACTTTTCTATTTGCCATTGGCATTGGATGGCTCAGATAATATTTTCAATTGCTTGTACAAAAAAGAAAATAAGTGGTGTATGTTATTTCCTTCAATTATCTGAAACAGGAAACACTAATTTCCCTATGTTATTCAGTACAGACCATATATGGACCAAGTGCACATTATATGGAATACGTGCACCAAAAATAATGGGATGTTTTGCAATTTGATCCTTAGTTCCTCCCATAAAACAAACTATATAACATCTAACATCAAACAAACTATAAAAATAATGGGATGTCTTAGAGAGCGAGTTTCTAAAATCTAGCGCTTATATCATCTAACATCTACTTCAATTCTTGGTTTGGATTTTCTTTTCTCTTTTCCATATACCTCAGGAAGAACTCTTTGTTCTCTTTTTCCACTTCATTCCACACTGCAAACAAATAAATGAGAACAGATTAATCAGTTTAAACTTTTAAGTTGATGCAATCAAACAAACAGAGATTAATTACTTCCAAAAATATACATAGTTTAGTAGATCTCACAGGCCAATTTGGCCCAAGGAGAAATTTTCAAAAATGGAAAAAGATACAACTAAGAAGAAATTGTGCAAGGGTTACATTAAATGTGAAAATAAGTACTCAGAAATGCAGGGGAAGGGTACAGAAAAAAAAAATCATTGAAACAAACACAGGGATTTTTGTTGAGAAATCCATTAGGTATACAAGGAGACAAGCAAATCTACCTACAAGTCACCCTATTTAACGCCATGTTCCTTGCCTCCACCACCGCATACCGACACCTAGAATTGCTTTTATTTGTTGATTAAACATAGCACGGGCACTCGGCAGTTTTCCTTGCTCCTGCCCTTTTCCCAACAAATACTTCCTGATTGGTGTTTAAGAAGTTTAAGAAGGGTTGGTGGTAAAATATAGATGCCATAATATGCAGACAAAATTAATGTTTAAAAGAAATAGTGAATGCTCTAAAGATTAGGGGAAAATGGTTCACCAAATAATAGATTTTTTAATATATCTATAACCTATATTAATTATGTTTAAATAGAAACAAGAAATATTATGTAATTAATAAATAATAGATATTAATATAATTGAACTTAATTAAAATTTTAAAAACTTATATATTTTTTATAAATGAAATAGCAGAAAATTAAGGAGTATTTTTAATATTAATTATACTATTAAAATTTTGGGAGTTTCCATAGATTTTATTTAGTTGGTTTTATGTCTGAGTAGTCATTTTTAATGTTAGAGAAACAAGTCATAAAGTGCATTGATGGCCTAGTTGTAGAACATTTATTAGAAAATTATATTTGATAATTGGGTGCCCTTTGCTATAGCCTAATCTTTATTTTCATCTCAAGTTTACTTGAAAATAGAAACACAAAGAGATTACATGGGTAATTTAAATTGAAGATCGGAGCATACTGATTTAAGCTCCTTCTATTCCTATTTACAGGTAAATATATGGATTGATTTATAGTTTTCATTGTCTACATTTCATAGCATTTAGTTAAACATTATTTATGAGCATAGACATTTAGTAGCAATGAGTGGCGATAAATGACAATAAGTGGAAATAGGGACATAAAGAGATTACATGGCTAATTTAAATTGAAGATTGGGGCATACTGATTTGAGCTTCTTCTGTTCCTATTTATAGGTAAATATATGGATTGATTTATGGAAGTAAGTGACCTAGGTAAATATATGGATTGATAAATGGAAGTAAGTGACCTTGTATCATCTTGGTTTGTGCCAACCAACTACAAATTAATCTATTCTAACATTAGCCCATAAATTATTTTGCCAATCACTTCTAAATATCTCCCCATAATCTAGAAAAGATGGATCTTAACACAAAGCCTTGTTAGGTACCTATTTGTAATCATTTATTCACTATTACAATGTAGACATTCAAAGTAACCTCTCAAATGAAAACTATTAGATATTCATGTGTGACTTCTCTCAATCCTAAAAGATAGGTCTAAGACAAACAAACTTAATCTCACATAAAGCCTTGGTGAAAAAATCAACTATCTACTCCTTTATCCTACAATTTTGAAGACAGATCACCTATTGTTGGATGAGATCTTTGATGTGATGCTGATATACATATATATGCCTTGTTCTAGCTTGAAACACTAGATTTTTGGACAACGAAATGGAACTTTAATTGTCATAGTAGAGTAAAGAAGGCCCTGCTTGATGTTGTTTAAGTATTGAAAGAATAGCCCATAAACAAGTAGTTTCTTTAGCTATCTCATTTGTTGTTACTTATTTTGTCTCTATAGTTGATAAAACAATAGTAGACTTCTTACTATAGCATGAAATTGGGCCAAAACCAAGAGAACAAACATAACCTATGGTAGATTTTCCATCATTTGCACAACCTACCCAATCTAAATTAGAGTATATTACAAGTGTTAGGTCTCCAAGAGAAAAATAATAAACTTCCAATAGTCAAAGTCCCTTTTACATATCTCAATATTCTATTTCTTGCCATCCAATGTGGAACCTTATAGAACTCAAAAACCTTGAAACCATGCTTCCTACAAAAGGCATATTTGGTTGATTGTGAGTCAAGTGCATAAGGCTAGCACCAAGTTACCTCTATAAGGTAGGATCAACAACCTCACCTTTGATATCCTTTGTCAACTCCAACCCTAGAGTGATTGGAGTTGAAACACTATTACAAAAAGCACAATAATAGCTATGCCACCTTCATCAAATTCCTTCACATACAAGTTTGGTGTGAGGACTATTGTGGAAGCCTTGAGTCTTAAAATACTCATTAATCTTAGCATACCAAGCCCTTGAAGCTTGCTTCTAAAAGCCATAGAAAGACTTCCTTAACTTGCAAAATAAGTGTTCCAGTCTTGAACCTTGAAATCCTTATGGATGGGTCATTAAGAACTTTTCATCAATTTCTCCATTCAAAAAGGCATTCTTAACATCCATTTGGTGAAGAGACCACTTGAAATGGGCTATCAATATTATAGTAGTCCTAACAATATTGATCTTTGCTATTGGACCAATTTTTTTTGTGTAACTTCAATTCCTTCCTTTTGTGAGTACCCTTTGGCCATTGATCTTGCCTTATATTTTTCAATGCTTCCGTTAGACTTGAACTTGTTTTTATACACCCACTTATTTTTTACCACATTCTGGCCCTTGGGTAAGTCCACCAATTCCCAACTTATATTCTTAATCAAAGAGTCATATTCATTTTGATAGGTTGTTCCCATTCATATTTTCCCTTATCCTCATCATAAGTTTGAGGATAATTAGTCTTCATTATTGTGGTCATCAAGGCATAATTAACTTGTTGAGTTCTTTGTTAAATTTCTTGAGGACTCTTGGTCTTCTGAGTAGGGCTAGATTCTTCGATTGTATTGGAAGTTGACTTTGAACTTTTGTTGGAAAGTAGATTTTACATAAATTCTAAAACTAATAAACTATAATCATGAAGTATTTCATTTTTACATAGAGCCATGAATGAATATGTTGATGTTAAATTACAAGTGCTTCTTCGTTTTGAAATGACTATCTTAAATTATTAGTGGGAAAAAGATGCTCTCGATCTTTTTGATCATAGTTTAGGGAACACTTAGTAAGAAGAAATTATATTGTAGTTTAACTTATAATAGTCAAAGGTGTGAATGAGGTGTAAAATTGCTATTGAGTGTTTCACCATTGAAATGAATGATGTTTAATAATAGCCCCAACCCAATCATATCTACTTCTAAATTATAAATTTCAAAGTGAGGACAAACAAACTCACTTTTATTACCATCAAATCTTCACCAAAATTAATTGTAAAATCTATCTTTGCATATTTAGTTTTTGGCTATAAGAATTGAGAATATGAAGAGTTTTGACTATAAGAATTGAGAATAGGAAAACTATGCAACAATTATAGCAAGTAACAATTTCTTGAATAGACAAATGGACCTCTTACCTACTTGCCTTTCATGATTATTAAGCATTTAAGCTTTGTAAATGTTTCTTTTTACTATTGAATATCAGTAATATATGTAGGACAAACTAGGTTTTGAGCTCTCATATAAGTACAATCAAAATTTCTGGAAGTTTACTAATATTATAATTTACTAGGTTGACTGATACTTTATTTCAATAACATAGAGCCATGAATGACTTAGGACTTCATGAAAATCGAACTCAAACCCAACTATGTTTTTATCTCAATATCTAATGTAAAAGGAAATTTACTAATATAAGTGAAAGAAGATAATCTTTAATGTAAATGATAGAGACTAATAGGTATGAGAGAGAGAGAGAGAGAGAGAGAGAGAGAGAGAGAGAGAGAGAGAGAGAGAGAGAGAGAGAGAGAGAGAGAGAGAGAGAGAGATCATTTCATGCCAACAATCAAAAGATGGTAAATGCCCATGCACATAGAGAGGAAGAGAGAATATTTCAAATAATAGCTAATTGTGAGCATCAATGGTTGACATCATCTTAGACCATTCCATTTTGTTATCCATCAAATTCTTTGCTACAAATCCATTTTTTTATATTTATTATTGTACATTATTAAATATGGATATAAAATATTATATATAATTACTATATATAGTACTATTTAAATTAACCCATAAGAAATCTAACAACTTAAGAGAGATGAATGAGAATGAAAGAGAAGCCTATCAATCTACTTTACACTAAAAGGAAATCGTACTCAACTAACAAATAATGGTTAGGCCAACATCAAGAGCACATGTCAAGGCCTTAATGAAACGATTAATTCAATTAGATGGTGGGCCTCTTTTTGACTAACAAAAGTTTTTCCAAAGTGAGATTGAACATAATGGGCTCCCATGAAATAAAATGCATGTCATTCTTAGGTCTCGAGATCATTCACATATCATATGCAAATTCAAACAAATCAAAAGTTCTTCCCTTCAAATTAAATATTTTTAGATAGTTATGAATTCTCAATCTAAAATTATACCTTATCTAAATTTAATTTTAATCTATTTGAGCTCTAAAGTATGCAAAAATGTGAAAGTATAAAAGCAATGACTGTCAATAAGTTTGATCAATCTTTGTATACTATGCCATCCCATGAGAGGATTCATGATGATAGGCTAGATGGCAAATAAACATGAAGTAGGTGGTGACCATGCTTATATTTCCAAGAGAATGTCTATTCAATGTAGGTGACAAGATATGAAATATGAGGCTTGTGATAAACAAGCATACATACTTCAAATAATATGCATAGGTTACGACTGATGGAATGCAAGGGAACCCTGGTGTAGTGCATGAACAAGAATCTAGAAAGGAGATGCATGCAAATAGAGACTAGACACCAAACATGAAAGCTCACACATTTAAAATAGATACTAAGCAAAACACAAGGATCTTGAAATCCATTAAGATTATGCAAACTAATTCACGACACTATAGAAAACAAATAATGTCATGGGCCATAAGGATACAAGACAATCATCATTCACTTAAAGACATAGCAATTGAACTTCCAAAACTCTTCGGTGTACCCATTGCACACCAAAGTGCGATTGCTAGTTTAATAGTGATGTATGAGAGATGAAAGTTTGATATGGGAACGGGTCAATTTTAGGTGTCTACAGAGTGTTTCATTATTTGTGCTTGTTGATCTTGGCTGCTCCAACATAGTATCAGAGCCATGCATGCACTCCTGTATCGGTGACTCTAGCACTTAACCCTATCATCGAAGCATTGTGGAGCCAAACGGACTACGTCATTGAGTTCAGAGGGCCCGAGACAATCAAGGTGACCCTTCAAACGATATGTTTTTGGTAAAGTCAATATTTTGCAAAATTTTTGCCCTCGCGCTTGAATAGTACGATTTTTGGTAAAAAAAGGCCAAAAAAAAAAAAATAACAAAGGGCCATATTTTCCCCTGCCATTAAGTCTTTGCAGGTTTCTTAAGAAGGCATCTCACCTGCCCGGCCATCCAATCCGTACTTGTACGGAATTTTGTAACAAAAAGCAATTTTTTTTGCAGAAGGCACATTTTGCCTCCTGCAATTTTTTTAGTTTTGGGTTGATTTTCATTTTTTGCTCGATTCTATGTTTTTGTGTGGTCTTTGTGGCCTCTCGGCCTCTGCACACTCTTCACCGACCTCTCTTTGCTGTTGTCAAATATTTGGATCGACTCTTAGGCCCATCTCTGCCCTTCTACGAGCTCCAAGCTCTGTTTATTCTGCACCACATTTGTGGTTCCTCCATTGGTCAAGGCTCCTATGCATTCAGTCAAGGGTTTTCTGATTCCTGTTCTATGTTTGTTGTTTGCTACGGTCAAGGGTTTCACAAATCCCTTCTGGGCCTCTCGGCCTTTGCGCATCTACCATAGGGTTTTTCATTTTGTTTGCGACTTCCAACCACAAGACAGTCGTCGTTTGAAGATCTCCTCATGGTTGCCATTACTAGTTTGGTCTTCGACATTTGTCTTATTTGAAGGGTCGTGGCTTCATAATCCTCTACATCAGTAGCCCCGACCGAGTGTTCACAGACCCATTGGCTCATTTAGCCTCCAATTCGGCCAACAAGGCCTGCTTTTTGATCTCTCTCTCATCTACAGATCACATTCGCCATGTGGTTTTGTTGTTGTTGTAGGTCGCACTCATCATAGTCACGATTTCTTTTAGTTGAGGTCGTGACTTCATTACTGCTCCGGCCACAGTTTCTAAGTTTTTCAAACCGCCATTGACATTGGTCGACGCTAGTGATATCTTTGGTGCTCCGATCTATATATCAGTTGATCCTAGGGTCGAACTTCTCCATGGTTTATTGGGAAATACCTATGGAAGAAGCTGGTTTTATTTTTGCTTGTCTTTGGAGATCTTCGACTCGTTTTTGGCCCAGAATCGACCTCTATTCCAACCGTTTGCAACACTATCCAGTTGTTTGGTCGCATTCCAGCATCATCCTGCACACCAGTCTCCTTGTACTGCGCCTTGGATTCACCTGACCCAACAATTGCGGGCTCCCAACAGCAGTTTTGTGGACGTCGAGGAGTTAAACAACAGTTATTGGTGGAGGATGACCTTCACATTCTCCACGACAGTCTTCATGCCCAGCAGCTTGCAGCTTTCTGTTACATAAGGCAGTTTAATGTTAAGGCTACATGTCTTAAGTTACAAGTAATGTTATTTCTTAGCAGTTCTCTTTGTTAGCATTTTATGTGATCACATGTCACATTCATATTTCATGTAACATTTAATGTTACATCTTTGTAACCAACATATTTATTGCTAACATTAACTGTTTAGAAAAGAATTACATGTAACATGTAACTTTTAATGTTACATCACTCTAACCTTAATAATTTGCTTAACTCTTCATAGTTAAGCCAAACTACCACAGATAGCATTTCTTGCCAAGTTGACTAATGGGCTCTTCGAAAGTGCCTAACATAGGTATTTTTTTCAAATTGCTACAACTTTCAAACCGTTTACCAGTTTTTTACAAATTCGTAGTCTACGGAAAGGTGTTTCTGCCCACTTCATTTCGATGAAGTCAAAATAATTACCAAGTTTTAAATCCCTAAAGTCCTTTGTACTCACAATTTTCAGTAGGGCATAACTTTTACCTACGATATTGAAAATTAGTGATTTTTTTTTTAAATTGCTCATAATTTTGCAAGGAATTCATTAGTACAGGTAATTTTCAGTTTTGGATAGCTATTTTTTCAAATATTTGTAAAAATCTCCATGTGTTATAAACAGATGATTTGGCTTGCAAACTTGCACAAATTATAATTTTTCTCTTGCATATCTTTCCAAGGTCTTCTAACCTAGTCATAATCCTTTTTGGGGGGCAAACTTTCTTTTCTAATTTCTTAGTGCTTAAAATTTGATCATGTCTCTCACACATAACCCCTTCCATTCGAGTATTCTCAATAAACCTCGTAACAAATGGAAGATCAAATGTGGATATTGTGGGCTAAAATAACATACTGCAGAAGAATGCCATCATCACAAACTTGATGAACTAAGACAACCAATTCTTCATGCATATCAACTTTCTATTGATCTTAGTAAAGCACTTGTAGAAAAATCTCATCTCACTAAGCCAGCGTGTGAGACACCATCAGTTGGGTATGTACATTGTAGTCAGATGACTTACATTGAGATCCCATCTACACCATCATCACCTGTTGTTGCATCTTAATCTAGAGTTGATATCTTCATGCCTTCCAATGATTCTCTACACCAGAATATGGTTATCATCTTTCTAGATCCGCCACATTAGGATTCATGTCTTTTCATAGAGTCCCACATTGCAGATTTGGGAGACACCATTGAGGACATTTGTCTTCTTTTTTATGTCAGCTTTGATGAAGTTGCATCAGCGTTGTCTTCTTCGGATATGATTGCTCTTGCTTCGCCTACATCAATTTCTATATTGACAGATTCTATAGATATTTATGAGTCCACATATTTGACTCCGTCATCATGCATTTTGACATCCTCTTCAATAGTATCATATTCTTCTGGGTTCAATTATCACCATACATCTATGGTCCTTGTTCCTGAATCTCAGCATTTGTCACACGTCAGCATTGGCTTGGAGATTCTTGACCATCCTTCAAAGACATCATGGGCATCATCTGCATCTTTGAATTATGTGCAGAATTCAGAGACCTTCATACTTCTTCCTATATGTTCCTATCCGAAATGGGAAGATTATTTGCACACTTGTGTGGTTTGATTTATTCCTAAGGGGAGAAATGTCGTTTAGCGTTTGTGGATAGTCTTCAACATCCAGTTTCGAGCATATACCAACACTACATGAGGGGAGGTTGCATGGTTAGTCTTCTCATCTCAGTTTTGGGAGGATCCATCTCTTCGCATGGAGTTCATTACTTCATATTTTCAGAGGGGGTCCCATATACCTTCTCATTTTTTCTCTCCTATGGGGGGAACATCATATTGTACATTAATGTTAGAAGTAGTCCTTGGGGGGTCATGTATAGTCCTCCTATCTTTCTTCTTCACTTGTATAATTCTATTTGTATCATTTCTCTTTTGGAAGAAAATTTTTTCCCACAGGGTTTTCTTTCTTTCTCCATTTTATGAGAAATTCATTTGTACATGGGTACCTAACATGGCCTAGTAGCTGGGACCCATATTCATCTTTGTATTCTCCCTAAGTTGCACTTAAGGGGGGTGTTAGTGTAAATAGTGTTATTTTCTAACTAGTTTAGATATTACCTCTTTGAAGGTTTGACCTATTCACACATAGGCTTAAGTTTACTTAGTCTTTTAAGAGTTTGTCTTACTTCAACATGTGTTGTTAGCTGTGTGAGACACCTATTTCATTTTGACTTGCCGCTTGCCCTCACACATGTCATGTGAGTTAGACAAGTGTTGCATGCTTGTAGGGGTAGTTAGTAGTTCAGTCCTACCTTCCTACCTCCTCCTCCTTACCTATTTATGCAAGGCTCCTCATTGTATTTTACACACTCTCATTGTATATGATAGATATGCTTTTGTGCTCCATTTTTCACTTATGGAAGGTTTCATTCTTTGTGCTTATTAATCTTGGATGCTCTAACAGTTGGAAGTGAGAGAGAGATTGTACCTAAAATTTCAATACCAATTGTGGGCCATGACATAGTCACCTATTCACTACATTCATCTTTCCAGGTAAGTTAAACATTTAAATCTTGCATTCCTTCAAACTTTTATTTCAAAAATTTCAAGCTTGGAGTTTAGGGTTGAGGGTTAAAGGAAAAGCAAAAAAAGGATAAGTATTACACTGAACTACTTAAAACTTGAGGTTTTATTGATGAATACCATAATATTTATGATCACATAACCACTAGTAGGTACACCTCATAACTTAGATACATGTGTGACAAGAAGGCAAATAATGAAAAGTTTATTAACCAACCAAATGTCATTGCACCATGGGTTGTTGTATTGGGATTCTTGATGTTCCATGAAGTTTTCCCTTGTCTAGAACTTGCCATGGTTCATGCCCAAAATATGATGAAAAGAGAAAAATAATTGTTAAAAAAAAGACCCGAGAAGAAATCTTGTCCATTATAGTAGAAAATGTTGGTATCGGGTTGGGGTTTTGACCTCAAGAATTAGGAACCATCTCCATCAACCTAGAAATAGTTGCTAGTGATTATGAAGTAGTTAGTCAAAGTTCCAACAAAAATTTTCTCACAAGAATAACATACAATGGTAACATACCCAACCATAACCCTCTTTATCAAATTAACATTTTTAAAAAATGGGTTAAGGATATTGTTTCCATGCTAGCATTTTTCCTTTGATTGCATAGTTATAAGCAAGTTGATTGAACCCTCCTTGAAATGTTATACAATATATCCATAATGTTCATCCAACTATTAGATATAGAATTGTTGAGAATGTTGCAAAAATATGCAAAAACATTTTTTAATGATTAAAGGACATTATGACAATAAGACCTTTAGGTTCACAACCTTCTTGCGCTATTTATTTCTATGGTAGTTTACTAGATTGTTTGTCATCAACAAGCTTTAGATTCAACCCTATTCTAATGATTAGGGATAGATAAAAAAAAGTTGCCTCCAATAACTGAGTGGACCCATAAGATAAAGATGCACAATAATAGGAGGAACTGCAATCATTTTGTGGACTACTTTTTGGATCCAATATATATTGCAATTATAAATACTCTAATGGATAGATTGCCTATGACTTCTAGAGATTCCATTCAACCAGGATCATAAACACAATTGGCTAACTGATACTTCATGGGGAATATATTATGCTAAGATTTTACAGATTAAGAGTAGAGCCCCATAAACTTCCAATACATATGATAGAGAGGGGTTTTAAATTAGAATATATATGATAAATGGACAAAACAAATCAACTATACTTTGTTAGTCAAAAAAAGCGGAGCATATTTCCTTCATTATATTTTTCATGTGGAGGGTTTACATTCAATAGAAAAGAATTCATTGTGGCACATGCAATTTTAAAAAATAAAAATTTAATGTTGACTCTCACTGGTAGCATGATCCATGTGAGGTGATTGAAGAAAAAATTGTGGTCGATAAGAACTTTACAAGTAAAATTGAACATCAAAGTAAACCCCTACTAGAAATATTGAAAAAAAAGGAATCTTGGAACAAGGTTAAACAAGTGATGGAAGAAATTTCTATTAATAAAGGTATTACTTTTCAATAGTTGTCAATAGAAATTATGAGATTGCATCCAATTCCACAAACAGAGGCAGAGATGCCAATCAAGAGATATAACAATTTTTGTACAAGAGCTGCTAATAAATATACTTATAAAAACATGCCACTGTCTCTAAAATAAGCTTGTATAGATGCTCATTGGACACAATAATAAATAAATACCTTTTGTTCTCTGAGGAAGGATTTAAGTGATCCAACAACTTCTTCAGAATTTGAGGATATCCCAGAAGATGAAGAGTTTAGTGAATTATGGAATAGAGAGCATCCCTTTGAAATAATTAATGTTGAATTTGATAATGAGAATGAAGAGCAACTCCTAGATGATAGTGTAGACTATTCATACAAACATGGTTTGAGTGAGACCAAGAAACAAACATATACTTCAAGGGTAGCCATAGCCCAAAAAATGGGTTATCAAGGTGGTGGTCTGGGGCCCACAGGACAAAGCTTTTATGCCTATTTGCCTATATCACATGACTATTTCCCCTTTACACACCAACAATTTTTAAATGAAGTCAAAGATCTAAGCTCTATACTGATCCTAATCTAAACTGGCATCTAGTCAAGTCTAAATATAGTAGGTTTTCAAACCTACAATGTCCAAGAGAATTTGACATGCAGGTCTGATCGATTCTCCTTAGTAGAGGGGAAGTATTAGGAGTTGGTTATGGTTTTAGTTATATCTAGTCCCTTACTCGCCTTACCTAGTCTTTGGTGATGAGCCCTCACTTATTACTGGTAGTGTGAGGTTAGGTTAAGTGGGTCGAAACTCTAAGGCCGCACTTGCCTAGTCTAGTCTTTGGTGATGAGCCCATGTATCTTACCAGTTGCATGAGGTTAGGCTATGGGGGTAATGATAGAAATAAAAATAATATATATACTCACAAAGTGGAGACCCAAAATTTGGGAAGTGGCATAAAAAATGAAAATGGAGTATATAAACAAAGCACACACACAAACTAGGTTAACTAAGAGTCTAGATTGTCTCCTAGGGCTAGCCTTCCTGTGTGATAAATCTAGACTTGACTTTGTTCACCATCTTGAGATCTAAGTCTATGGGTACCCATAAAGTTTTTTGACTTTTCTATGTTAAAAAAATATTCTAAATGTTTGGTCTAGATAGGGATTGGTATTTAGCCTTTTGTGCAAACTAAATCTAAAAGTTACTCCATCTCCCTTTCTCATTCCCACTTGATTCCCAAATCCCATCCCATATTTTTTTAGTAGGTCATCCTATGCCAAGTCAACTTGTAATCCCACAAGTTAAAAATCTTGCTTAACAATGCTCACAATGTTTGTTCCATATGCATATCATACAGAAACAAAAACAAGCAAAATCATCATCTAAAAATAAGCATAGTATTCTACATTCCATCTACATATATATATCTCAAGTGAAACCATACATGTTCACATTGCATACATATCATAGGCCTAAAAGATATATATATATATATATATATATATATATATATATATATATATATATATATATATATATATATATATATATATATATATATATATATATATATATATTGAAAATGGTGACATGTGAAGAACTCGAGAGTCAACCATGTCATTCTATCAGTCTCTCATCTTCTACAAATTTACAATAACATTCAATGGATTTATAAATCCTTCCAACCTACTAACTACCCAAACCACTTAACAAATAGCTAATAACTAATCTCTAGTAACTAAAGTGATTATTACGTCATTTATTTATTATTTAATATCCTATGTTAAGTGTTAATTCCTAACACCCCCATTTAGTTTTAACATAGGAACTTTATTATGATGTTGCATCGATGGTTGGATTTAATCAATTGCCACCTCCGTCTTCTGAGTTGCCATTGAAATTCACCCGCTTCAAATGTACCCCCCCTTCAATGAAAGAACTCCAAATCTCCTTGGATGTTAGTTTCTACAGATAATGCATGCAATTGCAATGTGCATATATAAAAGCTATTACACCCTTATGGTTCCAAAATCCTTATTTATCCATTTATGCAATTTTGAAAATAATACAATGTTACCTTATTTCCCCTCTTTTGAAAAAATAAAAAAATAAATCCTTATATGAACTTAAATATTCATGCTTCCAAATAAATATTATATCTGCCTTCAAACATACATGGTCGGCTATGAAAGAAAACTAAAATTGGAAACATTTTTTAAACCAATTAAGGGAGGTGTGGGTGTACTGAACAGTTGAAGGAAGAAATGGTTTGCCGAGCCTTTTTCAACAATACTTTATGAATTTCTTCCGATCCTTTTTGTTAATTCTTGCATGTCTCCATCATGATCCATACATTAAATTCAAAGATGATAGCATCATGTAAACATCAAGGGTGAGTGCAGGATCATGATGGGCCAAACACTACCCCTAAGTAGCAGATTAAATGTGAAAAACAGACTTAAGTAACTTCATGTCAAAACTTGAATGAGTTATCAACAAAATCTAGAAATAAGGTAGTAATAAAAGTTGTAATAAATTGAATGTAGTTTATGGGCTACTACTTTTTTTAAAAAAAGTTTTAAGAATAGTTTGGTGAAAATTGGATATTTCAATGAAGCACTACTAATTTTTTTAGAAAAACGTAAAAAGTAGGTTTCATTCCAGCCAACCTAAGTATGAGAAAAAGTTAATATTTTTTCTCCATGATTTGGATTTAAGTAAAGGACACGAGTGGATGTGACGCATATTTTTCTAAATTTTTTAGGTAAATAAATAATTATTTATGAATTTTTTGCTGTGACTTTTTAAAATATTAAAAAATAATTTTCCAGCCAACATAACTTGGTCAAAAATACATGAAACTCAAAACATTTAAATTTTAATGTATACCCAATAAATCGTAGAATGTGACGCATCTTTTGGATTTAAAAAAGGATTAATATGTTGAAAGTTATGGATGTTTTTCAATATGTATATCTATCAGGAAATTAGACATAGCATATGTGGAAAATTAATAATAATTACCTATTAAAATTATTATGAGGCATATATTATATTTTTAGAATCTTAATAGCTTCCTCTATAAACCCTTTTCATTTGATTAAATTTAGTTACACAAAAGTCTATCAGCTTCAAGGATGAAATTGTGGAAAATTTCAGGATAACATAAATGAGTGGTTTTGCAAGTTCCTTTGGCAAGTTATGGGACTCCCACTTGCCTAAATATGAGGTAATCCCAAGGCATTTTTGGAGGGAATCCATTAATGAGCTAGAAATATTAATACCCTTTCCATCCAAATTTAAATATTAGTCTAAATGTTAGTACTTTTTCATCCAGCATGTTTTTTCTCCATTGCCACTGTTTGGCCCATTATGATCTTGCACTCACCCTCAATGTAACTTATAATATCTCAAAATGCCTTATGATAAAATGCCTAGTATGCAGCTCAGGTTCATTCTTCCTATTCCAAATTAAATACTCACCAGGAAACTATCATTGTTTTAAACTGTAATATCACTGGAATGAATCTACACTTTAGATGTTTTAAATTACCTTACAAATGCTCATATTTTCTATCAAATATATTGTTATTTCTATGATTAAGAAAATAAGCTCCATGCTAATATTTTGAGAATGAACAGGCTCTTCGTTGGTGTTTTTATTGATGCCTCTATCTCTATTTGACTTCCCTTTCAAACAAACAAACAAATAATCATTGTAATCAAGGACTGAAAAATAAATGCAATGCTCTTTGAATTGTATCCCACATAACATAATAGAGAATAACAAATTACATCCATTCATTGAATTGATAGGTAAGCAACTAAATTTGAACACCTTAACTAATAGAATCTCCTTATGGAAAATATCTACTCCAAAATACTACAAAACTAAAGACACTATAAACTAGACCGAATATATATTTTATTTTTTTAATATAAAAATGAACAAGATGGAGGGAAAATGATGAAAAGTGTGAACAAGATGGAGAGAGGAGAGAAACTAAAGGTAGATGGATGATGAATGTCATAGGGTTGCATGTGGTTTGTACTACATGCTTGTCGACAAAATGCAAGAACATAGGACTACAACAATGAAATTTACATATGGTCTTCACTGCATCATCATTGTGAACACTATTTTGGAACAAAGATAATAAAATGGAGGGTGAATAGAGAGGGCCAAGACATGTATTCTAATACCATATTGAAAATGTGACACAAGAAGAGGAGCCCAAGGCTCCAACACAACACTTAGTCATTTAGTCTCTCATCTTCTACACAATAACATTCAATGGATTTATAAATCCTTCTAACATACTAACTACCCAAACCACCTAATAACTAACTAATAACTAATATAGACTAACTAAAATGATTATTACATCATTTATTTATTATTTAATATCCTATGTTAATCTCTAATTCCTAACATCACTGTCATTTGTGTGTGATAATCATAGATATGCATCTTAATGACATGAATAAAAACTCTAGGCAACCATATGCATAAGAGGGAAAGTGAAGTACAAGATGTCAACTAAAGATACATATAGATCTCAACCAATTATGTCACAAAAATAGGTGAATAACAATGTTTGAGTATAATTCACTCCAACAAAGTTAAAAGAGAAAAACTGTGTACTCAAGTGTGCAAGTCTCCCCATGTAGGGGCAAGTTTGAAATCTGTAATAAACATAGGTCTCCCAAAGACCTCAAAGTGTCTTATAAGGAATGGTTAGATCATCACAAAATCTTTAGAAGGATAATAACAATAAGAAAATAAAAAACCCTAAAAATCATAAAACTCTTCAAAAATCCCTGAAAATAAATACATTCCTTCAAAATTAGAAATAAAAACAGAGTTTTTCCCTCTCTTATATAGCTTATTAGGTGTCTGCAATCTTTTGTTTTCTTAGTCTAGTATCTTATCCTCATATTATGTGTTTTATATCACCATTGTAGGTTATTGTGACAAGGCAAGCTGACTCAGGTAAACTCAACATCCATGGTATGTTCTCTCATCTCCCTTTCAATATTTACTTTCATCATATCGTATATTGGACTCACACTTGAATGAATTTATATTTTAAGTCTAGATGCAAGATAATGACAAAAGGTAAGAGCCATGCTTCGGGAACGATACCTACCTTTTAATTAGACTACCATCCTTGAGGGGGCAAATATTTAAGTACAAAAATCACATCATACCTACATGGTAGTCCAATGATGACAGAGAGCTCTTAATCATAGCCATGTACGCATGAATTATACCCCTCTCAGAAGTTTCACTCGTAGTGACATGTCCCTTGTGTATTTCCCCTCCTTGACCATCTTCTTCAACCCCCAAATTGAGTTTGTAAACCTCACATTTTCCTAACTAACCATTATAGATCCTCTTTGTAGGGTCACCTGAGTGACCAATCCTTAAGTTGCAGGGTCACCCAGGTGACCTTGCTTGGAAAAGGGGTGACCCACTTCCTGAGAAGGGTGACCCTATTATTTTTGGATGTGTGAAGTAACTTTAAGTTTTATCTTTTATTCTTAATTTTTAGCTCATTTTTTCTTATGTTTTTGTACTAACTCATCATCTTTTCACTTTCTTTCCATTTTGAACTCATTATCAAATCTTATCTCTTCTAAATGGTTTCCCAAATCTCTTTGAGTTTACTCTTGTTTTTTGTAGCTTTCTCTAGTTTTCTCCTTATCTTCTCACCTATTCTTGGCAAAGTTTGCATTTCTTCTTTAGTTAACTAATTCTTTAGTTCTTATCTCTTCTCCTCTTCCATCTCATTTATAGTTATAAATACTACTTCATTCTTCATTGTTTAACATCTCATAATCTTTTATTCACATCTTATGACATAGAAGCAAGCAAGCTTCTCTCATGGGACTTCGAGAGCCCTTATTTTATTTCTTTTAATTTTAGTTTTATTTTTTCAAAGATTCAAAGTTTTCCCTTTAGGAGGTTGTTTTCATGTATTCTTGCCTTATCCAAGCTTATGCATATCATCTTCTCTAGTTTTTTATGTTCATACAAAGACCACATGTGCCTTTTTCCTTTCAAATTTGTTATTGCTTCTAAGCCAAATTTCATTTCCTCACATCCCCATTTTTATCCACATCGCCAAGAGGAGGACCCTGCTGTTGTAGAGGAGATAGTTGCCACATGACCTTTGAGGACATGGCATGGCACTGGCACCCATTGTTACAGGTTCCTTATTGCTTTACTAGTAAGTAGCTCACACTTCTCTTGAGGAAGTAAAACATTGTTTTGTCTTTCTTATCATAGGATACAGTTACAATAGAGTTATTTTCTTTCCTTAGAATAAAGTTACAATATAGATTTTGGAAAAGTATTTCTAGGAACTTTGCAACCCTCCACTTAGTTTTTATAGATTATATACAAGGTACTTGTTATTTTAGTTTTAAGTTAGATCTTGTACTTTGCAAAAATTGTAAATATGGGGCCATCAGTTTTTGTTTTGGGGGTTCTAATTTCATATGATTTTATTCCATAATTGATTCACGGGGAGTCTATCTTAGTCAATAATGGGTTTTTTAATTCATCCTTTTGTAATCACTCTAAATAAAGGGAGCTATAGGTCTTGGAAAGATGACATCTTGAAACATCTTAGGTGGATTCATCTCTTGCCCCATCTCTATGGACTTGTTCTTGAACCAAGTATGTAATGGAAGAAGATAACATGGGATAAACAAAATGATCATTTCCTAAGATTGATTGTTTGTATTATTGATTTTGACACTATGTATCACCTCTCACATATTGAGTATCTTCACACTCTTTGAACCAAAATTTGGGAGGTTTGTGGAGATGCAAATCAATTTCCATTCCCAATATGTCTTGTTATGGATAGCCTTGTGCCTCTTAATGATTATGATAAACTGCCATATGATGAAGATGTAATAGAGGAGATTACTTATTTGGAAGGTCTTGAACATTGTGATTACATTGGGGCTTCTCCTAATGCTCATTCTCCCCCTATAGAGACATCCATTGATACTTTGGCTTCTATGATTCCTAATATAGATTTAAAGGGTTCATCTTCTTTATCTATGAGTTAGTATCTTGAAGCTGAGGATTGTTTCATTCTTGCATTGATCGATTCATCTATAAGTGTTCATACTCAGAGATCTTGTTTGGACACATTGTCATGTGATGGCTAGTATAGTTGGATGAAATTCATTCAGATCACATCTCCATCATCTCTTCTACTTCCACTGGTTTAGTGTTGTAGGACATTCATAGTCTTCACAATACAATTTATTGGGATGATTACTTGACAAATATATTAAATGTTTGTTTTGTGAGTCCCATCTTGCAGACTTGAAGGACACCATTGAGGATATTCATCTCCTCTTTAATGTTAGATCCTATGGAGTTACATCATCTTCTTCAGATATCATAAGGGAACATTCAAAATCTTTTGTTATTTCTCCACCTATTCATTTGTCATAGTTTGGAAGTCACTTGGATATCCTTGAGAAGCATTCAAAGGAGTCATAATCATTTTTGGATCTTGTTCTACACATTTATTTCCACAAGGTCTTGGCTTGTCACCTTCTTCATCGATTAGGCTTGGAGTTCTTGATTTGATTGTGGCATCCTTTGATATCTACATGGTGACACTTGAGTAGAGTTCAAAGATATCATACATCATTATTTTACTCTACTCATGGTGACACTCGAGTAGAGTTCAAAGACATCATGATATATGCATACACCTTTGGATTTGTTTTGTCCTTATGGGAGGAACATTGTAAAATATTCTTGGATAATCTTCAACATCCTTTGTCAAGCATCCACCAGCAACATAGGAGATTATACATCGTGGGGGGATGCATAGTCTCTCTTCTTCTCTCCTATGGGGGGACATTTACTGTATCTTGGTAATAAAGTAGTCCTTGGGGGGTCATGTTGAGTCCTCCCTTGACTTTTTTTTCTTATTTTTGCTCTTTTGGAGAGGAGTTTTTTCCTATAGGTTTTTCTCCTTGGGTGATCCCACAATACTGTGTCTCACTTTTTGGCCAAAGTAGGACATTGAAATCAACATTTTTAACTAAATTTTCACTTTCTGACACCTATAGCAACTAAACCAAATTAAGAACTTGAAGATGATATGAACTAGTGATTTTTGATATTTTGTGTGTAGATTCTAAATATATTTTTAAAAAAAATTTAAGAAATAATTTGTGATTTTTTTAATGTAACTTTTAATAACTTATTTTTTATAGTTAACAATATTTTTTAAAAGTGACGTTTATACCATATATCATAACTTTTTTTTATAGAGAAGATGAAATTATAAAATTTTAAACATATATTTGTAACACCAATATCTAGTGTGCAAATATTTTTTCATAATTTTTTGTTGCATATAATTTTTTATTAATTTTTGAAGTGAGATTAATTATAATTTAGACATAGGTTTATACCATACAACATAACTTTTTATATATGTATCCAAATTAAATTGTTTTTTTTGTTGAAACAAGGACATCAATACCTAGTGTGCAGATATTTTTCAGAATTTTTTTCTCCATTTTTTTTATTTTTTCACATGTGTGGAATAGAGACTTCGATGTTCGGTGAAAAACCTATGTTCACTAGAAAATAGAAAATAAATATATTCAAAATCATAGTTTTTGGAAAGCTTATACTAAGGGTTACATGCTTACAAAATAGAATTTCTAAATGACTTAATTTGATCCCCCAAAAAGTGAAGCAAAATTGAATTTTTGTCAGCATTTTGATAGGTGTGGAGGAGACTCCATCGAGGTGTTGATTGAAGACTGGGGGGTTCTTTCCAAGGGGGTTTGATCTAACCCTCTTCAATTAAACCCCTTTAGATGGAACCCCTCAAAACTTGAACCATTTTTTTTTCTAAAAGTATGTGATTTCAGACAAAAATTAGGATGTCCCAAGTTTGAGACTCAGTATTGTGGGATCACCCCCTTTTATCCATTTGTGAGATATTATTTGTATATGGGTACCTCATTAGGACTTGTAGTTGGGACCCATCTTTGTATCTTTGCATTTTTTCTCAGTCTCCCTAAGTTGCACTTAAAGGGGGTGTTGGTGTGAACATGGTTTTTTACCTATCTGATTTCAGGTTTTAGGACCTTTTCACACTAGTCTAGTTAAGTTTACTTAGAGTGCATTTACATTTAGTGTTTCAAGTCATAATATTAAGACACGTGTCAAAATATTATGTTGTCCCATGTATCACCCTTGTCTATATAAACAAGGGTTTATCTTATTGTACATACTATATCATCTTGATTGTGTTGTATTCATTCTTTGGAAATATAGATTTCCATTGCTTCTCTCTTGTGTGGAAGGTTTATCTTGGTTGTAGGTGATCCTTGGATCTTGTAGATTTCACTATCAGCTCTTACACTTATGTTGTACTCATATTGTTGTCTCTATTTTTAGCTAAATAGTGTAAGTGTCTAGTCTTCGGATTTATTTTTAGTCAAAAAGCATAAAATACATTGCCTTGAGTTGAAAGAGTGCCTTAGCCTTTTGCACTAGGAAAACCCAAAAATATACACATTTAAATTGTATTCTTCCTAAACATGAAATTCCCAAAAAAGCATTGTAAAGATTGTAAATTGCGAGTACATATTGTTTAGTAGATTAATTTTTATTTTATAGGAAGCTTCCCTTTCTAACTCAAAGAGTAGTTCTACTACACATTTGTTCCATTTTATGTTGCACTAAAAAGTACAAATTAAAACACTAATAACTTTTCAACAACTCTACTAGGAAATGACATAAGACTAATATCTTATTTGTTGCAACATTCAAGTTTAGCACAAAGGTTCCAGAGTTCACAAATATTTTTAAGCTTATAGGGAATTACACTCAATGGCTAATCAAGAGGGTAACTACAACATAAATAATCATCCACCTCCATTTCTACCACAGGGGAATTAGATTGGTTTGTTGGTATTGAAAAAAATCATGAGCTTCCATGAAGATCAAGGAAGAATTTTCCAAAGTTCTATGATGATGGAAAGCAATATACTAATGAGCATATTTCAGCCTTCACCACTATGTGTGGTATTTTGAATGTATCATATGGAGATGTTATAGTTTGCTTGGTTATAGAAACCTTAAAAGTTACAATGATTGATTGGTTTTGACCACTTTACTAACAATTCAATCATGAGTTGGGAATCAATGAGTGAGAAGTTTCTTGCACATTTCAAGATAGATGAGGATAGTCACGTCTTATTTTCACAACTCTCGAATGCTAAGAAGGATGAAAGTGAACCAATGTGGGAGTTCATTGCAAGATTCAATTGTCTAGTTACAAGGATTGTTAACACTCTAAATCCTTCCTCTGAGATTCTCGTAAGCTATTTAATATATGATTTATCTTCAGAAGTGGATTTCTTTATCAAGACAAGTAACATTACTGACTTGAGGGATGCTCAATAATATGCCATCAATTTGGAAGACCATATGATTACTTTAGGAAAGATACATAAATATTGAATTAGGTCACTGGTTCCTTTAAAAATTCAACCATTTCAACAATTTACACATCCTTCAAGCAATAAAAATTCTTTTATCAATTATGTCGATGATAACTCTCATCACCTACTCCTCCAACAAGGAAAGTAGTATAAGATTCTTGTCCTTCATGCACATACTACTTGTTCCATGCAATGGTTGAACATGGTGGAGGAAGTTGTTCTAAGATGAAAAGATTCACATAAATATTATCAGCTTCAAATGAAAGTCAAGGAATTTTGGATGGTCTTAAATGCCTTTTAGATGAATCTAATGGTATATCTGAGATGGGATATACACTGTGAACCTAACAAGGTAAAAACAATTTCATAATCAAATATTGAATGATGTCATGTGTTTGCATAACCAAGAAATGTAAATGGAACAAGAATATCCATAAGGCGGAGATATTTTTCCTAATTTGCTCAATTTCTTTGAGGTTGAACAAGGGTTGTTGATGGAAGAAGAGCTCAATTTTACTCAATTATGCCACATATTCTCTAAGGAAGATGAAGTAACACAAACATACAAATAGTCAAATTACAAACAAGAAGAAGTCAATTGCACTATTAAAGATAATGATGAATTTAGAAGTTTCTTTTCATTATTTGAGGGGTTGTTCAAAGAGACCACAACAAAAGTAATCAAAGAAGAAGACAAAGATACTTTTCTCCCTCGTGAGGGTTAGGCTTCGAGTTCAACATTTTCCATAAATACTAATGATGAAAAATCTTAGTTACTTTTTAATGAAGAAACATAGTATCTCATGCTAGAAATTGACATTTTTCTTCAAAATCTAAATCCATTGTAAGAAGACCCAGATGGTTCTTTATCTAAGGAGGTTGTTGCTTCAAGTTTTGTATATTTTGAGAGAATTTTTATGAAAAATTTTAGTTTGATATTTTCATGATGTCAATGGTAGATCACAATTACATGAAGAATAATTTCTTTAATAAAGTTCAACTTTGGAAATTTTCATCATATCATAAATACATGTGGAGGACTCACTACAAGATCTTAACAAATTCTACAACACCTATAGAGAAAGTCTTTAGTTGAGGATATAGTGAATTTTCTTTTGAGTTTTGACTCATCATCATCATCAACAAATCCTATGCATGACATTGAAGAAGCTAATTCTAAACATTCAATAGTTATTAGTGAACTTGTGCCATATGATATTGTTTTATTAATGATGAATGCATCTCAAGACTTCTATGTTTAGCACACACAGGAAAATATTTTTTGGACTTGGGTGATATTGAACTATACAGAGAGTTCATGTAGGAAGAGTTTGTCTACATACTTAGTTGCAGGAAAATGTAGTGAGTTTTGAGGTATTATGGTATAACAAGCATTGTGATTTACATATGATAATGATGTTGTAGGTTTTGTAATACATCATATGTTTTGTTTCACATGTGATGTGTTGTGACAACAACCACAAGTTATCCATATGAAGAAATTACAATTACATATGTTTAGTGATGTAGGAGCACTTGTGGCAGAACTAGAGATCATGTGGCACAATATGAGAGTAAGATAATGATCTAGAAGATGGAACAAGGTATCACAAGTAGTTAGGATAATTTTATGCTAGTGTGATCTATTACAAGTGTGGAGCTAAAAGTGGTGGCTATACTGAAAACATACATGTGTATTGAAAATGCAAAGGTTGTAACTATTGATTCATAGTGTGCCATAGCAATAGAGTGTACAAGGTGATTATCTATGTGGAGGCATCATACTTTGTGGTTTATGTGGTATGTTAATGTCACGTATGGTTGAATTATAGTTACATGACTCTTGGTATTCCATGGGTTTGGTTGGATGGTTGGACGATTGGGTTTACCATGAATACGACTATATATTAGTTTGTGTGAATGTGCCAAGGTTACAAACTTGTTTGTTAAACATTAAAGGCATTTGTACATTATTTATGTGTAAATATTAGAGTGATTATTGAAGAATATAACGGTGAATATCTTTTGGTGGTGGGTTTTCTCCTGAAAGGGTTTCCCATGTAAATCTTTGTGTCTTGTGTAATCTTGTGAATGTATACTATTCCATTTACTTTTGTACATACTATTTGATAGATTTACACATTTCATTGACTATTATTTGAATACATAATCTTAAGCTTTTATTATCCCAGTTTATATATCAACTACAATAGGGGTTAAAATCCATAATATTTGGTATTAGAGCACAAGGTAGTTGTTTTAATGGTTACTACTTTGTTGGAGTGCAAACCCTAGCATGTGTAATGGTGTAACCCTATAATGATTGGTGCATTGTAATTCATGTATAGTTGGAAAGGGAGGAAGACTTTGAAAGATTTTGTGAGAAGACAGAACAACATTAAATCTATGGATAGCAAGTTGAGGTCTAAAATTGAGAAATTCAATGGGTATAACTTGGATTTGTGGAAGTTGAAGATGGAAGATCTTTTGGTGGAAAGAGATTAGTGGACTATGATATCTTCTTCAGCCAAACCCTCAAGTGTATCTAATGAAGAATGGGTGAACTAGATAAGAAAGAAAGAAGTACAATATGGTTATGTCTATCAATTTTTTCTAATGAATGTGCTTAAGGGGCGAGTACAAGAAGATGAGTCCACTTTTTGGCCGAAAAGTGGAAGTGTTTTTTCCATTTTTTAAATTTTATCATACTTGGAGTAACAATTTGAAGCACTTACACATAGAATATTAATATGATGTAAAAATATGAAATGTAGGATTTTGTTTCTAGTTTTCAAATATGTAATTTTTTCTAATACACAGGTGATAAAAGTGGGTTTTCTATAGGATGTACAAAAAGCGGCTTTTTAAAAGTCTTCTATTTTGGCTAAAGAATGCATGTGTACGACCAACATAATTTAACCTAAATGAAGGTATTTTTCTAATTGCTTTTGTGGAAAGATGCATATGATGCTGAAGTTTGGTCAAGGTATTCTTTTGTAATTTTTTGATAATTTTTTTTATTAATTTTTTTCTAACCCTAATTTCTATTTTGTTAAAACCTCTTGTGTACGACCAACATAATTTGAGCTAAACTAATCTTAACACTAAATTTTTTTTCTCATCATGTAGAAAATGATGTCTAGATTGGTCAGATATAGTTTGTTTTCAAGAAACTTTTAAAATAAAAAATTATTAAAAGATAGTAATGTATGTTGTTTCAAGTTTATGAGTTTCTTTGTTTAAAAATTAATTAATAAATAGAAAAATATGTCCAACAGTAAAAAAATACATATTTGAAAACTAGACATTGTGATCTGTAATGGGTTTTTATTTGGTCTAAAACGTTTGAAAAAAGTCGTCAGCCATATTGGTAAAGTCAATTTTTTCTCTTGCTGTTAACATGACCTTGTACTTGCAGGTCCAAGGCTAAGGGTTGGGTTTCCAAACCTAAAACTAATGCAAAGCCGTGGGTTTAAAAATTCAAATTTTTTGGAACGCGTACCTGCTTAGAAATAGACACTTGTTTTCAAAATAACGATAACCCATTTAGGAATGGGCGATCGAGCCTAAATGGGTGCCTAAATAGGCACCCATTTAGGCTTGGACGCCTATTCCAAACAAGTGGCCATTTAGGATCAGGCACCCGAACCGAACCTAAACGGGTGCCCGTTATTTTCAAAACGGGCACCTATTTTTGTCAAGTTTTTTTGCCCACATGACCTCCATGAAAAGTGGACTCATCTTCTTGTGGGCACCCTGAGGAGTAGATGACAAATTCAAAGTCAACTCATGTCAATAGGAGTCAAGAGGGATGAAGAGGACAAATACATTATGTTACTTTGTTCCTTACTAGATTCATGGAATAACCTTGTAACACCCATTATCAGTAATGCTGTGTCACTAAAACTAGAAAATGTAATTGACATTTTGTTGAGTGAAGAAATTATGAAAAGGTCCATGGATGGTAATTCTTTTGATGCCCTTGTGGTAAGGGTTAGGTTCAAGGAGAAAAAAAGTAATAAGAAGAAAAGAGATAAGAAGTCTAAGCATAACGATTGTGTATGAGGAAAATCGAGAGGTTGAATGATAAAATCAAAGTAATGATAATAACAACTCAATTACCCATAACATAAAGAGATCGATCTAAGTAAAAAGCTGATACCAATGAATAAATAAAAATAAGAAAGCTTTCACCTAGATTGTATAGTTCTCTTTGTCGAATTTGGATTGCTCAATGATGTTGCGAAACCATGTTTGCAACAAGCGAATGTAAGTGCTCAAAAGATCGATGTCAAAAGATTGTAAGGTGCTCAACGATGCGATGTATGCTCAAAGCGTTGTAAAGGATGCTTGAGAATAAGTGATCGAAGAGGATTTGTGAAGGAGATGAGGGGGGTTTATATAGGTTTTAAACATGATTGATCAACAGATGAAATAAATCCATAGAATGAATGGATGAGATAAATCAAATAACTCATGTTGCAATATGCACACGACATGTGTCACTCCAAAGGGATATTTTTTATTAAGATATGATGAAAACAAGATTGATTGAATAGATAACTCAACTTGTAATTTTGCCTTTTTTAGAGTTCTAAAATAAGACTGATTGTGCACATGAGTTAACATGATTTTTTAGAATAATTGGAAGATAATTGAAATTAAATAAATAAATTTATTTAATTGATTGTGCATGAGAGAGGAATAGAAGATTTATAAATAAAATACTTGATTTTATTTATTTTTAGAGGTTTGAAATAATTTAAATAAGTTTGCATGATTTATTTAAATTTAGAAGAATAATTGATTTAATTAAATAATGTAAATTATTTAATTATAGATAAGAGAGAATTTGCGATGAATTAATTAAATAATAGAATTTATTTAATTAATGTGGACTTGAAATTTGGAAGAGGATAATGACTTAATTAAATAATAAAAATTATTTAATTTTGGAAGAATAAGGTTGAATTTAATGAAATTAATTAAATAAAGAGGATTTATTCAATTAATGTTGAATTTTGGGATTTTGGAAGAAGTAGACGAAATTAATTAAATAATTAGATTATTTAATTAACGTTGAAATGCAGGTGATGCGACAGATTAGATGAAATGCAAGTGATTCAAAGACCTGGTCATTTTAGGGTGTCTACATTTTGCCCCTCTTTGATGTGATGCAGTTTATAGCATTGCGTCAAAGAAAATGATTATTGAAGACATGATACAAGTTTTGATGACCCAGTGTAGCTAGCTGCCCCAACGTATGCCCCCTTGAGAGGAAAGACAGGGAAGCGACAGAAGAACTGGGTTGATGCTCGACTAGAAGATTGCGTGACAAAGTAGAAAAAAAGCATGGGTGGGAAGAAAAAAGGGTAGGGACACTATAAATAGGTCCCAAGGGGACCACATTCCTCATTTGCACACTAAAAGTTGCCAAAATTAGAGTTTGGAGCCTCCTAACTTAGGTTGTGAGTGTTGAGTGGAGAGGGAGCTTGCAGTGTGGAGAGATGTCGATCCCAGTGCATAGGCATCGAGCGGAGAGGGTGTGGATGTACAGGAGACCGGCGGGAGCACCAACAATGGTAAGTGCCTGATAACCTCTTTGCATTTGAATTCGTAGGTCATTTTTAGGGCTTTATTTGGGTAGGTTTCTAGGTCAGCCAAAAGCGCTGCGCCATTATAGGGCGCTATTGGTAGTCAGTCAAAGCACCTTTGGCGTGCTAAAGCACAGTTGGCAGGTTAGTAAAGTGCCTTTGGTTAAAGCTCAGTGCTATTAGTTTTTAGGCATCACACCGCAGCGCAGTTGGGATGATCCCGAAGTACTATTGGCACATCAGTACAGTGCAGTTGGGTGGGTAGTGAGGCACAGTTGGAATGGGTGTTGCAAAAAATAAATCACCTTTGCAACGCAGGAAGGCACGTTTGGTAGAGCAGGGAAGCACACTTGTTTAAAACAAGTCGCCTTTGGCTATGACAATAAAGTGCTGTTGTTGAAATAGTAAGGCACTTTTGGTAGAACAGTGTAGCGCGCTTAGAGTAAACAAGGCGCTTTTGGTTAGGGTAGAACAAAAGAAGTAGCTAGGGTTGATCTAGGAGTCGACTACTTAGGTTAGAGATGTGCAAAGGGTCTGACCTAGGGTTTGTGTCATAGTGTTTGGCTTGTAGATGTCCCTAGTGACTTTAGAGAATTTGTAAAAGGTTTGACAAGCGGTTTTGTGGATGCAGAGAGTTCTTCCCCCTATGATGTCAAGAGAGAGACACCATCTCATAGCTGACGAGGTGGTATAGATTACTTGGGAGGAGGATGCGTTCCTGGAGTACATGGGATTGTGGCATGTGGCGCACTTGACACACATTAGGGTGAATCTCACCCTTTTGACGGCGGTTGTGGAGAGATATCATAGTGAGACATGTTTGTTTCACTTTCCGACAGGAGAGACTACAGTGACACTTGAGGATATGTATCGCATCCTCAAGATCTTGATTGATGGAGAGCAAGTGGACTTTGACCCAACACGAGGTGAGGCTGGCCTGATAGAGGTATTCTGCATGGATGACTTGTGAATAGAGGATGGCAAGATTTGGTGGGCTGATGTATCGAGACTATGCGACCGGATCAGATGGATTGTGGCTTCGTTGGTTGGTGGCTTCCTCTGCCTAGATAGGTGATCTCGAGGACTATCTGTAGGATGGGGCACTATATTTTTAGTGATGTTTACACATGGCATCCTCTATGCATGGGGCCCTTGTGTGGTGGGGCAGTTGTACTGAGATATGCATGGTTGTGTGTATAGGAGAGGACGGAGTTTATCAGTAGGTGTGACTCTATTACAGGTGTGGGTATGGGAGCACATCCCAGTGATCAGATCGATTACACAGTGCTGCCATGAGAGGGGGAGCCATATGCATTTCTATACGAGGGAGTGATCACACACCGACGGCTTGGATCTGTGAGCCATTAGAGGCGACAAATTGACGAGATGGATATCTTTATTTGGAGACCATGGCTACTGCGTGAGGCATTGGAGGATGAGCATGAGCAGTTGATATACTATAGACAGGCTCGATATCTATTTGGCAGATGCACATATACCATTGAGAGATACCTGCCAGAGCAGGTACTCAGATAGTTTGGCTTGCCACAGGGGTTGCCAGTTGGAGAGGCGACACATGTTAGGACACAGCGGGAGGTTGGGGACTGGGATGCAGAGATTCCAGTGGCAATAGCTTTGGCTGAGTTGCGAGGACTTGTCCCAGTGAGATGGGATTGGGATTCAGGATTGGAAGATCCAGGGACGCTGCTAGAGTATGACATGTACTGGCAGACACACAGGATAGTGAGACTGACTACACCAGGTGTGACAGGGGCAGTGCGAGAGGTATTGGTTGCAAGTGGAGAGGCGAGGATGAGGCGACAGGCCAGAGAAGCTAGACAGTAGGTAGGTGGAGAGGACAGAGGTCAGCAGGCTGATGTAGAGATGGCAAAGGAGGAGGATCCAGTCGTAGAGACTGAGTTGCAACAGGCACATAGGCTGCTACAGGAGGAGACTACACAGAGAACTAGATTGGAGCTCTAGATGGTGAGATTGTGGAGGGACAGGGATGCAGCGAGGGCGGAAGCTAGACAAGCTAAGGCCCTAGCACAGGTACATGCACAGATAGCAACAACGACACAGGCATCCTTGGTAGCAGCACAGGTCGTGCCAGCACCACCTGTAGATGATGGGCAGATTGCCTAGTTGACATTAGAGAGGGACGTAATAGTACAACTGCATTTAACAGCAGAGGCCACCCTACAGAGGGTTAGGCAGGAGAGAGATGAGGTACGTCGTGCATTGAGTGCCGATTAGTGGACATTATATAGTGAGCTCATCCATGTACATGGAGAGCTAGTATCAGCAGGCAGGGAGGCCGAGTACTATAGGGGTCTCTATGTTGGTGCGGTGCCGGCAGCTCAATAGGCACCCAACTATAGAGAGCGGAGTAGGTCTAGAGCATCCAGGTCATGCAGGACAGGGCAGTCAGTGTCCTCAGTTAGAGGACCCTTTGTGCCACCAAGGGGAGGAGGACCAGTAGGGGGACCTTCGTCGAGTACAGGCGGAGGACAGGGGTCACAGCAGGAGGGCAGCTCTACCCACAAGAGCATGCATTTTGTATATTGTATCATTTTTGTATCATTATGGACATTATATATTTTTTACTGATGCTTGCGTGCATCTGATGTATATTTAGCGGGCTCTTGATAGCCATGATGTACTTATTGATGTATACATATGGACTATTGGTGTAGACATAGACACTTGTATTTTGATGACCTTTACATGATGATATATGATGACATAGTGCTCATTTCTGTTCATGTTTTTGTTTATGCACTTCTTGATGACATGGATGTGATGACATGTATGTATGATTATGGATTTATGTGATGATGTACATGCTTATATTGATGCTTATAGATGTATGACACATGATGATAGTGTAGATATGATGATATAGATGCTATGACATGCGATATCTGACATATGGGTTTTGCAGATATGTAGCAGATGGCAAAGAGTGGAGACAGAAGAACGACTGTCGATCGATCATTCTTGGAAAATTATATAAGGCCATGGGTAAATGGATGGGTGAATGAGCTTGTTGCATTGGTTTCACAAATGTTTATAAAGAGCAATCCTTATTTTTTGATGTAGCACATGGATAATTTGCCACCAGGGTATAAAAGACCAAGGTGATGTGATATCTGAGTGCATGGACATTGACTCTGCAAGAAAGCGGTTTGATCTTAGATCCCTTTAGACATAATATGACCTTTTTGTACATGTGAATGAGCCATAGTCTTGAACATAAAATAAACTTCAATACATAAATGCAAGAAAAATATTAATATGTAAGATGCTAGGTCGTAACACACACAAGATAAATATGCTGCTAAGAAAGATACTAAAGATCATTCCTCAAACACAACACACAAAAGCAATGACTATGCCCCCAATCCGTACTACATCGCAACATACCAAGATTATAGACAAATCAAGGTAGTCTTGAATAGGTAATGGACAAAGGAACAAAAGATAGATCAAAAAGAAAATTAACTGACTTACAAAGTAAACATACAGCCAACATATTCTCTTGCCAAAGAGGTTGCTCAGGATAGATTGGAAAAGAAAGATAACAGCCTTATCGTAGGAGTGATGTGTCCGTTAAAGGGTGTTATCTATGGAAAAAGATAATGCCTAGTTTTAGGAAATGCCACATGTTGTATAAGATGCGTGTGTTGGTCTAGATCATGGAACATTCTGTAAAAGACAAGTTTGTTGATCTGTTTCTTGGTTGAAATTGATTTAGCTGATTTAGAATTGTGGCAAGAAGGGCCACATAAAGGAGTCTAAGTCCAAGAAGAAGGATGATTCCTCTAATAAGTCCTTTGACACTGATGAGTATAGTAGTGATGCATTTAGTTTTGCTAAGATTATTGGTGATGATTCTTGGTTGATTGACTCAAGTGCTTCTTTTCATATGAGACCTCATAGGGAGTGGTGCTTGGAATATACCAAGAGCAATGAAGGGCAAGTATTCCTCATTGATAATAGCTCCTTAAAAGATAATTGGTTGGGGAAAGGTGAAAGTTTCCTTCATGGATGGTAGAGTAAGGGAACTCTTAGATGTATTGCATGTACCGGGTTTGGATAGAAACCTAAAGTCTATGTCTAAAATGGTTGACTTAGGAATTCATGTCACATTTGATGGAAAAAGTTGTAGATTAGCTAGACGTAATTTGGTGCTTGCAAAAGGGGTGTGGTATGATACTCTATAGAGGCTAGATACATCAACAATACCTAGTTGTCCTAATGTAACTACATATGAATCAAGGTTATTGACATCTTAGGTTGGGTCATCTAAGTGAGAAAGGCTTAAAAACATTGGTAAACAAAGATATTGTGGAAGGTCTTGTTGATTGTTTTGTTGAGATTGACTCTTGTGAGCATTGTGTGCTTGGAAAATAGAATAGAGTGTAGTTCAACTCTGGAAGCACTAGAGTAGAGGAGGTTTTGAATGTGGTGAATAGTAATATGTTTGGTCTTGTGGATATCCCATCCATTGGTAAGTCTATGTACTATTTGTCATTCACTAATCATTATCGGAGGATATATTTTCTTAGGTTAAAAGCTGAGGTGTTTTTCAAGTTTAAGGAGTTCAAAGATCTTACTGAAAATTAGACCAGAAAGAAAATAAAGGTTCTTAGGATAGAGAATTTTGATCTAAAGAGTTTGATGTATTCTATAAGCATGTTGGAATTGTGAAGCAAATGACTACCCTATACACACCACAACAAAATAGGGTGGCTGAAAGGTTTAATAGAACCTTGCTTGATTAGGAAAGAAGTATGTTGAGTAATGCAAAGCTAGGACAATATTTATGGGTAGAGATGGTTAGCATCACATTCTACTTGAAGAATAGGTCTCCTACTTTTTCTCTAAAAAGTAGGATGCAAATGTCCCATGGATTGGAAGAAAACTACTAGCGACACATTTGTAGGTATTTGGATATGATTCATTTATTTATGTTCTTAAGGAGTGGTGGTCCAAGTTGGATTTTAAGGAAAAATGGTATATTTTCATCAAGTATGATGAGAATTTTAGAGGCTACATGTTTTGAAATCTAGAAACCTTAAAGGATCTCTACTTAAGGGATGTTACATTCAGGGAACTTGGAGACTTACCCAAGGAAGAAAAACCAAAGGAAAATGAGAGGGAGAAGGTACATTTTGAAACAAAATTAGAGTAGCAAGATGCATCTAAAATTGAACAACATAGTGACATGACATTTTGAGCGAGGAAGAGGCAAGCACATATAGTGGTAGCTCTAAAGAAGAATATAGTGTAGATGTGGTAGGAAATTATTCACTGGTAGCTATGAGAAGGTCTACAAGGTAAAAAAGATCACCTGAGAGGTATAGTCCACCATATTTCTATTGTGCATTTGATCTTACTTATACTAGTAGTGAATCAAGTTATGTGAAAGAGGCTTCACTTCCAAAGAGAAAAAATTCTTGTAAGAATTCCATGGATGAGGAGATGTTGGTATTGAAGTAGTGTAAGACTTATAATTTGGTTGATCTACTTGAGGATATGGACCCATTGGCTACAAGTTTATGTTTAGGAAGAAGTCTGAAGCAGATGGATCACTTAAATAGAATAAGGTTCAATTGGTGGCAAAGGGTTATTCCTAGGTTGAGGGAACATACTTTGATGAGATATTTTCCCTTATTGTTAAGTTGAGTTCATTTAGGATGTTGTTATCTATTGCTACAACACTTGATTTGGAAATTGAGTAGATGGATATTAGGACAACATTCTTGCATGGATCAAGAGGATGGTCAGGTGGTCATTTCCAGACAAGGAGACATTGGCCTAAATTATTTCATAGAACCCCCGTGGAATGAGATGACATTGACGAGGATGAGCTGGAGGGAGGATGACCACATCATCTCTTGCCAACTTCTCTAGCTCACATGGTCTTGGATGACATGGTCATCGAGAAATGTTCAAACTTTGGTGGTGCCTCCTTCCAATGATCACCAGCTAAACATTGATTGTAATTATGGTAATTATGATATGGGATGCAAAGGGGATTGTGAGGCCATTTTGAGTATCTTTCCTTGGCTTGGGAGTAAATTTCATAATTGCAGTTGGCATCAGTTGATAAGAAGGTTGAGAAAAGATAGAGACTTCATCCTCTGCCATCATTTCTTTCTGCAACAATTAGACCACCTTTTCACTGTTGTTTGAAAAACTTGGTCATGGGGGGAGACAGGGTAAGAATGGAACCCAACTCCTATGATGAGTTTAAGGCTGATGAAATGTTGTGGAGTATATGCTATCAGGGAGGTATCACCCCATTCCTAGAATGTCTTAATGGGTTTGATGAAATCTTGTTTATCCATTTTGCAATGTCATGGGACAAGAGGGTGGTTCAAGTGGGTGGTGTGCAGTTTGAGATTAGTGAGGAGATTATATCTCATTTTACTGGTTTATCGTGCAAGGGCAGAAAGCTAAAGAAGTAGAGCAAAGTCCAGGACAATGATAGTATGGAGCTATTCTTTAAGGAGGGTGAAACCCCAGTGAGGTTGCAGAGAGGTTTTGAAAGGGACAAACTAGTGTCACCATGGGATAAGGCATGTTTCGTGCTAATGAAATATGTAACTTTGGGGGGTCGTTATTGTAGCATCCTTACTATGTCTAGTAAACTTGGTGACAATCACACAATTCAAAGGGAAAACCTAACTGAATAGTCCACTTGAACCTTTGGAAAGACCTTCATTGAATTATCAACCAGGGCTAGTAAGCTTGTGATGGTACTGGCACTGTATGTGCTTTCAAAGATTAAGACTATCTAACTCATCCTAATACAATGTTACACTTGCTGGGAAATCTCAAAATTGCATAACGGTAAAGAAAGTAATGCTGGCACTATTGCTACAGGTACATACAATATAAGACTACAACTAATTACTGTCAAGAAATGAATGCTAAGGTTTAACTTGATATGAATAATCTAAACATACACTCTACACTTCGGAGTACAAGTTGAAGCAACTAGAATATCTTGAAGGATCTAATGCATTTATGGAATAACTATTACAACAAAAGTAATCATACAAGAAATGAAGTGAGGGACAATTACCTTGAGTTACCCTTGCTCAAGTGACTGTCTCCATTGATCTAACTCAAATCTAGCTTCTTAGATTGACACAATCATAATAATTCAAAATCATTCATTGCTAAATCTTCACAATATCACATAAGATTCTACTGAAATATCTTATTCATGAATTCAACATTGAACAATAAACATTGTTTGTAGAAATGACTAAGAGATCTGATAACTATATCTTCTACTCGAATAATTTACAACTTTCCAACTAACAACTAACTCTACCTCAACCACTGAGCCATACATATAGGCACGAGGGAGTTTTATTAAAACAAGGTCTCTCAACTAAAACCATAAATCACCACTCCCTATATATCAGAGTGTGATAAATATCAAGCAATCAATAACTGAAAAAGAAAGAAGAGTCCAAATGAAATTGAGACTCTTGTTGTAACAAAATTGGGATGTGGACTGGTTGAATCAGTCACATTAGATTCCTGACTGTAACAGAGTTCTTCTCCTTCAATCATCTTTATTTATTGTTATCACGATGTATGATCATCTTCATTAATTGCCTCCATGTTGTAGTTGATGTGCCCAATTTATTCTGGAACCTCCCCTGCTCTGCTATCTGGGATCTCCTTTGGCTATGGGTTGCACCTTGCAGTTGCTGTGCGCCATAGTCAATCTCCACCAGCTGCAAGAGTTAGTTCACAAAACATGCACACAATACTAACAACCATAGCTAAGCATAGATATCCTTTACAATTCATACATTCCCACACATAGTCATGCAATATTCATCATATTATAACCATATTTCCATATACTTTAAATTAGGTTCAGGGTTGCATAATAAACATAAAAGATAACATAGTGTAGGAATATGTATAAGATAATGTCTATGAGCTTGCATAAAAACATAAGAAAACTATCTAATAATTGGACTCATCAGCTATAAATACTTTTACCATTACCACTTTGCACTTATGAACCAATTTAGACACAAGGTGATTATTAGCTTTCCATTTTAACTGTTGTCTTCTTTAGAGTCCTTTGTCAGGGTTGCTAAGGATACCTATGCTAAAAACCACAATGTCATTGCGGTCCCCCTTCACTAGGGTTTAATCCTACACCTATATCAATTCCATCTATCCCTCTTCCCTCCTAAACCAATCAAAGTCTTTCTGGTTGAGGACTCTCAGGTGAAGGGTTTTGTAGGTAATGCCCCTCACTCTCCTGTTAGGGGAGGGTCTTCTTCTAAAACTATGGTGGTCATTGATGCACCCTCAGATAATTTATCCCTTGCTACTGGTAGGTCCCCCTTGAGTAAGTCCCATATTGTTGTTGGGTCCCCCTTGGATTCTATGACCCCTGTTGTTGGATCCCCCGTGACCTGGCCTAAGAAGAAAAAGCAAAACCTTGCGAAAGTTTCTCCACTCGAGCATGCTACTATTGGCCATTCTGAGGAACCTGATGTTAAACCCTCCCCCCCTCCATCATTGGTTCATCGGTTAGCACCCATGGTACCTCTTCCTAGAAGGAGGTGACTGCGGGGCTCTACAACCTGAAGAATAGCCTCACCCTATTTGTAGATAAGAAGAGGCTATTGGAGAAATGTGGCTTGATCGACACCTTGAGGAAGACCAAGGCTAAGAAACCTAAGAGTGAATTATTTCTAGATGAGGAGGAGGACTGTAAGAGTGGGGGGACTATGGAGTTTACTCCTAAAGGGGATCACAAGAATGTCAAGGGGCCTCTATGAATGACATGGAGGTGGTGGAGGACAAAGAGAAGGACATTGTCAAAGATACTAGTGGCAAGTCGAAGAAGCCTAGTGAATTAAATACTAGTAAGCCGTGCATAAGACGCTCCAGCAGACTTGTTAGTATCCAAACCCCCAAAGTTAAAATTGTGGAGGATTCTAGTGATTCAGACCCAGAGGATGAAGTGGAAATATAGCAGGTGAAACTTACCCTGGAGAGGGTGGACTGTCAGGATGGAGCCAACTTGTTTGAGGAGTTGAATACCTCCTACTATGATTTTGATGATGCAGAGACTAAGTTAGATCCTGAAGATGTTGATTTGGTTAAGGAGAATGCACCTGTATAGAGGGAGTGTGTGAAATGCAATAAGGTCACTGGGGATATTGTTGAGCAAAGATTGAGAGTGGAGTCCATGGAAGGGAAGCTAAAGGTTATGGCTTCTTTGAGTTCGAAGGTGATGAATCAGGCTGCTACTACTCTAGCGGTGTTGCAGGACTTTAAAGTGAAGAGGCACTAGCCGGATTCTAAGGCTTTTTTGAATTACAAGGAAATGTATGGATTCCTCAAGGAGGACTGGAGTCAACTTTTTTCTTAGCTTTTCTTTCTGCTATGGTTCGTGTTTCTGGTTATGGTTTATGTATATTTCTCTGGACTTTAATATGTTAGTCTAGTGTTAGTATGTTGCTTCTCTGCTACTGGTGGGCCATTTGGTCTATTCTGCTACCCGTTGGGGCTTTTTGTTAAAGGGACCTTCACCCTTGTTTGCAGCTTACCATAATAAAAAAACATTCTTGCATGGAGTCTTTAAGGAGGAAATATTCATGGAACAACCTAAGGGACATAAGGTGAAAGGTAAAGAGAAATTGGTTTACAAGATAAATAGGTCTCTCTATGGATTAAGGTAGTCCCCATGGATGTGGAACTAGAAGTTTGGCACACATGTGCTAGAATTAGGTTTTGGAAGAAGTGATGTTTACCATTGTGTATACTTCAAATATGTAAATTATCACATTCAAATTATTGTTTTATATGTTGATTATATGTTTATCATTGGAGATAATAAAGCATTAATTCAAGAATTTAAAACTCAGTTGTCTTGTAAGTTTGATATGAAAGAATTAGGAGCTACTAGATACATACTAGGCATGGAGATATGCAAGGATAGGATCAATAGAAAACTATGGATAAACTAGAGGAAGTATCTTGAAATAGTCTTGTGGAGGTTTGGAATGTAGGATAGTAAATTGGTAAGTTCACCCCTACTAGTTGGCACAAAATTGAGTATGGAATAATGTCTTAAATATGAGTATGGAATAATATCCTAACTTTATGGAGGATTTGGAGGACATGAGGAGGGTTCCATATGAAAGTGCGATGGGAAATCTCTTGTATGTCATGATTTGAATAAGACCAAACATTGCCCAAGTAGTGGGAGTTCTAAGTAAATTCATGGTGAAGCCAAGAAAAGAACATCATACATATGTGAAGAGAGTGTTCAATTACTTGAAGGGGACTCTAGATTATTACTTGAATTATCATGGTACTAACATGATATGGGCAAAATCTTGAGTGTACAAGGATTTGTTGATTCAGGTTGTGTTGGAGATCTTGACAACTCAAGGTCTACAAGCATATGTGTGTTTATTCTATTTGGTGGATTAGTCAGTTGGATGAGCAAGAGGTAGCATATGGTTTCCCTATTAACTACTAAAGTAGAATATATGGCTACAACACATGCTTGTAACAAAGAAATATGGATGAAGAGATTGAGTAGCACTATTGGTTTTAAGAGTCAAACAATGTTGAAGTGTGATTCATAAATTGCAATATGTCTAGCTAAGAATCCTATTTACCATACTAGAGCCAAGCATATTAATATGTGGCATCATTTTTGAGGGAGATGGTTGATATCTAGAAATTCCATATGGAAGAATTGATGGTTAGTTAAATGTTGCAAATTCTTTGACAAAACTTATTAAAAATTGTAAAGTTCATGTGGTGTATGGATGAGATAGGCTTATCCCATTCCTGAGCGTGAAGTTAATCTCTTGTTTTGAATTACTGCACCTTTCACCTATGGAAAAAATCAAGTGGGATAATATTGGGACTTGGGTGATATTCACCTGTGGAGAGTTCCTATAGGGAGAGTTTTTCTACATACTTAGTTGCAATGAAATGAGGTGAGTTTTCATGTATTATAGTATAATAGCCATTATAATTTACATATGATAATGATGTTACAGGTTTTTTGGTACATCATATATGTTGGTTGACATGTTGTGATAATACACAACAGCCACAAATTAGTATAAAGTTAAAGTAGCCAAACATTTAAGTGGATAATCAAGTCCAAAATTAATCATTCAACAAACCTTAGTTTATGGTTTATAGGATCTTGTTTGATATATTTCCATGACAAGTAGGATCACTAAAAAACAATCACATGTAGATTCGCTAGGAAATCATGCTCATAAAATTGAACCATCTGGGAGAACAATCTTCCTCAATAAATCAAAGTTGTGATAATTAGACTTGTCATTGCATAAGGTCAGAGATATGCACATTAATTTTAAACAAACTTTAAAATAAGCAAATTCTTTTGGTTGAAATGTGTCTTTGTTCTTTGATCACTTAGTAATGTGCTATTTAGGTACTACAAATTTAAATTAGACAACACAATAATCTTCTCACTTGTAAAAAATGTAGTCATCATCACTTAACATGCAAAGGGTAGCCACCAACTACTCATGTAGTGGCATGGAATTCTTCAACTATATGAACATTGTAAATATTGAAATATTTTATCCTTCTAATTAATGTTTGCATTAAATATGCGTCTCAAATGAAGATCTAGAACTTTCAAACACGACTACATAAATTCTTTGAACATAAATCTGCTTACATGGAACATATCCCAATTTGGAAGCATGACAACTCGAAGGAAGACATTGTTGTAAGCAATCGAGGCAATGTGGATCAAGTGTGAGTTATATTATCCCTTGGAAAGAAATCATATAAGGCTCTTACAATTGTTGTTTGTGTCAAACTATAAATAGATGAAAATAAAACTCCATTTTGATCTTTCTTAGAAGCCAGTTTACACAAAAAAGAAAGAAAGAAAAGCTTAGGAACTAAGCACATCTTTTACCAATAAAGTGCATATGTGTTGTGGATCATGTATGCAATGCACCCATAATCTAGGAAATTCCTAGCAACACAAGCATCCAATGATTTAAGGTATCATGAAGTTAATGTCATTGTACCACTAAGGCTTTCTCCAAGTGTCTCAAGGATACATTAAACATCATCTTTAACCACATCAACTCTAGTAGTATCTAGGTAGTTTTGCAATTCATTATAGAACTAAAAAATCTTCATGATTTTCACCAAACCAATTCCTTGCATGGTAAGAACATATGAGTCCATTCTAGATTTGTTACTTAAGACACTCGAAGAATGTATAGGTTGTTTCATAGTAGACTCATAATGTTCCATTCTAGAAAAACTTGGCTTAACTCCTCCCCAATAGCTTGTGATTGTGTGCCACACATACATAGATCTACAAGCACAAAGGAATTTTATAGATTTATAAATAGGAAGTGAATTAATCAATATTAGATGGTCAATGACATCACAATATCACCATATACTTAATAATTTACAAATTAGTTTGGTTTTGTTTATAGTCATTGTCTAGTACTAATGAATCATTTGGTTGCTAATTTTACTCTATTGAATTAGCATTTTAAGGGTAAAAGCTTTAGATACAGGGATAACTTTAAGAAACCCCCCCTCGGAGTCTAAGGTGTATAAACTTGGCGAATTGTGTATACTTCTCGAGAAAAATATTAATTTTATTGGCAAATTTTTTTGTTTTTCTGGGAAAAAAAAATCTCAGTTGGCGAATCTTTTGTAATCGCTAGAGGTCTGTGGAAAATCCTGGCGAATTGTAATTTTTTTAAAACCAATAAAATATTTTCATTGACGATTAAAACCTATTTTCAAACCAATAAATATTTTCATTGGTGAATTAAAACCTTTTTTCAATCTAGTAAAATATTTCTGTGGGTGAATTAAACATGTTTTCTAAATTAAAAAATTATTTTATGGGCGATTAAAATCTATTTTCAAACCAAAAAAATATTTTCATTGGTGAATTAAACCAATTTGCAAACCAATAAAAAAATCATTGGTGAATTAAATATAGTTTCAAACCAATAAAAAATTAATTGGTGAAATAAATTGTTATGCTAATAAAAAATCATATCATGTGTTGCGAAAATATCAAATGCTACATATTGTTCTATTCCGGGACAAATTTTCCACACATTCAAATTCCTTCATAAAGTGTCTGGAATGGGGACAAGTGTCAACATATTTATTATGTCTGAAGCAAGATGTCAGCGCAAATTAATATAACCAATGACCATTCGATGAATTTTTGATGGACGACTGTAGTTGCATTCTGAAAGAAAATGTCTGAAACACTAGACCTGCGACTACAAACCTCTAGAATAATACTTGAACCGTTAGATTTCCAAATATCAATGGTTGACATTTCATATGAGAAACCTAGATTTTAACCCTCTGCGTAATCTTATGTTGACTTGCTACCTCCGGTTGCCAGTTGTCTAAGTTGAAACCTGAGCCATCAAAACTGTGTTGTTTACCGACCCCTTATACCTAGTCTTGTCGGTCACCGCTTGGTGGGGAATAGGTCAAAATATTTAATCTATTGTCTAAGTCTTGACATTAACCTAGCAGGGTCCACTTTTTAAATGCTAAGTTGCTAACTATAGAAGAACAAGAAATATTTTAGCAAATATTTCGAAGCAGCCTTAAGAGACTTAAAGGGTGAGCTATTAAAGGTTTAAATAAGACACATGGGAAATTCCTCAGCAAGATGTTTTAATCTTAGCCATCCAATGTTGAAGAATTTAAGCAAACAGTGGATGGCTTGAGAAGTTAATGTGCGAGTAGGTTGGAGGGCCCAGGTTAATCGTAACCGACCCCTGCTAGCCCGTTGTCAGAAGATGCACTGGCGATAAACCCAACATGCTAATGGACGAACGCCACGTAGTAGACTTCATATCCTAAAGAGAAGGTGGGGTTCATCGAAAGATGAGTAAGCAATTCCATGTGGCAGAAAACTTCATCACGGTCGTCCATCTTGCCATCTCATCAAGAGATCAACGACTAGAGTTTGAAATATTTTAGCAAATACTTCGAAGCAGCCTTAAGAGACTTAAAGGGTGAGCTATTAAAGGTTTAAATAAGACACATGGGAAATTCCTTAGCAAGATGTTTTAATCTTAGCTGTCCAATGTTGAAGAATTTAAGCAGACAACAGATGGCTTGAGAAGTTAATGTGCGAGCAAGTTGGACAGCCCAGGTTAATCCTAACTGTTCCTCGCTAGCCCGTTGTCAGAAGATGCACGGGTGATAAACCCAACAGGCTAATGGGCGAATGCCATGTAGCAGACTTCACAGCCTGAAGAGAAGGTGGGGTTCGCCGAAAGATGAGTAAGCAATTCCGTGTGGCAGAAAACTTCATCACGGCCGTCCATCTTACCATCTCATCAAGAGATTAACGGCTAGAGTTTGAAATTGAGAAAGTGGCCATTGGGAGTCATTTTGCTTCACGCGAGCGAGCAGTAATGGTGGTTTTAACGCCATAAAAGTAGTCTTTTTGCATAATTGAAATATGTCTAAGTGTTTTAACGCATATGGAGGCAATGTCAATCTCTCGAGTCTCAACACAATTTCAATCTCTTGGTGATCAAAACTAGGGTTTTCAAAGCGTTCAAAGTCGTAAGTTAAAATCACGCCTTCTAAAATTCGCATCTTGTGCTCACTATCATGGTTTTGTCAATAGGAATTATTGGTAAATTTTCATTTCTTTTAGGGTTTTGCATTCTTTGATTGTTGAACTACAAAATTTGAGCTTTATTGTTGCTTTAAGTCGGAACCCTAGTTGTGAACCTGCAATTCTTGCTAAACTAAAAGCCTAATTTGCAAAATTCTCACCATAATGGCACCCCCACGAGCCCAAACCTCACGCTCTGGAGAGACAAAAAGGCCCATAGTCCAGGACCTTCTTGATCAATTAAATCCCTCCACTAACGACAAAGTAAAAGGTCTGCTTCTGTTCCAGGATTCCAAAATTTAAGAAGGCCTCATAGATAAACATATCCATATCAAGGATGCTAGCATACCACTTACAGGATGGTCATTGTTCAAGAACTGGTTTGGGAACAAGAATTTGAGTGCTCCTATATGTAACCCCTAGAGTGGACATGGGGAAATTGGTTGTCCCAAATGTCTACATGGATGTGGACTTGTTAAAAGTTGTGGCAGCCAGATATGATCCTATCTCCAGAGTTGTCAGGACATATAATGGGATCGAAATGGTAAAGATCAGCAAGGAAGAGATTGCTGAAGTTTTTCAACTTCATGAGTGGAATGAGGATTTGGTAAAAATTAATTTGAAAGCCTTTAGGAGTGAATATGAGAAGACAAGACACGTCTTTAAAATCACAATGCTGCCAAATCATCTAGCATAAGCTAGAAATGGAAAGGGGAGAATTGTTATTGGTCCATCAGATAAGGAATCCTTCCCAATAAAGTATTTTACTCCATATTTTTGGAAAACCTTCTATTCTTTGTGTCAAATCTCGGGGTTTGATCCTCCTTCTGGCATGCCAATGGGTTTCATGTATATGGTTGCTCATATCCAACACCCCGCTTACAACATAGTATATGACTTTGCTTCCTACCTGGAAGATAACATTCATGAGGGTTTATTATCATTAAAGAATGGTAAAAATTGGGTTTAGTTGTGGTGGTACTCACTGTTAATGCACATGTTTTTATTCAAAAAGGCAAAATTCTTTAAAAATGATATGAAGTTGGAAAAGGAGGAGGATGGTGTTGAGCTGCCTGTCAAATGTTGGACAATAATTCTAGACAAGGATGATATGAAGTTTGATTTTGTGGTGTTTGAGAATGTCTTTGCATCAAAGTTGAGGAATGACCTAATCTTGTATCCACCAAGGATTCCAACTAAACTACATGATTTTCTCAAGCCAAAAGAAAGGAGGTCTGATTTAAAAATTGATCATAACTAGGGAGATGTCATCCCCTATGCAGATTGTACAATTCTCAAAGTATATGGCACTACGGTTAGACCACATGTTCTCCCAAGAGATGTGCCACTGATAATTGGATTCCTTGAGGTCATTTGGCAGCTGGGTAATGTTGAAGAATGCCACTTGTTAAACATGAGGAAAGTAATCTTCTTCCCAACATGGAAAATTTTTGCAGACTTTGTGATGACTAGTGGAGGGTGGAGAAAAATGGACAAATTTCTTGAACCATACAACATGAGGAGAATATGCCTACGAAATCATGATCCTGAAGGTTTCATGGCTACATTGAAAGTGAGGATCAAAAGTAACCAGTTCATACATAACTTCTATTTCCCTGAAGATGTTATCAGGAACATCTTTAATTACCAAATACAGGAGGACATGAAGGCAAAATGGATCACCTATGATATGATGGTAAGGGAAATATGGAAGATTGATCCCCAATATGACCCCCTGCGGCTGCCTCAATTCAAAAATGAATTGCAAAAAGTTGAATATATGCTCCAGAATTTTGAGCAAGTGGTTGGTAGTATGAAAGGAGAGAGATTGGTTGCTGACAAAGGAAAGGTTGTGGTTGGGGAAGAACAGGAAAAGGATAAGGGGAAGGCCCCAGTGTTGGAGGAAAGGCCTACCTACCAACCACCATAAAAGATCAGAGTCTTTGCAAGGAGAAAAGGTATTATGAGGAAGCAACAATCTATTGCCACCCCAACTACATCTGAGGATTCTGAGCCTGAGGGGTTAAGAGCTTCCTCACCATTGCATGAAATGCCACCACTGTCTCCCCCAAGGAAAGCAGTTCCATAAGTGATTGAGGTGGATTCACCTCCAAGACAACCACTACCAAAGAAGCAAAAGGTTGAACAAAGCAACTTGGTGGATTATCCAGATGACTCAGATGATGATATCATTGTCACTAAGGAGGATATGAGACAGGGAATGCCCTCTCCCCCTAGGGAGATAATAGAACCAGAAAACAACCTCAGGTTGGGCAAGACAAACCTCAGGGGGATGAGCAACATAGATAACCTTAGGGAGGAAGCTTGCAAGACCTTCATGATAGATGATTCATTTGTCCAGACCCCTACTTTTAGAGAGTTTGCTTGGAGGGCAAAGAGAGATGAATATGTTGATAATGTTGTTAAAAAGAGAAGCTTGCACCCTGAATTACCAGAAGTAGTTATTCAAGCTGAGGTTAGAAAGGAAATGAAAGAACAGTTTCAGAAGATAACATCTGAAAAAGGCAGAGAGTTGGTGAAGGAAAGTGGTATTTTATTGCTACCAGAGTGGGATTTAGCCTCAGAAATTGCTTTTGTCACAGTGTGGAGGCATGACAAACCATTGTATCAAATAGAGGAGGAAACAAAATTGGCTTTGCAGGGGTGTGCTTTCAACGAAGAATGGGAAACACTTGCTATTTGGGCATTGGCCCTAGATGCAAGGAAACCTACAGTTGTTGAGCCTGCTCCAAACATAAGTGGAGGGCTAATTATTAAGACAATGTTTGATACCCCAACAATTGAGGCAACAGACATGTCAGTGAACGTTGCCAAATTCACAAAGGCAACAGTAGAGAATATCATTGAGGAAAGAGATCAATATAAAACTGAGTATAATGACATGGTTGTAGAGTATAATGAGAGTCAACAAAAGGTTGCCAAGTTGGAAACTGAAGTGACATTGCTAAAGCAACAATTGCAAAATATGCATGCTCATGCCCCAACACAGACTGACTCTGCTGTCCTTCCATAAGTTTCAATGGAAATCATTCCATACAATCTTGGAGATGCACCCCTTGCAGGTGAGGAGCCAAGCACATTAGGTGCAACTCCATCAAGTGAGCCTACTAAAGAGGAATTATTGGATCAAATTGAGGCGTACAAGAAATTTTTGTCACAGGTCAATGAATCAATTTATTCAAATAATAGAAGATTGTAACTATAGTTCTTAAACACTTGAATAAAGGGATTGATAGGAGATTAATTAGCATTCATTCAAATTATTCTTCTATGTTTGATGCCATAAAGGATTTTGATAAGAATAAGGATGTTGTAACATCATTAATGGATACATGGATCCCTAGAGCCCAGGCATTAAGAGACATGACAATTGCAACCAAGCATGTTAAGGATGCACCTCCTAACATTGTCCCAACTCTCAGGCTTGTAAATTCAATTAAGGATTTTCAGGGGTTGGTAGGTCCTTTGGAAATAAATATCAGCGAGCTTGTCAAAAAGTTTGATGAATGGAATTTTAGTCTGCTTCCTATTATTTTAAGTGAAAATGGTGGGGTTAAACCTCTACAATTGTGGAAGGACTAGGCAAAACAAATAATATATGCTCAAGTTAAGCTCATCTGTGACAATGTTGATTTAGATATGTTGAGAAGCAGCGTGGATAAACTGATTCACACTGGCATTTTCTTAGAGGAATTTGACAAGGAAGCTAATCAAGTGGTTATCAAGTACACGTCCTATAGGACCAAAGTAGATGAACTTGTCAATTTCATTTGGCCAACAGAGGAGGAGTATCAGCTATGGAGGTCCAACTATGTTGACACTTTAGATTTCTAAAGTGCTGAAGTATATGTAAATGTTAATGTTTTGGTGATTATTGTATTATTTATTTATTGAATATATTTGATCTGATATGATTTTGTTAAAATTAGAAAAAAAAGAATTACTCCCTCTTTTTATAGTATTTATTATTAGTTTATTGTATATAGAATTGGTCAGATCTTACATATCAATTTACAAATATTGTGCTCCTTTTAATTCAAAATTGATGACATGTGTCATGGATTGCATATGTGGAACATAGTTTGGAAACTCTATTAAGTATTATCTATATACTTAAGTGAAATCAAGTATAAATATTTGCATGCAGATTAAATTCACTTGAACAAATATATCATATCACTTAAATATTGGCACGCTTGGAAAGATATCCCAAAACTTTGAAGCCGAGCACCATTAATGAATCTTGGCTTTATTTAATGGAGCCCAACAATGCTTTCTCATACCAAAGATTGAAGCTAGCTTAACAAAGAAAATGGATACACCAATTTGCCTTATAGTGCTGCGAAGGCAAATTGCTTTCTTGGGATTCATCACATACTTGAGGCTTAAAATGATGACGAAGCCTCACAAAATTGCCCATTTGTGCTTCTTGGAGTTGGAAGCCGTGAAAATGGTGCTTGGGAGGGATTTCTTAATAGAGAGGAACAGATACAGAGTGAATTCTGACATAGCTTCTTGGTTCTTGGTGTCATTACTGGACCTTGGAGGTGTGAAGGTGGATATTCTCATTCTGTTGCGAGAAATTTTCAAGCTAGATTTTTTGGGTAATGATTTAGAGGTGGTAATTGGGGTAGAGATGGGTGTGGGGATTCCATGGCTTGCCTTTCTTCTCAACATCACAGATGGGGCTCTCGCCCGCCACCGTCACTGGGCCACCATTGGTTAGAATTTTCTAAGGCGCACTCAAGCTCTCGACATGGAGCCGAATCTGGAATGGGTGCTGCGCTTCACAGAGCTGGTGGAAACAGACGATTTCTATGGTTTCCCTTAGCCAGTGTTTTGATTTTTGCTATGTAATTTGTAATATATGTAATACATGGGAATGTTTTGTAAGAATATGCTAGGTGCGTAGCTATCCCCCAACTGTAAGAATTTTTCAATTAATATCAATTGAATACTCGCTTTCATGGCTTAAATTTGACAGTTGTATAGCTGTATTTAGGCATTTTTGTTGTAAAATACAATCAAAATTTTAAAAAGATTGTATCATATGAAAGGAAAGATTTTGGACAAATTGTCAAAATTTATATAGGATTATGCATATATATATATATAGTTGGTTTCTATATAATCTACTTATACTAATGTATGCCATATTATTTTAAAGCTAGCATTGAATAGATTACTGTCATAAGAAAATTGCTTGACAGGCAAGGTCGACTGTCAAATTTAAGCCGTGCGGGCCGCTTTGCAGATTTAAAACATAAAAAATATTTGCATGCAAATTTAAAACATAAATCAATACAAATGAAAAAAGAAAGTTGCTAGCAAATTAACAAATTACATTATAAATTGTTTATATCATAAATTACTTGACTGTTCGATGAACATTTGATGGATGGTTGTAGTTGCATTTTGGAATGAAATGTACAGAGCGCTATGCTTGCGAACTTAAATCTCCAGAATCACCCTATAACCATTAGATTTATAAAGATCAACAGTTTAGAAATTGCTATGAGCTGTCAATGTAGGACATCTACCAGCCATGTACTAATTGTGTAGTCCAGAAGCAACACGTTGGCTTGAAGTTTCATTCACTTTAATGTTCGTAAAAAAAATTCACTTTATAAAAAAAACAAACTTTCTATTGCTAAGTGATTTTATTTTTTTAAGTGAGAGGGTCAACACATAGGGAGATTTCAGATTGCTCATTGTAGTGCCACTTCCAACAAAGCCAATAAGACAAAAGACAAAATTCCTAGGGTACGTTTCATCGTTTCTTAAAATCTTATTTTGTCAAACTTTTTTCTTAAAATCTTATTTTGTCAAACTTTGGGTTTAGGGTTGAGAGACTTAAGAAAAATTAAGTAGGACTTAAGAGGGAATTCATAATTTCACACTGTATAAGCATGTCTACCACCACTAGCAGACCAGATAAAGTTTTTGGGAAAGGCAGAGCAAGTTCAGATAAAAAATAGATTATTCTGGATTGCTTAAAACCTAAGGTTTGACTAATGAATACCATGATATTTATGATCCTAAAATCTATGGTAAACTTACCGCAGACCTTAGATTTTCATGTGAGAATAAGGCTGCAAACCAAAAGCAAGTTAATAGTATCAATGCACTGTGGGTAACTGGATTAGGGCGCATGATGTTACATGAGGTTTTCCCTTGCCCAGAATTTATCATGGTCTGTGCCCACAATTATGATGATAACAAAAGAGCAATTGTAAATAAAGATACCAAAGAAGAAATTTTATCCATTAATGTAGAAGAATTTGGAAAAGTGTTGGGGTTTACAACTGAAGAATTTGGAGATGTCCACATTGACCTAGAAAAGCTTGCTATTGATTATGAAGCAGTAGATGAAAAGGACAAAAATGTTTTCCTAAATAAAATAGTTCAAGAAAGAAAGAAGTTGAAAGGTAACCATAAGCCTCCTTATCCTTTGGAAAATTTTAAATCTTGGGCTCAGGATATTTCCATGCTAGCATTTTGCCTCGAATTGGATAGCAATTGGGAAGTGGATGCAATCCTCCATGAAATGGTATATAATATCCATTATGGTATTGGTGTACATATCAAATATAACTTTATTGAGCACTTGTAGAATCCATGCATAAATAATTTTTAATGATTAAAGGAGGTTCCACCAAGACATTTAGGTTCACAACCTACTTGTGCTATTTTTTTCTATTCAAATTTAGTGGAATGTTTCAGACCAACAAGCTTTAGATTAAGCCCTATAGTAATGCTGAGGAAAAGAAAATGGCTCCAGTATATGATTGGACCACTAAGATAAGGATGCCTGATTCTCAAAGAAACTACAATCATTTTGTAGACTACTTTTTGGCTCCATTACATCAAACAATTACAAATAGTCCAATGCCTAGATTACCTATATCATGTAGAGATTTCATTCAACTAGGAAAAGAAATACAATTGGCTGATTGGTACTTATTGGAAGAATATACTGTGCTAAGATTTTATGGATCAGGAGTAGAGCCATACAAACTTCCAATACATGTGACAGAAAGGGTTTTTGCATTGGAATATGTAAGGCAGATGCAGAGTATTGATGAACTACACTTTGTCGGTCAGCAAAAGAAGACCTTATTTCCTTCTTTACCCCTTTCATGTGGAGGGTTCACATTGGAGAGAAAAGCATTTAAGGTGGTACATGATCTTTTGAATTTTTTTAATTTTGATGTTGTCTGTCACTAGCAGTATGATCCATGTGACACCATTAAAACAATGATTGTGGCCAATAGGAATGCTGCAAGTAGAATTCAACATCAAAGTAAACCCTTGCTTGAAAACTTGAGAAACAAGGATTCTTGGGATGATGTCAAAATAGCAATGCAGAAAACTATTGTTGAGAAAGGTATTTCTTTTGAACAATTGTTAGCAGAAATTATGGCATTGCACCAAAATACAGGAGCACTAGCAGAGAATCAAATCAAGAGCTACAATAATTTTTATGAAAAAGGTGATAAACCATCTATTAGAGTAAAAATGCCATAATCTCTAGATATGTCTATTACAAGAAAAAATTGGTCACGATAAAAAATTACTACCTTTTGGTCTATGAGGAAAGAGCTAGGTGAACCAAGAACTATTGCAGAGTTTAGAGAAATCGATGAAGATGATGAGTTTAGCAAATTGTGGAATATAGAGCATCCCAATGAACATGAAGATGAAGAAACTAATAATGAACCTGATGATGATAGTGATGAACAAAGCAATTTCAAACCTGGTTTCAGTTAGGCCACAAAAGAAGCATATACTTTAGGAGTAGCCATAGCTAAAAATATGGGTTATCATGGTGGTGGTTTGGGGTCCCAAGGACAAGGCATTTGGAACCCAATAGATTTAGTCACCAGAAAACTAGTTGATAAACGAGGCCTTGGAGTTGAATCGGCTGATAAAATAGACCAAGGGCATACAAGTAGAGCTAAAAGAATTCATTTTGTTACAGTTTCAAATCCTAATCCTCATGGTCAAATGCAATCACAACTTGGACATGCCCATGGTGGAGAGCCTAGTGTGACTGGCACTACCACTGGTGGAGAACTTAGTCAACATAACAATAGGTCCAACAACAAATTACACATAAGAGGACACTAATACAAGATACCACACAAACACTCAGTGATCAAGGGATACAGAAGAGACAAAGGATTGTGACAGGTCCAAGTCCAACTACTAGTTCCACCACAAAGGAGTTATTTCCAGGCACTCCCCCAGTTAGTGTGGCTGCAACATAAATTGCAAGTACTCCAATTCCTTCACCATTCAAGCATTCCCTTATTCCTGCATCCCTAGGTTTTGATTACATTTAAGAGTTTATTTAAAGAAATCAGAATTGTATAAAAAAGAAAAGAAGTAATTGATGGAGAGTGTGTTTGTTGTAACTTCAGAGGTTGCAACAACCATGATATTACCCACATTTGACACAAATTCAAAAATCATGGAGTACACAATTGTTGTTCCCACAGTTCAAAATAAACTAGAAAATTAGATGGATCGATTTGAAGTTCAGGTGAGCAGTTTGCAATTTGATTTTTCTGGATTAAAAAATATTGACAAAATTAATACATCAAAGAAGAACAATGAATTGGTGTACACATCATTGCTAAAGCATGATAGAGAAAAAAGTTGCAGAATCATATAGAAAAATTACAGGTAGACTTAGCAAATGAGAAAGCAAAGAGGAAAGCAACAAATAACAAGAGCAATGAATTAGAAAAAAGAATAAAAAAATCCGCCTCTACATCAACAAGCAAAGAGGATAAACAAACAGAGGTGGAATTGAATGGACTGAAGCAAAGGTTAGATAAGAGCAAAAAGAAATATGATGAGGAAAAATCCACTTCAAAAAAATTAAGATAAGGCATTGGCAAAGCAAATGAACAGTGGGAACAAAAATTGGAGAAAGAGAGAAAAAAATGAAACATTGGCCGCAGAGCTTATGGAAGCAAAAAATGAAATAAAATCTTGTCAAAATAAGTTAACTAAATTTTGTAATCAAACAATGAGGCACATGAAACAAAAGATCTGGGAGGAAATAATGTAGAGGATTGATCATTTGTGTGAATTGTTTCAATTGATTAATGCCATGCGACTACATCATAAGAAGCTGAGCAAACATTTAATGGACAACAAAAATGTGCAACTGCAGGCAAAAGAGAAATCTGCAAATCAAGTTCTAGAAACAGTCTACAAAGCCAGTGACAATGAATTGATTTCAAAAGGCATTACTAATTGAATTGAAGCCTCAATGAAGGTGATATCTATTATTCAAAAGTGTTCAAGAATGCGTGAAACAATAGAATTTGTGATTGAGGCTGCAACAAAGATTAAGAAGGATGATGAAAAGGTAAGGAACTTGACAAAGCTTGGTTTGCCACAGGATTTTGACACAAATGAGTGATTCATTGGAAAGGATAATTTTAGAAAGAAGATGGAGGATGCAAGGAAGATTGATTTGGACCAGTTTCCTCAGAACCCAGATGAGGCAAACTTTTTGGATTGCATCAAACCACTAATAATCTTTTTGGCTGAAACATTCAAGTCAAGATCCAAATTGAAATTTGATCATACATTGTTAACAAAAATTCAAGTCAGACAACATCAGCTAGAAGAAATGACAATTCCACCACCTGAACAGTGGAATTTGCTAAAAATGCTATTAGAATGATTTGATATTGATAATATGAGTTTCCAAGTTCCAACTCAGCTCTATGCAGAGTTGTCTTTGAGAAAGATTTTACATTGCCTCTATGTATTCCTTCATTTGAAAATGAATAGAAAACTCAAATTTAGTAATGTGTTGATGTTCAATTATTTGTATTATTTATTTTATCAATTGAATAAAAACTCTGGTTTCAACTACTAGATACACACTCAATGCTCATGTTATTTACCATTTCAAATGTTTTATTCACATGCCATTGAGACCGCCCGCTATCCCTATGGCTTCAATAGTGTTTAGATCTATGACAACGGGGTAGCGGAGAATGGTCCAGATTAAATCTGGGCCCATCAACTTGCATGCTATTTAACCTCCTTAGTCATCCTCCTAGTAGCTTAACTTTTTTTTATCATCAGACGGTTAAGATTAAAACATCTTACCGCATATTTGCCCATGTGCTTTATAATTCTTTTAAGTATCTCACTGTTTAAAACCCAATGCAACTCCTTCAAAATATTTCAAAAAATTTCATGTCATGTCTTCTAAAGTCTCTTCAACGGTCTAGATGAAGACACACGTCATTTCCCCACTATCCCTCTAAGAGATGAAAGCTTTTGGTGGGCCCCCCGCGGGCTAGTGGGGAATGACCCAGATTGAATCTAAAGATGTTGATTTTCAATGCTTTGATGTTCAACGCCTATAGTGGACGATGGGTCCCACTTTGACAGGCAACAGCTGTCACTACCCCGCTATCCCTCTGGATTTCTTAAAACATTATTTTATTCAAGCAGGCTAGCGGGAAGTGGTCATGATTCAATCTGCGAGATCCAGCGGCTCCCATTAATGTTCAAATATGCACATGCGAATTGTTTGTGACTTAAAAGCGGACATCCCTAGGTTGACAGGACAAAGGGACATAAAACTTTGGGGGTCAAGACTTAAGATAAAAGATGAAATATTTAACCCCTTTAAATATTTTGACACATAATGTTCCCAACCAAGCAGTGAACTTGGATGATTGGGAACCAACGGTAACAAGTCAACTTCACATTATAACACAAAGGGCTAAAAGGTTAGGTTTATGTATGAAATGAAGACAAACCCTAAACCCTAAACCTAAAACCCTAACTAGCGGATTGAATGGTTTGTTGTAGGAGTATATTTCATTTTCTAACCCAGTTGCGGATAAGGCACTGATCAAAATAATTCATAAACTATGAAAAATGATGCAGAATCACATATCAAATCAAAAACCAAAATTCTACTTTACTACAATTTTTTATTTTTTATGTTTTATGCACAAATCAACTTTAGCAAGGAAATATTAAGCATTGAGTTGAATGATGAATCACTGAGTATATGTAAAACTTATCAGTATGACACAATTAAAATATGAAATAATTAATAATATGTTAATGTATTCAATTTGATTCACAATTTCAAGGAATACAATATAAAATATCATCAACTACAGTTTTGGAATATGATTCATGAAATGCAGTATAAATACCTAAAAACTGCTAATTCACTTCCATTTCCCAAATCGAGTCAAGGACCTCAAACTGACATTCAGATAAAGTAAAAGAGTCATCTTGATTCTGAGTCTGGTCTTCATTTTCTTTATCTTGATTTTGAGTCTCAAATTCATCAGTCATTATGTCACTATCATTTGTCCTACCACCTCCAGTGTTTGAACTTGAAGTGTTGCACAACCCTCTTCTTTCGCATATGGACTTCTAGATTGTGAGTGCCCTTTCATAAGGAATTTTTTTGACATTATACGCACTTTCTAACACCCTCAAGCAATTTTCCAAATTATTGTTTAGTTTGTTTCTTATCTTTGATTTCAAAAACCCCAATGCACTGAAAACTCTCTCATCTTCCACTGAACCCAATATCATTGTTTGACATAAATCAACAAGTTTGAAATATTCTGAAATTGAATCATACAATATTTCACTCTGACCCAAGTTTTTCCAAGCCTTTGTTATTGATCCCACTTCAAAAGGATTCTCCATGGCATTAAACTGCTCTATCATACTTCTTGCAAACTGACTACATTGTCCTCTAAGCTTATTTCCATCTGTAATTCCTTCTATTGTCTATCCATTGCATTCTGCACTTTTTGAAAAGTATGTAGTCAAGGTAGTTACTTTTTGATGGAAAAAGCTTAGGCTATCTCGGTGGCCTTGAACCCAAAATTGAGGATACACACTAGACATGGCTTCAAGTATTTCTTCTTGAGGGAATCGATTATAAATCTCTGTTGAAAGATTGCTTACAATTTCCTTCAAATTATTACTAACAGATTCAACAATGCCATCAAAATCTTCCTTTCTAATAGGTACTTTTCTGATAGAGCACCTAACCATCTTACAATGATGCATTGGTATCTCAAATCCATGTACAAAGGCACATAACTCTCCGCTTGCATTAAACTATAAATGTTGAGTACTTGTGACTCAGATTACAGGCATCGGCGAGAGCTGTGCTTTGTCTCAACAATCACATTGTTCATAGTGGGTTGTTCTGTGTATCAGCAAGACGTGAACTATCGGTGTGATCTGAGAGACTATCATCGATGGTGTTGTGTTACTCTGACAGTTGGACATCGACACGACAAACCTTATCGGCGTGCTGTGGATATCTCTTTTCGATGTGTTGGGTCACTTCGATGGAGGTTTGGCATCGGTGAGACATGTGACATCGGCGTGGTTGGAAGATGTCTCTCCGGTACTTCATGTTACACTGACGAAGGTTTGACATCGGCGAGACATGCCACTTCTGTATGAGTCTCTCCGGCTACTCCGATGAGGTTTTGGTATCGGCAGGACATGGGACTTCGCTATGAATCTCTTCGATGGACCTTGTTACTCTGATGGAGGATGTTCGGTGGGAGTCTCCACGATAGGGTGGACAAATGGTCATGTCGGCAACAAAATTGCATGACATTTGTCTATCCTGTGGTCTTGTATATAAAGCAATCAAAGGATCACTGACTAATGAATGTGGGATAATTAGATCTCATGAATTTGAAGTCGTGGGAATGGTTATGAGCTAGGATGCTAGGAATTCGTCTGACAGTGGTGATGTGGCTCCTTGACATGGTGGAAGGACAGAAAAGCCAACGTTGTATTGGCAATGCACATCACAAATATTGTAAATTGAATGGTTGCCTTTTGTAACTGTCTGGTCCGTTATGGCAGTCAAACCGAATGTCCTCCTCTGTAATGTGACATGAAAAACACATTGTAACATAGGAGTGAGAGAGGAGAAAGAATAGAGTTCGGGTGTAGGGTGATGTCCTGTACTGTATGCCATTTGTGGCATGATAACAATATGAAGGACTAACCTGAGTGCTGGAGAACTTTGTGCAGAGCTATGCTGTCAGTTATTCTTCCAGATGGAGCAAGATGTAAATCTCCATGAAAGGCTTAGTGCCAGATTTGTATTGTAACTGTATTTTCTGTTGCTGAATAATACAATGACGATCTGGGCTTTTGGAGTGTGGGCTTTTTTACCCGTAAGGGTTTTCCCCACGTATATCTGTGTCTCCTATTCTGTCTTTCATGTTTAATATTTTTGTTGTTGAAATTATATCTTGTTGCTTGTATTTCCTCTAAGGGTCAATGTTGGAAATGAACTATGTCTGATTCCGCTTTGTGGCATAGTTGTGCATGTTTTTTGAGGCAATCTAATGAAATTTAAATCTGTCAAAGACACCACTGTTCTTAGAAATATGTTATGAGATGCTCTCATTTCCTTACAAGTGGTATCAAAGCCTTCTTCTGGGATCTGCTTTGTTGCTCACATATGTACGTTTGTGTGCTGCATGTGTTTGCATGTAAGAGTTCCTGGTGTATAAGGTCTAGGTATTCCTTCTGTGATGATTTCTTAGTGTGACAGGCTTGAGGAAATATGAAGGAATCGTCTGATGTTTGATCCTTGCTTTGAGTGAAGTCTGGCAGTTGATCTTGTTTTCCTATTTTAGCAGTGCTTGAAGGATGGGAAGATGAAGAGACTGGAGCTAGTCATGATATGGCCTAAGGCTCTTAGTTGACAGTGTATAATCCTATTGCATGGGGTGGATTATGCTTTGTGGTTGTGTCTCTGCAATAAATTTCATATTGGGTGTCTCTGTGAGAGGATTCCTTGTGATATGAAGAAGTTTGTGTTGCTGCTCAGCCATGGAGAAGTGTGCTTATGCTGGATATTTGTTCCCAGTATTGGAAAGCATTGTTTCTATTGCCCCAGTTGCATAAAGGCTATGGAGTTGATCATTGGAAGATCTGGGAGCTTCTGTAATAGCCTGATTCTCTCGGATGCATGTGCATGTTGGTTAAGGAATTGGTCTACAAGTGGACCTAAAGTTCTTGAACTGCTGTTTCCTTAAATGGATATTTTGTACTTGCATGACTCAGATTCATGTTTATTGGATTTGAGGGGTTTTATAGTTTTTCCTTAAAATCTATGGTTATGCATATTCATGATGATCCATTATTCTGGTTTAACTGTTATGGAGTTTATGTTGCAGACTTTGAGTCATCCAGATGTGAAGTGGATATGGATGTGCATGGTGTTTTTCAAACACAGTGGTTTTGCAGGTTTTACACGGTCAAGAGAAAAACTTGTGGTTTTCTGAAGCTGCAGTTAAGCTATTTTCTAGACCTTGTTTTTGGGGTGTTGCTGGATGAGATAGTTGCAGTCTTGTGGGAATGTTGGTACATGATAAGTCACTCAGTATTTCTATGGTGATGCTGGATTCCTTGACTATGGTGCTCAGGTTGTGGACTGGTTTGGCAAATCAGATAGTAAGTAATCTGGTGTTTTTTTGTCATGTTGTCTACATGGTTATTTACCTCTTGAGATCTTAGTTTTGCAGTTTTCAGTGTGATAGTGAGTTTGTGTGGTGCATTGATTGGATCTATGAGTTATGTAGTTTTGTGGGCTGGCCACCTATTAAGCTACAGTGAGATGACTCGGACGTGGACTGTCTATATTCACAAGATCGTTCAGTGTTTGTGCAGACTTGTTAGCTGGCCTTGTTTATGGTCACTTGTGCATTGGTGTGATTGCATTGGGATAATAGGGTGGATAGTGTAAAGTACCTGAATAGTCAGTAATCTATAGCATGTGTATTATGATGTCATGTATAGCTTGGATACACAGTTCAGTGTAAGCTTTTGACAGTGATGTTGTATTTCCTTGGTTTGGAGATCTTGGTGCCATTTGTTTTTTATTGATGTGTTAATATGTGGACTTGGAGGATTTTTAGATTAGGAGATGTTTGGTCATGTTGCTTGGAAAGATCGGTTGTCACAGTTCAGTGGGATCTTTAGCAATGACTGCAGATTCATCACTTAGTGATGAATGATCTTCTTTAGTGTTGTAGATGTTACTAGGAGGAGCTCTTAGATCCTGTTGCTACAGAAAGGTTCTTTCACATTTGTAGGGGCACTATTTGAGGATGTGTAACATCTTGGAGTCATGGAGGATTCATGAAATCCTTGGCTGAGGTGTTGGTGGTGCTTGACAGGTGATGTTGGTTTAGAGTTTGGTCTGTTTCATGTCATGATATTTTCTTGATATCTGCATTTGAGTTTTGGCATGATACATTGCTCTTGAGACCATGCTTATGTTCACCTGGAGCATGGAATCTCCAAAGGGGGATGATAAGATCATGGTGTCATGATAAGTTCCTGATTCAGATGATTGGAGCTTTGACAATGGTTTGGTAATTCTCTCTGTGTTGGGTGCATTGATCTTTTGCTTGATTACTTCATGTTGGTGTAGTGATGCATTTGGAGTTTAGCATGATATGATTATTTGCAGATGCCCATGGGTACATGGAGAATAAGGTGAGGCTGTAATTCTCTTAAGATAAGAGAAGTGTTGTTGATGGTTACTCTTGATGAAGATTTCAGCAGAAAGTCCGAGAAGCCTACACCTTAGTTGGACGTGAGTTCAACAGAGACCTATGAGGAGATTGCTATTGGAGGAGTCATGATGACTTGTATATCTTGGAGGAGCATTCTTATCCCCGCTCATGGTCTACTCGACAGTTTATTACTTGAGAGGTATAGCCCATTGTTTCTCTCAGGTGTTTTATGCTTTCTTTCATAGACATAGATCTTGAACTGCTGCTATATGGTTCTGGAGGATTCATTGTGAGAGATGGATAGCATGATTAATCTCCTTGTGCATTTGAGTTTAAGATATCATTGATGAGAATTGTTAGGAGATGATTTTATGGGCTGATTTCCTGAAACGGGAAATGGATTATTTTTTATCTTCTTTGGTTTGAAAGGCTTACATCCATGTTAGTTGCATGTTTACATATGTTGAATTTGATCTTTTGAGATTGAATGTTTGTTTGGGTGTTGTTATGCTGTTCTCTTTGGGGGTGTTGTGAAGGAGATCATACTTGACACAGTTGGCACTTAGAGGTGTATGTAAAAGGATTTTCTACAGGTATATGATGTGCAGTGTTTCTCTTGGTCTCAGTTATTTTTCTGATGGTGTGTTTCACATTACATTGGTTTGAGGTTTTGTTCGGAGCTGAAGTGATCACTAGTTTGTGGTCATGTGCTTTCACTTATGTTCTTGGGTGATAGCATGAAGGTTTTGTTATCTCTTTCATTGTTGGGTGTGATGAACTTGAGAGATTTTTGGACTGGTGGTGAGATGTACAGGTTGTTGATTTACAGATTTTGCATATCATGGTGGATGTTTCCTTGGTACTACATGTTTACACTTTCTATGTGATGCTATTGGTGGACTTTGTATGCCATGATCTTTTTCAGATCTGCATTACCCAGGCAGTGGGAGTTCTTGGATGTGTTTGGTCTTTTTTGACTGGTTGACACATGGAGCTTGTATTTGCAGTTGATGGGTGCATATGTAGGTGGCATGAGTCTGTTGATGTTCATACCTTCGAGGTATGAGTGATTGGATGTTTTAGCATTGGCTATGTGTGCTATTTTCAGTCACGTGGGTTTTGTTCAGTTGGATGGGTGCAATCAGGTTACTGATTGTTGTTCTAGCTGATGTTTTATCTTGTTTCTGGAGGATGACTTCATGGTTGTGTTCAGGATGAGGCTTTGAAGTTGATAATATTGTGCTTTTGTGTAGCTTGTGAGCACAGTGGAGTGGAGGCAGTATTAACTTTGGTTATGTGACTTGGAGTGTTGATGGTTTCCTGTAATTCCTTCGTCAAGTGGGAGAATGTTGAGTACTTGTGACTCAGATTATAGGCATCGGTGAGAGCTGTGCTTTGTCTTAGCGATCACATTGTTCATAGTGGGTTGTTCTGTGTATCAGCAAGACGTGAACTATCGGTGTGATCTGAGAGACTATCACTGATGGTGTTGTGTTACTCCGACAGTTGGACATCGGCGCGACAAACCTTATCGACGTGCTGTGGATATCTCCTTCTGATGTGTTGGGTCACTCCAATGGAGGTTTGGTGTCAGTGAGACATGTGACATCGGCGTGGTTGGAAGATGTCTCTCTAGTACTTCATGTTACACTGACGAAGGTTTGACATTTGCGAGACATGCCACTTCGGTATGAGTCTCTCCAACACTTTGGGCTACTCCGATGAGGTCTTGGTATCGGCAGGACACATGACTTCACTATGAATCTCTTCGATGGACCTCATTACTCTGATGGAGGATGTTCAGTGGGAGTCTCCATGATAGGGTGGATAAATGGTCATGTCGGCAACAAAATTGCACGACATTTGTATATCCTGTGGTCTTGTATATAAAGCAATCAAAGGATCATTGACTAATGAATGTGGGATAATTAGATCTCATGAATTTGAACAATCGTGGAAATGGTTATGAGCTAGGATGCTAGGAATTCGTTTGACAGTGGTGATGTGGCTCCTTGACATGGCGGAAGGACAAAAAATCCAATGTTATATTGGCAATGCACATCACAAATATTATAAATTGAACGGTTGCCTTTTGTAACTATCTGGTCTGTTATGGCAGTCAACCGAATGTCCTCCTCTATAATGTGACATGAAAAATGCATTGTAACAGAGGAGTGAGAGAGGAGAAAGAACGGAGTTCAGGTGTAGGGTGATGTCCTGTACTATATGCCATTTGTGGCATGATAACAGTATGAAGGACTAACCTGAGTGCTGGAGAACTTTGTGCAGAGTTATGCTGTCAGTTATTCTTCCAGATGGAGCAAGATGTAAATCTCCATGAAAGGCTTAGTGCCATATTTGTATTGTAACTATATTTTCTGTTGTTGAATAATACAATGACGATCTGGGCTTTTGGAGTGTGGGGTTTTTTACCCATAAGGTTTTTCCCGACGTATATCTGTGTCTCCTATTCTGTCTTTCGTGTTTAATATTTATGTTGTTGAAATTAGATCTTGTTGCTTGTATTTCCTCTAAGGGTCAATGTTGGAAATGAACTATGTTTGATTCCGCTTTGTGGCATATTTGTGCGTGTTTTTTGAGGCAATCTAATGAAATTTAAATCTGTCAAAGACACCACTGTTCTTAGAAAAATGTTTTGAGATGCTCTCATTTCCTTACAGTAAATCATTTTCAAGATGATTCAAATCTTTAATTATCTGCCACCTATAAAAATATGGGCTTTGAGAAGTTAGATCTAGATATAGATTATTGAGGGCCATGCATGTAATTCTACGTAGTTTGGTATACTCATAGATATACATAGTTCTATCTTGGGATTTCTTCACAAGATTTTTCATTTCATCCAGCATGGGGAGAAGACTAGCTAAAGTTAAGAGTGTCTCTATATCGCTTAACCTATGTAAGAGGTCAGGAGCTTTGTCTATACTGTGTTGCGATGCTTGTACATTATTCCATCAAGGATGGATATTTTGAAATAACTTGTTGTGCTAGTCCTTTGTGCTAGTCCATGCAAGGAGATCCATCTGGTATAAACATCCTTAAGAAGCTTGTTTCCTGCTGTTATTCCCTCAACAAAATTTTGAAATTCCACAAAATGTTTGGGACTTCGGCAAAAGTATGCGTGGAGCTTGCAGACTAGGTTTTCAACTTTTGATACTGTAGGAAACTTGCTTACAATTTTAAATGCTAAATTCATTCTGTGGGCCATGCAGTGAATGCCAAGAATGTATGGTACACAAGTAGTTTGTAATTTTGTGTAAAGACTGGTCCTATGACCTTGCATTACTGCAGCTCCATCAGCTCCTACACACACCAACTTTTTGGTAGTTGTCAAGTCATCCATACCTGCAATTTCATTCAAAGACTTCTTAACTAGTTCAAATAGATTTTGCGATGTTGAATTGTCTTATATTTTATGAACATAAAGTAGATGAGCTCGGTGGACATGTTCTTTTACAGTATACACATGCATACAGACCCAAGAAGTATTATCTACCGCAGTAACTTCATCTAAAGATAATGCAATGAAGTTTGACTCTTTTACATTCTCCTTTAAATCTTGCTTTTCCACCGCATCGAATAGTTTTCCCATTCCCTTTCAGCATTTATTGACCAATGTGTGCTAGGATAGTGAGGAACACTAAAAAAAGATAATAAATTACTACACTCTGGGTAGTCTGTCAAACAATACTCATTTGAACAGTTTTTGCCAGTCGTGCTCCTTCCATTGCTTTTCCAAATTGAGCCTTGATTGTTCCTCCACTTGCAGCAAGCTTCGTCATTCTTTTCTTATGCTCATCATATTCCGCGGCATACTTCACATGAAGACATTCTTCCTTTGATTTCCATCTTACTACTGATGTTTCCTTTCCGTCTATGATTTATTTTTTATAAACTTTACTGATATGCTTTTCTATAGTGTCAAGCTTTAGCTACAATTTCTTGTCTCTTTTATATTTCCAACTACAAATCACACACTTGCATTCTATTGGTTGTTCATCTTTGTTTGATTTCTCCACTAGTTCAATGAATGGGTACTTTGACACCCAATCAAGATGAAAATTCCTTGACATTTCCCACTCACGCCCCATTTTTTATTTGCCTTTTCTTTCTTCTTAGCAACATCATGTACATCGCCAGCATTTTCATCCAAGTTAATTATCTCAATCTGGCTAACCAGGGTATCCCTTGGAACATCTTTTGTGGTATAGCCATCCTCATTCTGGCTAACCAGGGTATCCCTTGGAACATCTTCTGCGGTATTGCCATCCTCATTCTGGCTAACCAGGGTATCCCTTGGAACATCTTCTGCGGTATTGCCATCCTCATTCTGGCTAACTAGGGTATCCCTTGGAACATCTTTTGCGGTATTACCATCCTCATTTGACTCAATGGCAATCCCACCTTCTAGTGGTGGTGAGGTATTGCTAATGGCTTCTTCATTAATATTTGGTGCCAGAGTTGATGATGTAGCTCCATCTTGATTTGATGGATCAGAAACATTGCCAATTCCAAAGTAAGACTGTATACTAACTCCACGTTTTCGGCATTTTGATGGCCTCCCAATCCCTTCACCACCCTGAGGAGTCTTACACTTGCAGCTCGACATCTTGATCTCTCACTTCGAATAAAAGCTAGAAAAAACGTCTTCTTATTTAAGGACATACTCATTGAATATAGATCCCATTCCCTACTAAATATCTTCTTTAAGATTGAAGCAAGAATGGAAAAGAGATAAAGAAATCTTATAACACTAATACTATGAAGAAATGATTACTCACCTTTAAGTTTAGGTTTTCACTAACTTGCTATTCGTTAATGCAGGAATGCTTGTGTTGTAAGTTTGTAACTTTGCCTACGATCAAATTCAAGGTTCCAACTCCAACTTCTGAAATCTGAATCAAGAGCTCACAAGTTTAGAACTGAACAAAATGTGTAAGAATAAATCAGAGTTTCGATTGTATTTATATCAATCCATATTTGGTGAATTCCTAATGGTATATTAAAAAAATTGGCGAATCCCGCGTGATTATATAAGGAATACGTTTAAGTGTCGACGAATTAAACCTCGACGGACTACATACTTTGTAATTTCCAAGGCGAATATGGCCCTACGATTAGCACGGAGGTGTCATGGAAATTGGCGAAATGGCCCCTCATAATCAGTTCTACTTGTAAATTTTAATTGGCGAAATGGGTCCTCACGCGCAGTGACCATTTAATGGCATTGGCGAAATGCGTCCTCACGCGTAGAGACCATTTAATGGCGTTGGCAAAACGTGTCCCAATACACAATGTTGTTTTAATAGTATTGGTGAATATATAGGTGATTTACTACTTGCTTCCGAGATTCCAAGCGAAAATATTAGTTGTCCCATTTGAAATGTGTAGTTTATTATGGTGAAAATATTACTTCATTGATTCTCATAAAATAAATCAATGGCGAATGGATATGCATTCGACTGATAATACGTAAAATCTTAACGATTTGACCACCCTATTGGATGTGATTTATTCGCCAATTCTGACTTGCCTGATCTGCAATATTTGCCACTAACTAAAAAAATCTCTGTTTAGATATAACACATTTTTCATGCTTACTTTAGATTGTGCTTCATTTTAGCTATTTCAACCAAATGCTAAATGCCAAGGGCCAGATTTTCTTGCTCTTCACTTACTTTTTGTATTTTTTCTAATTTTGTAGTTCTCTTTAATGTGAGTTAAGTGCCTAAATCACCTACATAACACAAGATAAAAAAGGAAGATTAATTTTCCATTAAGCATTTAGATTCACAACATGCCACTAATAACTACATACTTTTTGGAAAGAAGAAAAAAATATGAAAGACAATGCTTACTCTTTATTAGAAGCATCTTCTATTTTTTTTCAGTAGTAATAGATTGCTAGCCATGAACAATTATAAAAAAATGTGGTGGCATTGCTCCTTCTGGTAGACTATAGGTTGATCCCTGTTAGAATCATAAAGTAGATTCTATGATATGTATTCTAATCAAAGCCTAGTGCATTCCATACTAGTGGCCACAAATGAAGTAGGAACACAGAAAAATAAAGGTTCTAGATCAACATGTAGATCAATGAATAAATGCCAGAAACATATTTGAATGCTTTAACCTAACACTATATTTCACTCTAAATTTCATGTTGAAAAACAAGAATACAATAAAGAACACAAGAAAATAAATTATAGAAGACCATGCATTCAAGAGTAAACACTAATATTGCCAGATCTTCGCTTGGAACTAAAGTTATAATTCAAGGCAAGCAAAGAAGACTACTTAAGTCTTGTGGGTGACAATCTACAATCCATTCTTGCTTCAATTATGGGTGTTGTTTGCCTTGAATTTAGTGTACACATATTGAACGCAAATCACAAGACCCAAAACCCAAAAACCATCAAGTTGGTATAGATATTACATGTACTATGTAGTATAAAACTACATCAAAATCAAACTAGAGTGCCAAAACACAATAAAATTCCAAAGTGCTATAGTAAATTTGCATTAATACCAAATTAGACTAGTAAACATATGATAGGATGCCTCTACCTTTAAGCCAAATACTGAGGATACCATTATCATCACCATCATAGCCAAAAATGACATGTAAATGGACTTGTGTGCTGCTCCTACCATCTCCACACCTACTTTATCAAAAATCACAAATTACCTCATTAGCTTCTCTCAACTTTTTTTCTCAGCTTCCTCTTGCATGATAGAGGTCATCGTTGATGTGTATGCATTTTGCAACAATCTACACAACATTGTAGCTAATATCTTGGGCTCATCTTTGACAACATCAATGTCACAATCATCTTCAATTTCGCACCGATCTATAAAATGAGAAGCCTCACACAATTTTGATTCCATTTATTTGCAAAGACATTCGTTTAAGCCCTAAATTTTGATGGGTAGAGTCACAAATGGCCATTAGCCACATTTACAAATCTTAATTTTGCCTCAGAATAATAAACATAGGATAACACCAGAGTAGACATAATAACATTAGGACAACACTTGAATTCCACTACCAAACAAATAACAAAATAAAATAGAAAAAAGAACAAAATAAAACTTACACTCATAATACAAATGTACAAGATGTAATGGGACCTTAATATTCCAAGCTAAAGTTTTCCAAAATAAAATTTAAGATCCATTTATTTACTAAATGGCTAAACAAGAATTCCTTAAAATATCATCCATACAAACCACTAAAGTAGCCTAATTAATCATCAAAGAATACCAAGAACAAAAACCCATCCAATGCCACACACTTCATTAATGCAAAAGACATGAGAAAAGGCAATGACTAATCCCATGAGACTAGCGACTACAAATGAAACAATTGACATGGAAACAACGACAATAAGCATGGATGAATTGGGTGCCTTTGCCTCCAAAACAAAATATTGTGATATCATTATCATCACCATGATAACTAAAAATGGCTTGTAAATGAACTGATGTGCCACCCCTGCCATCTCCACACTCGCTTTGTCATAGATCACAAATGCCTTAAGTTAACCCATTTTCTATTATAAAAAGAATGATCGCCCATAGTAAACATGATGTACGTGACAATCTTTTCAATTAAAATTACTATTAATAAATTATTGGAATGGAAAAACTTGCATACCTAGATAAATAAAAATAAATTGACTCCATATAAAGATAAATAAAAATATGCATCCCTCAAGTTGGAAAAAAAACTATAATTTTTCTGCCATCTATTTTTAATTTAAAAAAACAAAAACAAAAACAAACAAATCTACAACTTATTAGAAAAAATTCACATAAAAAATAGCTTCCAACTAAATTATATGATTTTTTTGGGATAACTTTTCAATTTTAATTATTAAAAATATTTCGTCTAACATAGACAATTATTTATTTTGCAAATAAAAATCGGAAGGACAACCCGTAATACATGGAAAAATTAATTAAAAAAACGGAAAGAAATCGAAAAGACAACCTTTAAATACACGGAATATGATCTTTCAGAGTATTTTTTGGGATCTTTGGGTATGATTATTAGGACCAACATGAAATGCATGTCTGAAATCTTGTGGTTCCTTAGCTTGCCCTGCATTGCCTTTTCTCCAAGGCATTCTGTGATTTTGTTTGGAATTGTTATTTGTTTTGGATTTCTCTGTGGAGGTTTTCAGTAGTGTTTCTGATGTCTGGTTTTTATTTGTGGTTTTGTTCTTTGGCTTTCAGCAGGTGGAGGGCATAATCAAGTGCAATTTTTCTCAACGGAACTTCCCATATGCAATGTTGTGTCTGATAGGTGGCTTCTTCTTTCAGATTTATGCATTTCTTTATAACTGTTGGCCATGTCGAGTTACTGTTGTTCCAAATGCTGGAGCAGAGCCCCATGAAACCAAATCACTTCACATATTCAGCCGTATTTAGGGCAACGGTGATAGCAACTGCTTGTAAGCCCCTGCAAATGATATTGTTAACTTGCGCCTTTAATTCAGTTTCGTATAGTATTTTTTAGGGTTTAAATTTTCCACTGATTTATTTCCATGTGGTTTATAACGGGAGAACAGTCAAGGCACAAATTTGGCGTTTAATGTTAAGCGATTATGGAAGTGCAGGGGTTTATGTTGGGAAGTTTTGGCAAAAATGTTCGGGTCCATTTCAATTCCAAGTTCAAGTAGGACTGCAGGCAATCGGTGTCCTGAATGTAGACACAAATGAGAAAAAAGTGAAGTAATCATGACATGCATAGATTGCTTAGGGGTTTAACCCGGGTCTAAATTTGACGGTCGACCTTCCCTGTCAAGCAGTATTTTTTATGGCAGTCAATGGTGCCCTTAAAATACTAAGTAAAATTATATATAAAGCAAATATATATCTTCATAATCCTATAAATTTTGACAGTTTGTCCAAAATCTGAAATTTTTTTATTGTATTTTAGGGTAAAAATACGTAAGTACTGCTATTCCACCATCAAATTTAGGCCCTGGTTTAATCCTAAGCAGACATATTATTTATGGATGGAGTTTTTACAGGTACTGTTAGATTGCTTCTTATTCCTGTTTTTCTTCCAATTTGCTCATGTTTACTTCACAATATTATTGAAATTTCATTTGCCTTTGCTTGAGGAGACTGTACGTTCAATGCTTTATTATATAAGTGACAATTTTGTGTTTAAATTTCCTGTCACAATAATGTTGGCAACAGTCATTATATTATGGAAGACTGCAGATTAGGACTTGTAAGTATACAGTGTGCATGCCATGCGTGTGTCACTAACTCACTGTTATTTGTCTTTGATCAGGGCAGGGCATTGTTGAATGCCATTGGTAATTTAGAGCTAACTGATGCCCATGCAGATGCTTTGAACAAGTTGGGATGTAACTTGGAAGCTATAGCTGAGGAGGTATTTGGTATTTTCCCTGCTTAAAGATACTTTTTTGGAACTTGAAAGATATCTGCTTGAAAATGTTTGAGACACAATGTACTTTTTATATTTTTTTGTGGTTTCAAGTTCTTAGATGTAGACAAGCTTAATTTGTGATGACATTCATCTCGTTGGTCTGCCCCTGCTTTCAAGAGATAACAATCAATGAAGGGAAGTTAAATGAGGGTTGTGAAGTTCTATAATATGCTCTTAGGGTGTGTGAGCTTGAGATTTTGTGTCTTGACTATTTGCTGACATTTCCAAAAGGCATGATATCACAAATTGGATTTTCAGTTGTTGGAGTAAGTCTTTCCTCTTTGGTAGAAGGAATTCACAACTTTTGTTTGATCAGTTGTAGGCCCAAGGGGCTTGTACCCTTTGGTTATCCATATGATGCAGTCCTGAATCGGGCACCTTCAACAGGCAGCCTCTCACATAGGAATATTTCACAATAGACATATTCAACAAGTCCAAGATAAGAATGCAAATATAAATTCGGTAAAACACCATCATCACAAATATAACTTAAGGTTTGTCTTAGTTTGAGTGCAATCCAAAATTATTACATAACCAAGAACTTCCACAATTGACACTTTACCTAGAGAATGAACTTGACCAACAATCATCAGCACAATGTAATGTCTTGTAATGTCCCTTTTAGGAACAATACTAATTTTACCCTAAATTATCAATTTCCAAGAAAACAAGGGTTTAGAGAGTACCTTGGCCTGATTTAATCCCATAAACAAGTTTAAAAAATCCTTACAATAATATTCATCACAATCAAGTTAACATGATTAACAAATTCATAATAACATTATTAATCCAACTAAACCTAGCTATTTAGGAGACTCAACCATAAGAGAGTTGAGGAACGTGACTTCGATGGGTGTCCCGGATCCTCTACCCTAGGCCCAAGAGCAGATATACCATCCCCCTTGGCCTCATGTGGCGCATGCCATCCATATGAGGTGGTGTACCTTATGAGGCATCCGTTGTTCCATTCCCCCTCCTCTTGTCATTTCCTGTTTCCTTTCTCTATGATTGATTCCCTTGGACTTGCATCTCTATGATACGAGAATGAGATTACAAAAGGGTGCCCCGAAAGTCATCTCTTCTAAGCCCAAGGGCGGTACCCT